>CM026083.1:13675168-14185168 GCA_014839685.1 Anableps anableps
TCACAACTCAATGAATTTCGTGAACTGTAAACTGTACTGCAATACATCTTGACAATGCCCCATATTCTGTTTGGGATTTAAGTCAGGTGAGTCTGCTGGTCAAACCAGAACACTGATATTATGGTAGATAAACAAGGTATTTGTGCTTCTAGTAGAATAGGCAGGTGCCAAGTTCTGCTGGCAAAATGAAATCAGCATCTCTGTGAAGGCTGTCAGCCGAGGGAAGCATGAACTGCTCTAAAATGCGCTATAGATGGCTGAGCTGACTTTGAGCTTTAAAAATCGGGCCAACAGATGATAAGACTTCACAAATCATTACTGACTGTGCCAACTTGACACTGGACATCAAGTAATTTGGTCTTTCCACTTTTCCTTCAGTCTCTAGAGGACGAAATGCAAAATTTACATTCATCTGAAAACAGGACTTTGGATCCTTGAGCAACAGTCCAGTCTGTTTTCTCCTTATCCCTAGTAAGACTGTTCTGACATTGTCTCTGGTTCAGAATTGGTACAACATAAGCAATATGTCAGTTGTAGTCCCTGTTTTGTATATGTATGTGTTTGGTGGCTCTTATCCTTTTTGTCTGTGCATCATTATCTATCACTCTTTTTCCTTTAACTTAGCTTTCCACTGATATGCTGTCACACAGCCAGCTTCTACAGTGATGGCTTGTTATGATTGAAATCTAAATTCTATCTATATATTTTTCTGTGACATTGAATTTTAGGGCTTCATTAACTGAATAATATCAACAAGCATCGAAATTCACAAAAATAAATCATGCTGTGTACAGTGACTCTAAATCCTATTCAGTTCAATTCAATTCAGTTTATTTATATAGTGCCAATTCACAACAAATCTTGAGCTTACTTTTTTACATAAAAAAGTAATTTCAGTTCAATCACACATACATTCCAATTAATCCTAGTTATCGATCAGTCCATTAAGCTCACTTTCCTATTCAAATTAGTTTAAAAAGTTTTCTGTGTAAGGAAACCCAGCTGATTGTATCAAGTCATTGACTTGCAACATTCACTCTTCCTGGATGAGCATCTTGTGACAGTAAAAGATCGCTTGCATTGTGTCGTTGACTTTACAGCAATCCTTCATACCCAGCATACATGTAGCGAAGGAGAGGAACAACTACCCTTTAACAGGAAGAAAACCCCAGTAGAGCACAGTACACTCCCCCACTCAACTGAGGAAACGTTGTTTTTAACTATAAGCTTTATTAAAAAGGACAATTTTAAGCCTTGTCTTAAAAGTAGACAGGGTGTCTCCCTCACTACCACACTGCCTGACTAAAACTGGGAGCTGGTTCCACAGAAGAGGAGCCCGATAACTAAAGGATCTGCCTCCCATTCTACTTTTAGAAATTCTAAGAACCACTAATAAACCTACAGTCTGTACTTATACAGTGCTTTATCAAGTCCTGAGGACCCCAAAGCGCTTTATACTACATTCAGTCATTCACCCATTCACATGCTGATGGTGGCAAGCTACTGGACACTAGCCACAGCTGCCCTGTATGGGGGGCAGTCTAACAGAAATGAAGCTGCCATACACCGGTGCCACTGGACCATCTGACCACCACCAGCAGGCAAGGTAGGTGAAGTGTCTTTCCCAAAAACATGACAAGAGACGGACATAGCAGAGGCTCATTTGGTCCAAGCTCAGAACCCTGTGGTATTCCAAGCTCAAGTAACCCTGGAGTGTGAAGAAGATTTCTCATTCACATTAACAAACTGGAATCTGTCGAACAGATTAGATTTACACCAGCCTGGTGCCATTCCTTTGATACCTACAACATGTTCAAGCCTATGCTACATAGTTTCACTTTTTTATGGACTTACTGGAATAAATTAACAAACTTTTATGTTATTTTCTAATTTAATGTGTAAGCATACAATGAAATAACAATAAATTAAAAAAAGAGAGAAATCAGAATTCCCATATTTATGTATGTCTTTATATTTGAGTTTGAAGCATGATCCTTGTAAAATTTATTTAATGTTTAAGCTTCACTTTACAAACAGAACAGACCTAAAACCCATAAATACCACTTTCATTACAGCACCCGAGAGAAATCACTTGCTATTTCACTGTATAGTCACAGAATCCCCTTACCCTTCAACTGCAATCTCCCTCGTCCCAGGAGAAGCCCCCTGAGACCGGGAGAAAACAGCTGTGTGAGAGACTTCTGGTCTAAGCCTTGCTTGACCCAGCCAGAACTTATTTGCGTAGATAAACTAAAACATGTCAAAGGCAGAGGCCACATCATGCAAGTTACATAAACTCGCCCACTGTGCTCAGAGGCAGCCCTGAAACGGCAACATGACAGCAGAGATGGGCAGATTAATTCATGTGTTTTCATGTTGTCAAGTAAGCTCAAGATGCAAAATGCAATGTGCAAATTAAATGTTGGAATGTACATAAAAAGCACAGAAAGTGACAAGTCTGTTGCGATTATCAAATATATCATTAAAAATGGTGGAGACGTGTACATAAACAGATTCATTTTCTCTAATCTATTCAAATTTGTTTCCTTTTAGCTGTCACTGCTTGTTGGTGCCATGGTGCAAAGCAACACTGCTATCTTCTGTCCTCAAACGTAACTGCAAGAATGCAGCAAATTGCACTGATGTGAACAAGTGGTCCTTGATGTCTCTCTGTTCCTCTTTATCTGATGCAACTTGCTGATTCATCTGGTTGCTAAAAAAAAAAAAAAAAAAAAATTCTTTGATCAAGAGAACAGACCAACAGTTCTTATGGTCTTCTATCTCTGCATGCTTTTGTTATGACTAAAACCCTGATCAAAGGCAGAAATGTTCTTTTTGAGGGGTCTGTGAAAAGTATTCAGAAAAATTTCCTCGTCTTATTCTTCTTGTGCTATTTTTCTTTTCTTTCCATTTATACACCTGGTTCACACAATCATGCATTCATTGTAACAAGAATTTTAATTAATCCTAATTTCTGTCTCATATTCTTATATTTTTTATGTTTCGTACATGCCAATATTGCCTTTTTCCTTCCATCCCAAATCTATTATCCCACGTTTTTTCTCTATCTCTGTCTGTTTTCTTACTCTTCCCTTGACATTTCTCTCTCTCCCTCCAGCTTTCTCTGGCCCTGTCTGACGTCATGCTTACTGCAGTGCAAAAATCAGGACTTCCTTCACACTGCACATTATTCTAAAGATAATAACAAAGGCAGTAAGGCAGGTGAGCACTTTAAAAAAAAGGTAGAGTGGGAGGAAAATTATGGCAAAATATGATTGAGCCACACCCACACAGTTGTGATATATCAGGTGAATGAACTGCCTGGACCACTGGACAGCAAACTGCAGGCAAGGTCGATAGCTTCAGCATCTTTAATGATGTGAGTCACTCTGCCATGGTGCAGCAGACCGAGCATGCAGGCTTAGCATGCAGTTTAAACAGAGAGGAGTGTCATCCTGATGTGTCAGCACTCAGAAGTAGAAGGTAAGGCAGTCTGAGTTACAGAAAGACTGATGAGATGGTAAATATGAATTTATTTTTCGAGGACCAAGAGGAACTTTTTAATAAATGGTTGTCAGTGGCAAAAAAAAAAAAAAAAACACAAGAGAAGAGAAGGGCAACAAGAGCTGAGGGGTAAACTGTTGTGCAAATGCAATGACTAATGCAAGAAAAAGATACAAGTGTTGATCACTTTAAATAATTATTGAGTTTTTCTTCATAACAGTATACATGTGTTTTCATCTGCACACAATTAGTAAAGAATTTAAAATGTAGCTATCGTATTTTGGTCTATAATTACATTAAAGACTTATTTAATTTTTATACATTTCTCTATTTGTAATTGTCCAAAAAAAGGGACTTTGGGCTCCATGAAACTGTGTTTCTTAGATGGTGGGAACGGGCATCCTAGACTTTTCAATAAAATTGGCACTTGCCAGATGTTGTGTTTAGATCCTCCACATAAGGGCATGAGACAAGTACAGCATTTGATGTAGGAGGTTTTTGAGGAAAACATGCATATAAAAAATGATATAAGGGGAAGAGACAAAATGTTACAACAAGTTACTTATGTATATGTTTGTTCATTTATGCATGGTGGTGGCTATTTTATCCTTTATCCTTTATGATAGTATGTCAAAACTACTAAAATAATGTTGGTGATTTTTGGCTTTGGTATGTTTCTCAACAGCCACCATCCTGACATATCCTTCTGGATACATCGCTGCTTTAAGTTTCAGCAGCTAAGCACAATTTCTTGTCATACATCTTCAGAGGCTCCTCAGATGGTCATAGCAAATTGCTTTGCTCTAATAAACCTAAACCTTCCACTAACTCAGATTAAATTAAATAGGGGAAGAGTTGGGTGGTTGGTTTATGAACATAGCCCTGGACATATAAATCCAACACCTCCTGAATCCTGGGTAGGTCTGCCTTTCCCACCAAAATGGCTGTGATTTGTCAAGGTGCCAGACATCCAAAGGTCTAAGATTGTGACATCAGATTCAGATTAGTCCCAACTGTTAGATCTATGGAGGCTCAAACCAAAAACCAAAAGTGGGTAAGGGAAAAATTAAGAGACACAATAAAATCTATAATAATAATAATAATAATAATAATAATAATAATAATAATAATAATAATAATAATAATAATAATAAATATACACCCCCCCAAACTGTTTAGAATTAGTATTACTGTATTTAAATTCAGCAGCCTAATACCTTAGGGAATGGAAGACTTGGAATAGCAGGAATATCAATTATTTCTTGACTTGGCTGAAGTACAATGTTGCCCTGAGGGTAATAGACTAATTTCCATAAAGAAGTAAAGGTCAAGCTGGTTGATATTTTTCTTAGCTTTCTCAGTGACCTGTTTCATCCAAAAGAGCCTAAGTCCCTCTGGTAGTAGTTGATCAATGTATCATATCAGACATCATCAGCTGCTAACAGCATCAGGCTGTCACTAGCAGATCATATAATTCCTCTGGGTTGAATTTGGTGCCTCCATCAAGCAACAGATGCTCAACTGGTGAGAAATCTGGCACATTTAAAGGACAAGCCAGCAACTCAAGCTCAAATCTTTGTTCCTCAACTCTTTTTTAACTATTTCTGTGGCTTGACACGGTCCCTTATTGTCTTGTTATCCAGTGGTATCAGAGGATACCATATTTAAATTAATTGTTTGAAACAACACATTTCAAACAGAACCAAGTTTGAACAGATCCCATCAGCCTTAATTCCTTTCATGTAATAAATTTCTCTTCCTCACACCACTGTTGGTGGGTTCTGGCTAATGCAAGCTGTGACTCTATATTTACAGCCATTTTGCTGTAAATAAAGAGATGCTATGACTCACCTCTCACAATTTAACCTATGTCAAAATAGTTCATATCACCCAACATATCAAACTGTCCACATACTGCCAGCTGTCCACTTAATAACATAAAATGTGTTTTATATGTCTGCTTTCAGTGGTCAAAATACCATTGCTAAGCATTTCTTTCTAATAAAACATGAATCTGGGACTAAGTATGTGTCTCTAATAGTACACATTTGCAAAGAGTTTGATGGATTTTTAACTAAAAATAAAAATAGAAAGAAAAATACCCACCGAAGAGGATAATTATTTTATTTTATTTTATTTTATGTTTTTCAAATCATGGGTCACATGAAGGGTATTGCAGATGAGACATACTTAAAATGTTTAAATGTTCACTTTTGTTCATCACAAATAATGTTGTTAAAATATTTTTATTAAATTACAATTGAAAAAGCAATAAAACCAAAACAAGTAATGATAAAACAAGGTGGCTCTCTTGCCAGAAACACTTTTTTTTTTTTGTCAAATGCCAGATGCTTCGTGTTGGGTTTCAAGTTATTAAGTGTCAGCAAATTATCATATCAGTGCAACTCATCAGTTCTTATTCATCCCTATAAATAGTGAATTTAATTCACTACTGTAGAGAAAATGTATTTTCTGTTTTGTTTGACTATTTAATTCCACATCTTTATCAAGATTTTCAGAATAAGGGGAGACAAACAATATATTTATACAAATATATGTAGGGATTTGTTTTTTTTGTTTGTTTGTTTTTTTTTTTTCTTTTTTGCCACACAAAGGGGTAAGATGAAACAGACCCAATGGCAGACTAAAAATGTATAGATTTGTTTTTTCTTCTTTGTTTTTGTGTGTTTTATTATGTTTTTGTTTTTTTCAAGGCAAGAGAAATTATAATCAGACTAAAAATGGTAAAAACAAGAAACAAAAAAAGCAAATAAGAAAATCGCTGAAATAAAAACAGGTATTAAAATTGTAGAAATAAATTTGGTTACTCAATGGAAAATATGAGACCATTTATCTGCTCAGATTATTAAAATATAAAACGCAAAGCACCTTCTGTGGGATGGCAAACTTCCTATAACATACTGTATGTCGTGGAAGTTATGCTCTAAATCGGGACACGCTGTTTTTCTGACTCTGGCATGAATGAGGGGCGTGTCCGTGCGTAATGACTGGAACACGTCAGCGCCATCGTCACCTATTCGTCGTCGCGGAAGGATATTTTACACTGAAGGTGCTGCTCCGGGATGTAGAACAGGGAAAACCCTCAGGGTGTAGGAATACACCGGAGTTACACTTCGTCTTTAGCAGGTGCACAACGTAGATATGTCAGTAATGAGAAACAAATAATAGCGTATGATATGGTGTTTTCCGTATTCAGCGACAGCACGTATTTTAAGCATAACTCGTATCCCTGTCTTTTCACCAGGATGATGCTTCGGTAAGTAAAGTGAACCGGCTGTGTTACTCCGTTGTATGCAACTATTAGCAAAAAGCTAAATGTAGCATGTATAGCTAGTAGCTGGAGAGTCAGAGTACGTAAGAATGCGAGTCTCGGAAATATTTTGAGCGTTATCCAGGAGAAAGCGAACATTTTTACTGCACTAATTATTTTATTCTGTCTTTACATCCGCGGACAAATGTCAACGCAGATAAAATATTTTGAATATGGAAATGTAGTATAGTGTTATCGTGGTGCACCTGACGTCAGTTGTGGCTTGACGTAACGGTAATTTATCAGCTGACAAGCTAGATCAAAACTACAATAATTAAGAAACAACAGTAGTAAGTGCCTCTTGGTCCTGTCAGTGTTTCATCTGTATCTTGCATATGTCTCCTCTATCGTTTAGCGCTTCAGCTGTAGATCCCCTGATTCTAGTATGATATTTACATATTGGAGCTGTACTGAACTTAACTTATAGTAGATTGATTTATCTGCTTTCTGTAAGTGAGTGACTTCAATATGCGTTTTTTTTTTTGTTTTTTGTTTTTTTTATCAGTATTATTTTATAACGATCTTGAGGAAATGGTGCTCAAAAAATATTTTGTGACACGTGTCTTGATGAGGAAAAATGAGTCACCAGTGTTTGGGTTACTATGAGGAAAAACTGGAGGCGGTGTTCGGAAACGCAATGGTGATGATTGCCCATGACGGCGTGGTTTCAGGGCAACGCAAACTCTTTGATCAGCGTGAGTTTACAATATTGCTGTTAAAACATGTGGTTCTGGTGTGGTAATTTTATCGTGTCTGAAAACCAGGATGTTCGTCATTGCTATTGGTATGGCAGTGTTTGACTACTATCTGCAAACATAAGTGAGCAAAGCCACACCTATTCGAGCTGAGATGTTCCTGTGTTTACAAGTTTATCTGTTGAATGATATAGTTTCAAAAAGGGGAGGTCAAAGTTTTACATCTGTGAGAGAATATGTCTTTTAAAGCTTTTGAACTGCTGTATAGAAGAAAAGCGTCTGTTTATCTAATATGTAATAGCAGCGAATATTTTGTTTTACTAACCATATTTGTAGAGGAACCCTGTGATTTTCCAGTCCAAACCTACTTTACAGACGCAGAATTGAGCAGAAATCACTGATGAACTTTTAGTTTTTTTTGTAGAACTTAAACATAGTATACTACTTTCTTTTTGGCAGCTAGAGTAATCACGCAAATGTGCTTAATAAGATATGAATTAGGTTTCTTCCAACTCATTATGTGGCAGTATGAGATTGCCATATTATAATGACCTTGATTTAAAAATACCATAGTTTTACAATAACAGTATACAAACTAACATTCAGGAAATTATCACCTTATTGCTTTTATTTGAAAGACAAACATATCAGTTATCTCACTGCTATCCCATTAATTCCTCTGTTAATATCTATGCCATTTTGTTATTTTCTGATTTAATTTTGGTGCATAGAAAAAAAATAAACACTTAAGTGTAGTGATTTTTCACATGGTCATTGTGTGGAATATTCTTTGTTTTTGCCATTCTGGTATTCAAAGAGGGAACTTGGGAATATATCTAATACTAATATTAACCAACAGCAGTTAGTGGGTTATGTTGTCTGCTCAGGTAGTCAGCCTGCAGGCAGGTTCTTAACATACATGCCCCTTGTAGTGAGGGATAGGTGTAGTTGCTTTCCTTCAGCTAGCAGAGCAGCACTGTGCAGCATCAGGTGGGAGAGTGGCAACTCTAGGTTACTCTGTACTCCATGTAGCTGAATAAAAAATAAAACTCTGGACACCCCAGCACTTTGTTTGGAATGTGATATTTGATAAAAATTATTTTAAACTGTAGTAACAATATGATGACAAATTTTAGTGATTTTGAACCATAGCTTTTAAATCCTTTCATATACCATGGTACCAATAACTGGCACATGCCTTGTCCCAGCTGTCTATGTCATCTTCTGTTATGCCATCGTTCATTTGAATACATTATGTTTTGGTGAAAGATGCTGAACTTTTATTAAATGTGTTTAGTTTATTTTTTCATAGCTTTTACTTACTGCGAAGTTCTTACAATGCATTTCACCAGCATTGTTTCTGCATCTCCTCTTTGAACTCAGGCATGTCATCTATGGCTAGTTGAAATAAACTGTACGACTGCGTGTGCTGGTGTATGGGAATGTTGCCACAGTTGGAATTAAAACAGCTATGTTGTTGGTTCTGAGACTTCAAACTCTTATCAGGTAGTTGTGAGTAACAGATGTTGATTTATGTATAAGGAGCAGCTCTTTAATTTGCATCTGCATACATGCAACTGTTTAAGACTGCACAATATATCGTATTTATATTGCCAAGGAATATTTGGGGAGCAATAATTGTTGGCAAATATAATCATAAGTATTATGAACTTGCATTTTGTATGCTAATGTAATATCTAGCCAGATGGAAAGAGCCTGGAGGCACCAAATGCTCATATCAGACACAAATGACATTGCCCAAAATGCTAAGTAAGGGTCAGAGAGTGATGGAAGCATAGATGGGAAAGGAATAAAATAGGGATATTTTGCAACTGATGATCTCATCACCGTACTTACCAATATTATTGCCATTGCAAGATTTTCTTATCGTGTAGCCCTAGCCTGGTGCTATGTCTTGTGCAAGTATCAAAAGAACAAGAAAGACCTTAATATACTTCTTGTTAGCTCATTAGGGCTGCACCTAACGATTATTTTTGTAATTGATTGTTCTGTTGATTATTCTGGCTAATTGATTATTCTTATAAAAAAAATTGGCACATTCTGCAGACATTTAATTTAACCTCTCAGGTTTTATTTACAATATTAGAAATACATTAAAATGCCAAATAAACTTTTTTTAAAATAAGAAAATAAACATTTTATTGCCTAAAATGCAATAATATAGTCAAGTCAAGTTTATTTATATAGCACATTTCAGCATCAAGGCAGTTCAAAGTGCTTCACATCATATAAACATCAATCAAGTATAAAGCAAATCATCGAGCAAGTATTCAGCCAAATCATCAAACAAATACACATGAAAATCATCAAAATCATCAAGCAAATATCAATGTATCAAAATCATAAGGATCATTAAGAAAATATTCTCAAGCAATGTTTGGTTCTGGTTCTGGGGATGCAGAGTAGACCAGAAGACCTGAGTGGTCTGGAAGGTTGATACGATGACAACAGGTCCTTTTAATGTATTTTAGTTCTAAGCCGTTCAGTGATTTATAAACTAACCTTTAGTGAATTTGAACCAGGTGAAGCTTAAAGTGGCACTTGAGGAGTTTTGGGTCGAACATATTTACAGAGACAGGTTTTTTTTTTTTTTTTGTTTGTTTTTTTTTTTTTGTTTTTTGTTTTTTGTTTTTTTTTTTTTTTGTTGTTGTTGTTTTTTTTTTGTCTTAAATGCAAAATGTTTGTATATTTTGTACAGTTTCTGGCTTAATTACTGCTCTGGGAGCAAATGGCCTTTTTTAGTCTGTATACTCCAGTTAACGATTATCGATTACTAAATTAGTTGATTATTTCAATAATCGCTTAATGACGATTAATTTGATTAATCGTAGTAGCTCTATAGCTCATATACACTTTCTAAAATTAGTAGTTAAAGTAGTAAAACACATTTGAAATATTCATGGTTAAGTCTTTTTTTTTTTTTTTTTTTTGTGAGAGATTGTTTAAGTTAAGTGTCTAAATGGCTTTCTTTATGCAACAGTTTGCAGGAAGTATTTTATAATGTTCACTGGCGTGTGATTGAACCAGTAATGTTGTAAGGGAGTCTCTACACTCTCTTATCATTCCCTGGAGTTACACACAGAGCTTCTCTGAAAGTACTTGGCGGTCTTCCCAACCTCAAATTGATTTATCATCTCTCTTAAGTCCTAAATCCCCCTTCAAATGCTACAAGTCTGCTGCTAGAATGACTCATTTTGCCATGGGGTTTGAATACTGGTGAGTTTCTTTTCCAGGTTACAGTTTTGAATCTTGTATCTTTAGTGTTTACTTGGCTTCAGAATAGTGGTCCTTCACAAAACTACAGTCTAAATAGAAAGGAAAAAAATTAGCTTTTTTTTTTTAAGATTTATCTTTGCATAATGGTAAAATGCTTGTGTTGGATGGACAGGATTTCAAGTTTGTTGATGTCAAAGACCCATCAGTGGTGAGCAACTCTTAATACAGAAAACTTTATTATGGAGCAGTATATTTATTGTGCTCATTTTCTCTCTCTCTGGGCTTTTTCTTTAGTTTGGCTTCCTTTGGTTCTTATTACATTTCAGATATAGTTCAGATGCACAAGAATGGAGTATTTCATAATTGTTCAAATTTATATAGGTTTAACAATAGGAATATTAAAACCAAATTTACTATGAATTATCTTTGTCCATTGCTAATACTCATGATTGTGATGATTCAAATATAGAAATGATACCTTTTGGGAGGAAAAAAACATTTCTTACTGTGGCAAACAAATCATGTTCTTACAAAAATACATTTTATAGTTTCAGAGTTAATGGATAAAATGAGTCTCTAGTAAGTGCATTATTTAATTGGCAACAGGAGAACCACTGGGATATCTTCTTGTATGTATTTTTCTTCTTTTCACTTGTTAAGAATTTCTTACATTTGTTAGAAGTAGTGGTAGAAGTAGTATTGCCTTGTTACACAGTTATTGAACTTAAGGTCAGATCTTCATTGATGCCATACTGATGAAATAATGAGGCAAAGTGTGTAGAGGTTGGAGTAAGCAGATTTAAGAAGGAGACTTGTTAAAATCAATACAAGGTGGTGTCAGTATTGGAGGGAGTGTTGAAGCAGCAGTCTAGGAACTGCAGACAAAATGTCAGCACATTTGAACAGGCTGCACATGATCTGCCTTAAGGGGTTTGTCTAAACTAAAATGAAGTCAGCCTTATTTTGTTCCAATTTATCAGTTTTTGTCATTTTGATTCTTTCATTTGTAGTAATAAGAACTATCGATTCTTAGTAACAGGCTTTGTCTTGTTTAGAAATGCTCCCACATTGGGTAATTGTTATTTTTATTTTTTTTGACAACTTTTCTTGTCAAACTACCCAAGAAATTAAGTTGCAGTCCTTTTGCTTCCCCAGTTGTTCTACAGACTGACAATCACCTGATGTGTCTTCTCTGGATGTTCCTTTTTCTCTTTTGGTGACCGCAGTTAATCAACAAAATGTCTGGTAATTAGCTCCTGAATTTAGTTTTAAAATGGCTAATCTATTGTATGCATTGGTCTATACTATTCTTTTTATTTTCTTCATACTATTGATGGATGTTTCTCATGTTGACTCATTTCTTGCCTTCTCTGTGTTAGGTACTTACACACCAGCTCCTGGTGGATCTTTTTCTGCTCTCACCCCAAGCATGTGGCCACAAGACATTTTGGCCAAATATCATCAAGTAAGAATCTCACTTTATTTTAGTTAATACTATTTTTTTTTTTTTTTTTTTTTTTTTTTTTTTTTTTTTTAAATCAACAAGATAGTATTGCAAGCTAAGACATCTGCAAAATATGTTGTAATGTTAGGTCAACATAAAAAAAGTATACATTACCTTATGCTAGCAAATGAAGCCAAAATGAAAGTTCACACTAATTCTATAAGTTTCTTTTTGTTAGCCAAGAAATGATGGCTGTTGTATCATATATTTAAACTTAAACAAATATGTTTGTGGACAATGTTCTGATAGTATTGTGGTTTTAATTTGCAACTTTAGATTTTTTGAGCAAAACATAATGTTCACATATTGTTAACCTAAAATAGACAGTTCAGGGGTAAGCTCTGTGAGGATTAACACAGCGCTATCCCATGAATCTACTCTGGTTCAGTAGTTCTCAGTCAGATTAAGTTTTGTCTGTAAAGAAACCAGTGAAAAAGCTGCCAAAAATGCAAACAGTAATTCAATTCATGGGTTACTTTATAGTAAATACCTGCATTGTTTTTAAATAAATTATATGTGTAGAAGATTTACCGTACAAACATTGTTTATTCATTTTAGAACATAATCTACTCTGTTGTTTATATATATTGTATATAAAATATGCGCTAATAAGAAACATGTTGCTATTTTGTCTCTACAGAAAGATTCTGCAGAACAGCCTGAACAACAGTATGATGAGTTTGGCTTCAGGATAGATATTGAGGGTATTTTCACACATAAAACACACCCACAAACATTTTTCCTTAAATGCTTTTTTTAAAAACAGAACTGGTAAAATTTTCCAGATCTGAGTGAAGAAGAATGACACCTTTGTTTCTTAGTATAAAGACTTCACATACTGAGTTCATGTGATCTCAGAGTTGTTTTTCTCATCCTAATAGATGAAAACTTGTTTTGTTCTGCCTTTAGCACCATTCTTAACCATCAGTGCTGCAGCTGTAGAGAGCTTGTAACTTGAATTATCCATTTTTATCTTTTTTTTTCCAGCAACAGTTTAACAGTAGCTTATAATTAACAGTTTTTTGAGTCAACATGAACAAGTACTGCTAAAGAACTAAAAATAGAAGTCAAGGTTCTTTTTTGTGTTGTCAGATAAAACTTACACAGATCAAAGATTTTACCAGCAGGACCTTCTCTCTCTTTAAGAAGTGGGTTTGACTATTTTTTGTTGTTATTTTTGCACCTTTGTGGATATAACATGTCAACAAGTATTCATGCTCCTAACAGGTTTAGGTTTAAAGTAATCTTTTATTTTACCAACATGTTTTTTATGACTGAGAGAATTCTCAGTGTTTTGGAGAGGCCCAGCCAGAGTGTTGACGTGAATCTTATTGAGAATCTGTGGATTGAAGGAGGCCTTCCAACCTCAAAAACTTGGAGTTTAAGACCAAGGTTAAATCGACAAAATACCAAACCAAACACTCAAAAAGCTGATTAACAGTTATAAGAAGGATTTTATTGCTTTAATCCCAATAAAGATGTTCTGTTGCTTTATTGACAAGGGTGTGAATAATTTTCAGCATTTTCCAATAAAATGTACATGGAAACCTTTTTTGTTTTCAAAATTCATACTCCTTTTACATTGTTTTATCACCTTTCTGGAGGTGCCCGTCTCATTTCCCATCTGAAACAAACTGCTTGGTTGAAAAAAAACAATTCTTTAAATCTAAATCTGCAAGGAGTATGAATAATTTTGACCATAACTTTATCTGTTGCTAAAAAAACACCTGCTATGCAAGATTCTTCATTGAGAAAAACTATCCTTTTGAAGGTAACTTTTTGTTAGTACAGGTCCTTTTTGCCACAGTTGCTGATTACTGGAAGTCGGTGTAATTTTCTCTGAACGTTTTGAAGCCAGGCTTGTTTATTCCCCAGTACCAGAACAATACTGTGATTTTTATTTAAATTTCTTCTTGTCTTGAGTTAAAAATGCTACTTTTTCCTGTTTCAATTACTGATTCTTGACTGCATGTCAACTCATGTACTTTTCCAAATTACTCTATTCTTACTTTTTTTTTTCTTTATTTTACAGGAAAACAAATTTATCATCGGTATCTAGTACAGTTAAATGCACATTGCATTACATAAAGTTCACACTAGCATGTTTCATAACGTGTTCAGTGTTTTTCTTGTATTTGGAAGCATCTCTCGTATAGCTTTTTTGTTCATTCTATTACATGTATCTCAGTAATCTTGTTTATAAATGCTTGTTTTGTTTTCTGTCTTATTCATTCTTATGTACAAAAGTACTTCCTGGTGTTAGCATTATTTGAAAGATAAACCTTGCTAAATGTGGACATTACTCTCTCTCTCTTTTCAGATGATGGAGAACCCAAGATAAGGCTGGGCACAGAGGGTTCACCACAGCGTGAAGACCCCCAGCAGAGGCTCCGCTGGCAAGCCCACTTGGAGTTCACCCATAACCACACAGTGGGGGACCTGACTTGGGATCTCATCGATCCTGTCCTTCCACGATCTGAGCGTCTGCGGTCCTTGGTCCTTGGTGGTATACCTCACAGCATGAGGCCACAGGTAGACATTCCCACCAGTGAAAACTTGTTTGTTGATTTGACTAAACATGGGACAGAAAGAGCGAGTCCAGCTCAGACTAGAGATGCAAGCCCTTTTTCATCTCTGAACTCCTCCTTCGTATCTTAATAATGTCAGTTTTAAGGCCAATAAATAACTTAGAATTTTCTTTTTTTTTTTTCTTTTTTTTTCTTAAATTATTAAGTTATGGATGCGTCTGTCTGGAGCACTGCAAAAGAAGAGGACCTCGGAGATTTCCTACAAAGAAATTGTAAAGAATAGCTCTAATGATGATACCAGCACAGCTAAACAGGTAAAATCTCCCACTTTATTCATTTTTACTGGATAGATATTTGCATCTTAAATGAGAACACCTTAAATTATATACCAGGATTTATATTGAAATGTTTCTAATTGGCTAATTTAGTATTCACCCCTGCTCTGTTTCTGTTCTTTTCTGTTTATTTGTTGATCA
This sequence comes from Anableps anableps, assembly GCA_014839685.1. Classification (NCBI taxonomy): domain Eukaryota; kingdom Metazoa; phylum Chordata; class Actinopteri; order Cyprinodontiformes; family Anablepidae; genus Anableps; species Anableps anableps. The sequence continues at coordinate 13,690,444 of CM026083.1, forward strand.
AAGAAATAAAAACGTTGGAATGTAAATTACAGATAACATCAGTTGTAATATAAATAGGGTATTTTGTAAGTTTGAAATGATAATATGGTGGTTGATCTTAAACTCTGCCTTACAGATAGAAAAGGATCTGTTACGAACCATGCCAACCAATGCATGTTTCAGTACCCTAAATAGTGTTGGAGTCCCAAGACTGAGACGGGTACTGAGAGGGCTGGCATGGCTCTACCCAGATATTGGGTACTGTCAGGGCACTGGCATGGTGAGAACACATAATTGCATTTCCCTAACTGTACATTTACAGTATCATGTCTAATATTAACACCATCCTTTTAATTTTTTAATTTTTTTTTGTCCTCTCTGTTTCTTCTGTACATACATGTCTTCATTTATGTAGGTTATTTCCTGCCTGCTGCTCTTTCTGGAGGAGGAGGATGCACTGTGGATGATGTGTGCTTTGATCGAAGACCTCCTTCCTCCCTCCTACTTCTCCTCCACACTCCTGGGGGTCCAAACAGATCAGAGAGTTCTGCGGCAGCTCATCGTTCAGTACCTGCCTGCTCTGGACCGCCTCCTCCAAGAGCATGATATAGGTAAATATTGCCATAGTCAAAGTTACAAAGTGAGTGCAGCAAGATGAAATATATTTAGTTTATTATATCTTTTGTATTAAATGTTGTATTTAATGAATGTATGTTGTGTTTTGTGTGCATTGCAACAACTTCTTTCTTTTACTTGCAGAGTTGTCGCTGATCACGTTGCACTGGTTCCTGACGTCATTTGCCAGTGTGGTGGACATCCGTCTGCTTCTAAGGATCTGGGATCTGCTCTTTTATCAGGGCTCAGTAGTGCTCTTCCAGGTCACACTGGGCATGCTCAAAATTAAGGTATGGATACTGCACCTACAGTCACACAGTCATGCACCGCCACAACTAGGAATTCTTTCTAACTATTCTCACTGATGTTTATTCTGTCTATTAATACTGAGAATTATTCTTCCTGAATTTTACTTTGACTCCAGGAGGAGGAGCTTGTATCATCAGAGAACTCTGCGTCCATTTTTAACACTCTGTCAGACCTGCCAAGTCAGTTAAAAGATGGGCCTGCAGTTCTTGGAGAGGCTATGAGGATAGCAGGGACACTATCCCAGGAAAATTTAGAAGCTCATCGTCACAAGCACCTTGCCTATATTCTTAATGAACAGGCGCAGCTCAACAACGGAAACAATTCAACACTCAATACCAATCTCAACAAGGTATGTTTCATGTTATTAGAAAACCTGATGTGCTTGAATATCATTGATGTTGTCAGTCTTATCAGGATTTTCTGAGAGCTCATTCTGTTTTTGTGAATATTTAGGTGGTGAGGAGACAGTCCCTGCGCAGGAAATCTACCCTCACCTCTCTGCTCTTTGGGGAGGATGAGGCTGAGGCCCTGAAATCCAAAAATATCAAGCAGACAGAGTTGGTGGCTGCTCTCAGGGAGGCTATAGCTCGTACCGCAGAGCACTTCCACTGTCTCGACCCACGGCATTCCAGCACTGTAAGTCCAAACGTTGCAACACACATCTAGTGTTTCACATTTGGACATTTAGTTCATTAATTTTCTGGCAACTCAGGCTGCATTTTGTTGGTCCTGAATGTATTGTAATACCGTTGGTTTAGGTCCCCATCAGTTTGATTCCTCTCTTCCTTTCGCTCCAGGATCTGACCCCAGATTACTCCATGGAGAGCCACCAGCAAGATCATGAGAACTTTCTTGTAGTGTCTCGTAACAGACGGAGACGAGCAAAGGCTTTGCTAGACTTTGAACGTCATGACGACGATGAACTGGGCTTCAGAAAGAATGACATCATCACTGTGAGTTATACTAAGATAAATACTACTGTTTACTATGCATCAAACATTCCTTATGTCACTAACTCTTACTTCACCTCATCTTTATGTGTTAGATCATCTCACAAAAAGATGAGCACTGTTGGGTTGGTGAGCTCAATGGTCTTAGAGGTGTGTGCTCTTTATTCCTTCATCATTACATGTTGCATTGTTTATGAATTTGTTTTCGCATACGTTATTTGTTCCCTTGTGTGATAGGTTGGTTTCCAGCCAAGTTTGTGGAGATTCTGGATGAAAGAAGTAAGGAGGTGAGTTATCAGATGTGGAAGTCTATTTACAATATGTACACAGCTTTGGACATCTGTCCACTTCAATATTATACCAACTGGTGACCCTGCCTGTGTTCAGTACTCATTAGCAGGTGACGACTCAGTGACCGAGGCAGTGACTGACCTGGTCAGAGGGACTCTATGTCCCGCCCTGAAGGCCATCTTTCTGCATGGATTGAAAAAGCCCTCTATACTTGGAGGGCCCTGTCATCCATGGTTATTCATAGAGGAGGTAGATTTTATTTTCTTATTATGGCCGCATGAATGAAATGGCTTTTGTCAAGTTCAAAATAAAAATGCATTATTCTACCTTTTTGTGTTTTTCCTCAGGCAGCTAGTAGAGAGGTGGAGAGAGACTTCAATTCTGTCTACTCTAGACTTGTGCTTTGTAAAACGTACAGGTAAATTGAATCTACACTCTTTAAATTAAAAATAGGGACCACTAAGCATTTTTTTTTTTTTTTTTAATTTATCGATATATGCTAAATTATTATTTTTTTCCTACAAAAAACCCACATTTTTGCTGAGTGCACCGTCCAGTGTAACCTTTCTACTTCAAATTTCTTCTGTTAAAAAAAACTATGATTGGGGCTCAGATTAAAAAAAAAAGAAGTTTTTGTTTTGGAAAATGTATTAAAATTAGATTAATTTAAAGTTCACATTAGTACAATTAAATGTGAGTAAAATGAGATGAATATAAATGTATTTGAGCATGGTTTGCACATTAACAGATTTAAGTAGCCAGTAAGTCAAACTAACAGCACCAGCAGTTTCTGCAGCTTCTCCACCGCTCTGGTACTTCGGTTCATAAGGAAACTTATAGAGCATCCAGAGCTCCATTTATCGTCTCTGAACTTGACATAATTTCATAAAGACCACTTCTGAGTTTGACAAACGTTTATAGAACGGCTCTTTGGGTAGTAATTAGACGCACCATTCAGCATGTTTGTTTTGAAATGGCTGCGCAGACAAAGCCAGCCAATAACTGGAGCCCTGGTCTTGACTAAATTAAATGCACAGACACACATACTGCTGGGGCTACAGAGAGGAGACGCACTGCATGTACAGCACTTTGAAGGAAAATTAACTTTTATTAAGAATTGTAAGAAACTTAAAAAGATGGAATCTTAAACATGATTTGTCAACTACATATAATGACATCGATTAATTTTTAAAGTCAACAAATCATTGCAGCCCTAAAACTATGTTCCTTATAGGTATTTCTTAATTTGCAGTTGCAAATATATTATATGCATATGTTACAGAAGTGTATCAAAATATTAGTTTGTCAACATTCTAGTTATGGAAGCAACAAGTTGCAACAAGTCCCTGTCTCTGTTGTTTACTAGGTTGGATGAAGATGGAAAAGTACTAACACCTGAGGAGTTGCTGTACAGAGTGAGTGTACATAGGACCAAAAAGGTCCACGATCTCAAATTCAAATAGAATCATCTTCTTAGAAGAATTTGTTCTTCTTTATTTCTTTCTTGTGTTTTTTTCACTCTTTAACTGATGTCAACATCGTATCAGAATTAAGCATGTCTGCTTTTCTTAGGCAGTGCAGTCCGTAAACATGAGCCATGATTTTGTGCACGCTCAGATGGATGTCAAGTTCAGGTCTCTCATCTGTGTTGGCCTAAAGTGAGTTTTCTCACAAACACACACACACACACACACACACAATCGTTTACACAAGTCTTCACAGTTTACTTTCATTAAATGTTATAATTTTACAATGAAGTGTAAATATCTGGTGCTTAACTTTGCATCTGTCTCTTCAGTGAACAGGTGCTTCATCTGTGGTTGGAGGTGTTATGTTCCAGCATGGCTGCTGTGGAAAAATGGTATCATCCATGGTCATTCCTTCGCAGTCCTGGTTGGGTGCAGATCAAGTGTGAGCTCAGGTATGAAAAGACAAGTGACAGCAAACCAAAAATGTTCAAATGGCTGCAGTCAGTTTGTTCTTTGCCAGTTTTACCCGAATGTGGAGGAACCTTCATCTCTACATTTTATTCCTGTGGGTCTAAACCATTTCTTACCAACATGGTAAAGAAAATGATTGTTATTCTTAGAGATGTGCCCTGATTTTATGTGTATTTTTAGTACATCTCTTCTAATGTTTTTACTTCCTATCCTATGTCTCTTTTTTTTTATTAAAACAGCAAATGAATGTTAGTTGCCATTTATGTCAGTGATTTAAAAAAAAAAAAAAAAAAAAAAAAAAAAAAAAAATTCGAACAGATTGTAGGTGTAATAAGCTGTAGGTGTAATAAGCTTATGCCTCTGCCTACACTTTTCTGTCTGTAATTCACATATTTGCCTATGGAATAAAGGCTTGAGTATGCTTGTTTACATTTGTTGTTGAACAGATGGTAAAACACACCAAAAATAAATATTATTCAATATGCTATTTCAATTTAGTTTGCTTCTGATTTCCATTTGAGCCAGATGAAAACCCCTTGGAAGGCAGATTTTGTATGGATTGTAGTTGGAGTCTCCCATCTGTAAGAGGCTGTTTGGTACCATTTTAAATGCTCCTTTGGGAATGTTGAAAACGTAATAAGTCTTTCAAAGAGGAAATGTGTTGAGCACTTGGTTCAATTTGATACTATAAGACCATGGTATTAAAAATGTGTGATCGCTCTAATAGAACATCTGACCACTTTTGTTTTTGCGCCCTCAGGGTCCTGTCAAAATTTGCCTTCAGTCTCTCTCAAGACAGTGAGCTGCCTGACAAGAAAGTGGTGAGTAAAACATATGGTCATAACACAGTAGCAAAATTAAATGTTGTTGTTATTAGAACAGCCTGTTGCGTTCAGGAGAGACGACCTTGATGATGTCATACCATTTCAGAAATCTGCTATTCTGAAAGCAGAAGTTATGGATGTGCTGGTTAAGCATCACCTCTTTAGTTGGGATCTCTAGGTAAACTGAATCAGTCTGTGGTGGCTGTAAAGATTATTAAGATTAGTTATTAGCTGAAGCCAATTCACGGTTTCCGCTCCAAACACAAAACCTCCACATTGACTCCAACGTGTCCCTTTATTTCAGCTTTTGTTCCAAACCACACCTGCCTCTAAGACCTTTGCCTTATCAGCCTAACCTCCCAGATAAAACAGAAAAACCTGGTACATTTTGAAGAAAGACATCAATTTCTACAGGTCTTCATAACCATGCACTGTCAAACCCCAACCGTTATATAACCACCCAAAACACTTAATTCTCTTTAGTTCATCCACAGAAGTGCAGATACCATGAATTGGCATTAATACATTTTGCTTAATTTCTCATGTTAAAAATTTTCAGTAGAATTGTAGAACTAACCCTCTTCTTTCTACCTTGTGATATTTTGAAGTTGATCTCTCTCCCTCCCTTTTTATTAGCTAACCAAATAAAAAACTGAGAAGGCTGTCTTTGTAAAACTAACTTGATTATTTTAAATTCTACAGTTGGGGGGGCAACAATTGATGTTCCTGGCAGCGCGAAGAGTATTTATTCTCTTTTTTGAGTTCATATTTTGTCTATTTACAACCACAAACTTCAAATTATTTGCAGTAGGAAAGACAGCAGGTGTGTGGAAAACAGTGCTCTAGTGAGATGATATTCACAAGTGATACTATGCGTGACTAAAACAGACTGGTTGCACCATCCTGCTGTGGTGAACAATGAAACCTACGAGAGTGGATAGGAATACGGATGGAGCCAAATTCAAGGCACTCCTCGAAGACATGATGGAGGCTGGAAAAGACTTGAGACTGGGGTGGACGCCCACCTTCCAGCTGGACAAGAACAAATGAGCTAAACTCAGTCATGCGCTGGAATGGCCAAGTTAGAGTTCAAATCTAAATCCAATTGAGAATTTGTGCCAAGCTGTGAAGAATGCTGTTCAAAAATGTGAGTCTAATCTGATTGAGCCTGAGCTGTTTTGCAAAAAAAAAAAAAAAAAAAAAAAATTAGTAGGGGGGAGTTCCATCTGTAGATATGCAAATCTGGTAGAGACATACTCCAGACTTGTAGCTTTAATTGCAACAAAAGGTCTTTCTTGACTGTTGACTCAAGGGGGTTGAAAACAAATGCACTTCACACTTTCCAGATGTTTGTTTGTAAACGATTCTGAAAGCCATATATCGTTTTTCTTTCCCTTCTGTAACAATGCCTTACATTGCTCTATAACATACATTTCAATAGAAGTTTGTGGTTATAATGTGAAAGGTATACAATTCAGACTTAATCATAGTTTAAAAATGGCATTTGAATCATGTTTTTAACAAACGCCCAATATTGCGGAACATACACTTGTAACTTGTCAGACTGTTTGCTATTTTCTGCATTCAGTTATTTTGTGTTTTGATGTTTTTTAGGAGAAAGAGCAGAAACCGCTGAAAGAAGGAGTGCAGGATATGCTGGTGAAACATCACCTCTTTAGCTGGGACATCGACGGCTGAATACACAGCAGAATATCTGATTTACCTTTTGTGCTGCATCTTGGTTTTATGCTGGTGTAGATTCTCAGTCATTCAGGACATAACAATCCTAAGTGCTTCAGGAGAGGGCAACTTAATTTCTCTTGTTTCTTGGAGACATTTTACCTTTAACCCTAAATGCTGCTTCAGTTCTGAAGATGGTTGGAAGCAACAGGCTTATTAGTAGTCAGAGCAGTCGCCTGCTACTTTTTACCATGTTCAGGACTGAAAAAGTCTTTTGGGTGAGAGGTGAAACGTCTTCAAAAAACTAAAGAAGTCCAATTGCTTTCTACTTGAACATTAGGGATTGCATCTTGGTGTACCCGATGTATTTTCAGCTTCTGATTACAGTTCATATCTTGGTCAATTTTTTAAAGTGGCATAGCCACCTCAGTCATTTTCTCACCCTGAGTCATGGGCACTAAATGTGTCAAAGTAATGACTGAAATCCCAGTAATGTTCATCTACTTTCTAGACTACAGTTTGGTGCATACTTTATTTTTCTATTTCTATCCTGCATTCAAGGATTTGCCACCAGGTTTCAAAAATACTTACAAGACAAACATTGCTGTTGTACAGAATAATCTGTACGAGTAAACCCTATTATTTATCGAACACTACTTTGTGCATGAATTGTAAGTGCACATTCAACACTGATCACCTTAACAAGATGTTTTAACATGATCCTCAGTTTTTCATCATGCTATAAACACCTACATTTTAGGACCAAAAAGGAACATTCCTAATCAAGGGGGCTGTAAAGATATAAACTATTTTTGCGAACAATGCTACTTTCCTCAGTTCTCTGAAATTCATTAAATATGTCATGTTAAACTACTGTCATGTTGCACATGCCAAGTAAAGCCTTTCAGGTAGTGATCATGAACTGTGTCTGCTACCTTAATAAGGGTAGTAAAAATGCACTTGTATCATTTAATATGTAGAAAGTAGCTACATTTTGTGTTACAGCAATACATGTTACATTAAAACATCTATATGATCAATAAGTTGATGGTTTTTATTAAACTGTAACAAAATGTTAGTTATTAATTACTTTAACTTACAAAAGGTAGAAGTATTAGGTGAATGTTTTTTTGTTTTTTGTTTTTTTAAACCCAAAACATTAGCAATTAATTTTTCTGCCAAAAATTTCAACTTGATTTTCGGTTTATTGCACCTTTTAAGACCTTGGTGACATGAGCGTTGCCATAGAACAGTACATGGCATTAGTTTGGACTCTAGAAACTTGAGGTCTACCCAAAGATGTTTCCATATCTAAGCACACAGAGGAAACACCAAAGCTTAAACTTATGAACTCTTCAGTTTCACCCATTTTAAAACCATTTTAACTTCTAAAAAAGATAATGATGCATAATTAAAAAACAGGACTGCTGAAAAGGTTTTTATTCATTTCTTTTTGCAGAAAAATGTTTGAAATTGTCACAAACAGCAACAGGCCATAACACATGGAATAATAGATTTACAGGTAAAGCATTATAATCATTAGCAACTGCTTGTTTGACAAATGTGCTGTCTCTGTATTAATGCTATTAATATAAGGTTACCACCAGTTAAAAGCATGACAGATACTACTCAATCTAAGAGTGTGAGTGAGATTAAATATAGTCCAACCATCTAAGAGTAAACCTTCTGAATGTGCACCAAATAAATAACTAGGTTAAAATAATGCCACGGCTTATTTCTTATAGCTTAAGTTTTGGATCATTGTTTGCCCTGTGCTACATTCATTTGTACAAACTCAGATCTCCAATTTTTACAATTTACATTTTCAGTATAAATAGTACAACTTATTTTATTGTAAATACACAGGGAATGCAGGATGGAGTTTAAATTATAGCTGCACTTACTGAAACCGGTCTCCTTTGCTTTCTCCAGCCAAAGGGCTGGTTTCAATGACGTATAGAAACGTAAATGTCTCCTCATCCTGAGAGACTGGCCTCTAAACACCTCACTGCTTCTAAAACCAAACTTCTCCAACCGGTAAGGGCAGATGACAACAAAATGCATAACTGATGTATAACTGAGGCAGTCTTTTTTTTTGTTTGTTTTTGTTTTTTTGTTTTTTTCCTCCCCCAGGACAAAAACAAAGATATGAACTGGTGTGAAGAGGCAAGGTTTAAAACTGTCTTGCTCCAAACATGTATATCAATCTTGGTTTGTGAAATTAAAAAGGTTGGTTTCAAAAAAAAAAAAAAAAGAGGACGACAATTCAGCTGTTTCCGGTCGCTGTTGAGGAGGGTGCTGCCATCGAGTTGGTGCTGCTATTTTGGCCTTTTCCTTTGTGTCTCTGGCCACCCCTTCTCCTTCCACCTCCTCCAGACTTTGGCTACAAAGGACAGATGATGAAAACGCAGAGTTAGGCTGCACACATTCTATACTTCAAATAGTAATAAGGCTGTGCATGGATCGCATTACAGGGCTTTCAATTCAGCTGTCTGCTGGGTTTCCATTGTCCTTGTTCATACACATTTTACCTTGTTCTCTTTGTTGCCCTCTTTTATTTGAGGGTCATCATCTCCCTCCCCCTTTTGGATTCAGCCACGCAAGCAAAGAAGAGTATAAAGGAGTGATGCAATGTGATGCAAAATTTGAGTTTGGAATGAAACAAAATAGAAATTTGACATTGATTAAATGAATAAAAAGATGAATTGGGGACAAAAAGGAGGACAAAGATGTTAAAAGGTTAGAATAGATCACTGATGTCCAAGAAACGGAAGAAAACAGAACAACGTATGCAAGATTTGAACGACTGGGAGTGTCTGATTGACTCACCGGCTGTGACGTGCTGGAGCTAGCCGGCTGCGCTATCGTTGCTGCATCATCGCTGGTTGCCATGGTGCCATCCTCTTTTCTGAGAGGCACCTTTTTTGTGGACTGCATTTTTATTTGTGGAGGTTTGGAGTTTGATGGCATGTTATTAGTGGAGTGCAACAGCTGTAAAGATTGAGGAAATAATACAAGACTCGATTTTAAAACTTGATTTTTCCCTTTCTATACAAAAACTGAACCAACGCTGCAGTGTCCATGCAGCCTATTTACCTTAGTGATGGTTCCCACAGCCTTGGTGCGACCCTCTCTGAACACCAGCCTCTGGTCACAGTGAAGGTACTCTGGGGTTTTGATGAAGCGGAAGTGGACTGAAGCCTTATCCCCTGTCCTTAGGCAGTCTCTATTCATGGACAAGATGGTGGCTGTCTGTCGTATACTCCCACAGTGGACTGATTGTTGAATGAAGGACAAAACAGGCAGAAGTTAGATGGATCAATCCATGTTTTGTCTCTAACAATAAATTACACTAAATACTGTTACCCACCCATTGCCTGGTATCTGGGGGATATTGTTGTGGGATGATGCAGAACCAGGATTTCAGCCTCAAACTCCCAAGTTGCCTGGGGGTTTAACTTTGGCGACACCATCACCATACCTTTTCTTATAGACGAACGCTTGATCTTTAGGGTAAAGTGATGGAAGAAGGGAAAAGTTTTTATTTACAGTGTTTAACCATTAAGACATGTTTAAGACACTGCAGAACTTTACTTAAACACCTTTACTACAAAAGGTACACAGCATAAAACCACCCAACTCCTTCCAGTATATAAAGTGGAGCAAGTTTTTTTTCCCTACCTTTTTTAAAGCAAACGAGGCAGTCTGGCCACCTCTAACCTCCTTAACTGGCATTCGTTTGCGGTGGATTGATTTAACTGCAATGGGGATGAAGCTTCCAAGAGGATCTGGACCCAGTAGCATGGTGTCATTCAGACGTATGAGCCCACGTAAGGTAGTTCCTGAAACTACAGTTCCCACTCCCTGGAAAGAAAACCAGGACAACAGCAGGACTTTATTGACATTCAAACTAAACTAGGTAAGATTTGTTTAATTTTGCATTATAAACCACATCCAGCAATTGAATTCAGTCAGTGGTTAGTGTACCGGTACAGAATAAGTATCATCTATCTGAAACTCAGCAGGCTGGTCGTCTCTGTACGACGTTCTGGAGGACAGCAGGTTGAGAAACATTTTTAGCAGGTCCATGTTCTCCCCAGTCACATTGGAAATCTGAAAGATGGGGCACATCCTGGCCAGAAAACAACACATACACAGGTTACAAATAAGCAGTTTAGTTCTAACTATATATTCTGAGTTTCGTCGAGAGACTCAGCACCTCTCTGAACTGAAGTTTGAGGCTGCGACTATCACATCATCTTTGTTCTGTACGAGGACGGGAATCTTCCTGCAGCCAGGAGATTTGAGTAACCTTTGGAGTAACTTCAAGGTCTCTGTTAGATGGAAACACTTTCATATTTACACTTTGTTTCTGAAAATCAAATACATTTTATCTATATATATAATCAGCACAAGGTTTCTTGCATATATTAGAAAAAAAGTGTTGGTTATGGCATTCCTGAGAACTCACCTTGTAAGATGTTGGCTGGACACATGTCTATTTTGGTTACCACTACAAAGACTGGCACATTCAGAGCTAAAGCCAGGCCAAGATGTTCTTTGGTCATCCCTACAATACCAGCGTTACTGCCAACCTGGTGAAACAATCAGGAAAAAAACAAAACAATACGTTGCTTCTTTAAAATTTGTTCTGTATAGATATCAGTCTTGTTTCACACCTGAAAAACTAATAAAACATCCACATGGGAAATCTAAGGTCTAAAATTGTAAGAATTGAAATACTTCAATAATATAGGCAAAAGCAAAACGTTCTAATGGGAAGATATTTCCTTCACACAAATGAACAAACACTAGCGCCCCCCACTTTCTGACCATAAGCATGCAGAAGTCTGGAAGGTGTCCAGTCATCCCAAACACAGTGGTCTTGAGGTATTTCTCGTGGCCAGCCAAGTCTATGAAGGTAATGACTTTAGAGGATTTCTCGCAGATTTTGGTCCAGTCCAGGCTCCCTCCATGGCTGTCAGGTTTGTTCACGACCTGTGCACAGACAGACAGGACACCGGTATGTAATGGTGACGTAACAGCACATAAAGATTACAGTTTGGTATGTACCTTGGTTTTAAAGTCATGATTCAGTACATTTTTGGTTTCTTTTAGTCAAGGGAATTTTTTTTATCTTTTTATCTTTATTTGGGAGTGAACAAACAACTTTTCTAAATTTGTGAAAATAATTAGATGTTATTATGTTGTTAAACTTCAAAAATTGGCAAGTAGAGAACTGACAGAACATTTGGTCTGACTTTTTTCAACTAACAAAGAAGAAGCAGGTATAGGTCAATGCCTGGATAGATGTATAATACAACAATAAAACCACCTGAAAATAGTCAATGTTGTTTTTTAGGACATTTTAAAAAATTTTAAAAATATATTTAAATAATTTTGGAGTTGTTTTGATATACAGACCATCCAGTGTTTAATGCAGAATAAAAGCACAGCAGAACTTCTGCTACTAGCATGTCATATGCTATGTGGCATTTTAGGCTCGTTGATTGCTACAGGTAGCTTTAGCTGATTTTTAAAAAAAAAAAAATACAAGTAATGTTTACATTTACCTTGAAGTCGTACCAGGTGAGTAATTAGTTGCAGTGTAGAATGACATAAGGTTTGTTAAAAATGCTGACATAAGTTCTGGTTTGTTCCACTTTTCTATCTCCATTGTCACTGTAGCGCAATAAAAGACCCCAGTGTTCCCAAATAGCAGACCTTACAAATACCTGGGAGTAGGGGTGGGCATTTATTGTATTGTTTATCATTTATCCTGATAAATTTCTTATCGTGATAAGAATTTTGATTTATCGCTGTCATGATAAATTCCAATTAATGACGTTTAAAACCCCACAAAACTGTCCGTGTTGTTGGGATTGTTAGTTTTACTATTTTCTCCACTACTTGTTCAGTGAGAGCATCAATAAATATCAATAAGATTGAAAATCTGATTAAATGCAGTTACTCAGTGTAGTTTAGTGATATAAATCACACTTTTTTTTGTGACTGGTGTCCTAAAGAAATGTATTACAAAATGGGTATGTTTTTCAAAAGCAGTATTTGTGTTTGTGGGGCTATGATTGCTGTGTCATGCAGTCACAGCCATACAGTGACCAAAAAAAGAAGTGATAAATAGTTTTTATTGCCACTTTTATCATTACATTACATTACATCACAATAGTTCCACAAAATATTGTGATAAAACGTTAAGTCCATATTGCTCACCCCTACTTAGGAGTCATGTCTGTTTTGTTTTGGAGTAGCTGTTTAAAGCTGCATGATGGACCATAGCGCTGCGCACTTGGTTCTGCACATAAACATTTTGCCTTCAAGTCTGTATTTCTTCAGAACACGCTGAATTTAAAGCGGCAGTACCAAAAGTTTTTAGTACATATCCGTGCATTGTTACACCCCTACTGGATACTTATTTCTTTTACAGGACCGTTAGCAAATTATTGGACTACAAATATGGAAGCACTTTGACATTTCCACATGCGCAAGTTTTTAATGAAACTTTTTTTTTCTGAAAGTGATTCTTACAACTAAATGACTTCTTCTATCTAGCCCTCACCTGACCCTCCTGGTCGAAGCCCAGGATGTCATTGCCCACACTGCTGGTCCTGCCGCTCTCCATCTCATGTTTGTGTCTGAAAAGTTTCTGCCGGGCAAAACCCCTGCCGTTGTCCAGCTCGCCATGTGTCAACACTCCCAGCAGAGTGCTCTTACCAGCATCCACGTTCCCCACCACTGCGACTCTGAAGGGACACAAAAGCACAAAAGTAGCTTCAGAAACGCCTCACAATCGAACACTGGTTAATCCCGCTAACCTAGGGACAAAGCTTCAAAATGCTACCTGTCACCATGACATTCCAGCAACTGACCTGACCTCCAGGAAGTCCAGCTCACCCACACGCCTTCGAATCAGATAGTCACGCACCATCCCGGCAGCCTCGGTACGCTCTCTGAGAGGGATAAGGTCAGAATCCAGCTGCTCACACATTGAGTGTACTGTGGCAACCGAGGCTTCCATATCTTTCTCATCCAGACCCCAGTCACCACCATCTGCAAGAAGACATAAAACAGCTGTTTATAAACTGCAAGACGAGAGTGCAGAGATATGGAAAAGTCTAATTGAGAGAACAGCCATGTGTTTCTCACCAGAGCCCATTCCAACCACATAGATCGTTTCCCCACAGCCCTCCTCCATCCTGTCCCGAAGCTGTCGGAGCAACGAATCATACTGCTCCCCGTTCGGGCTTACAAGTGCCAGCTGTCGGGGTTCAAGGAATGAGAGAAAACAAAGAGAAAATTCTGATTATTAATAAGTGCAGAAGGGATTTATTCATGTTTGAGGTTTGCAAGCATGAATGGCTCATTTACATATAAAGAATAATAATCTAAAGTTGGAAAAGGTATGGGGGAATGGAGCAGTTAAAGCTTTTTTACACATATGGTAAACATGTGACTCTGAAGTATTTCATGGGAAGAGTGACAGATGGGAATCTGTCACTCTTCCCATGAAATACTTCAGAGTCACATGTTTAAACAGTATTGCTGATACTGACACGAAACATTCACTTCCTCCAAGCTGCGCTGCAGTAATAGCTGATCTGGATTGCTAACAGGAATTAATAATATACTACCTGGAACAAAGATATTAACCTTTTTTATCTTTAGGGATTTTAGGATTCAAGAAAGTCCATGTGTCACTACTATCTATCTATCTACAATTAAAACAAAATAACATAAAACAGTAAATAAAACAGGATGCAAACAGTGGATACATGAATAAGTATGGTGACTGAATACTTTTTCAGTACATATTTACAGTAATTTTTCAAAAATAATTCTCGACTGAGTTATTTATTTTTAAAAGCAATAATGGGGTGCTGGTGTAGTTGGTAGAGCACATGCACCATGTACAGAGGCTGCTGTCCTCCATGCAGTTGTCCTGGGTTCGATTCCCGGTCTCAGGACATTTGCTGCATGTTTTTCCCCCTCTCTCTCTCTACCCTACTTCCTGTCTATCTATTGTACAATAAAGGCCACTAGTGCCATAAAAGTATCTTAAAAAAAAAAAAAAAATGATAGTACAGTTATGCCATTAAGCCTATCAATACATGGTTGTCCCCGATGAAGTAAAGTAAATATGGTATTATTACTGTAGCAGCAATTATACAACTGGCCAACGATTAAGATCTTATGTAACTGTGCAAAAATATAGGTGCAAAACAATAATCCATTTCAATAAAAGTTTGCTAGGAGTAAAAAGTCAACAGAAATATGGATATGTGATGCAACACCGTGCAGTCTTTGCATTATGACATTACACCTTTGCAATGTGCAATCTGATGCTTCCGGGAAATACTTTGATTGCTTTCTCTCTTACAGTCAAACAATCAGGATTACATCATGTCAAATCTTCTGTCCATTTCAAATGTATGGGTGCTAAATAGGGGCTTCACTGAGTCGAACAGTTCCACAGCACGATGGATGTTGCTGATACAGATCTTCAAGACAAACCCGGTGTATGCTGTTTTGGTTTATATTCATGTGTTGAGGATTAACGCTATTGGACAGTCATTACCTTAGGTAATGAGCAAGCGATTTGAGCGTTCGGAATCATCTGGTATTATTGTTTGTATAACATATAGTAAAAATGTGTTTTGAATCGCAACTAATGCCACCGCTCTCTTGGCTTACGCGCTCTTGCATCAGCTGGAGCTCATGTTAGCCACTGGGCTAACTATTTTAATAAACGTCAGCAAAAACTGCATCAAACCCACCATATTCGCACACACGCTCTGAACCCATACTTCCAAATCGAGTAGCTAATACATGTATCTCCATACAATACATGGTAGTAACAACGTAATAATCACAAGCAGCATTCATTCATTCATTCAATCAGTCGTATTAGCTTAGCAGTGCTACATCCAGGCCTAGCGTTACCTTGCTGCTACAATCAATCCTTCGGTCCTCGGGCTTGCCATTGGTCATGTCCCCGTCCTCGAGGCACTCGTCCCCGTCCTCTTCCCCACATCCTCCCCGGTCTGGTGCAAAAATACTCGCAGGAACTAAAGCGTCAGCCAGAGCTCCAGAGCCCGGTGTTATGCCTGGCTCATGCTCCGCTGTTAATGATGCCATTTCGATGCCAACTCTGTAGTATTAAATTCCGGACTGTGCAAACTGTTGTGACGACGGCTAGCTATCAAACACACGAGCCGCTGGCTCCACACACAAGGGTTTTTAAAATTCGGATTCGCCACACCGACAATAACGGAGCTAAAAATCCACCAAAGCTCATATGAATAAAAATAATAACATACCGGTAAAATGTCAGCGCTTTATATTCAAACGTTTTCTAATTGATGGAGCTAGTCACCACCTCATAAATATTAATAAAGGCGGCGTAAGTGGGCGTGAAGATTTTAATTGTGTTGGCAAATAGGGTGACGTTCCTCTGAGTTTACGAGCAGCGGACCAAAGGGAATGAGGGGGATTGTTCATATTATTAAAGGTAAACCCAGCCTCTCAGAAGGGGTGGGAGTGCTACGAGAAATGTTGTAATAACCCTGTAACACATATAGTCCTCCATATTATACTTCTTGAAAACCGTTTATGAAATAATAGGACAACGAATTGTAATTCTAAAGCTATAGTATTTTAAAATGTTGTTAAACAGCTGACATTTTTTCAGTACAGTACAGCAAATACCATTTCAATATGATGTTGGTCCACAAAGTTTTGATCACTGGATATTTTATTACATCAGTGATTTTTTTTTTAAGTGCCTATTTTATTTTAAAATACAAAATAGTAATTTAAAATACAAGCTCTTTATCTTTTTCTGTGGTCAAAAATTAATGAACAGAAATTTGATGTTTGTTTAGTTGTCTTTTCCAGTTATAATAATAATAATAATAATAATAATAATAATAATAATAATAACAATAATAACAATAATAACAATAATAATAATAATAAAAGCATAATCACAGACAGTCAGAAAACCTGAAAGTTCTGAAGGACTTGTAAGGTAAAAGGAAATCAAATACATAGGTTGGACCTAAACCATGAACACTTACAAAACAAAAGCCCTTAATTATTATATTTAAAACAAACAATGCCAATGCAAAGACTTTAAAATCGCTGCAATGTGAGCTTTCTTCCTGGTCCTCATTACCAGCTAAATTTTGCTGTAACTGTAGAGGAGCTATGTGTTCTGTGAACTCTGGCAGTGTATTACAAATGATAAAACACATTATTTGTAACACTTTTATTTTAAATAATAATAATTTTGATCTAGTACATTTCTGTACTGAATCAGCCTCTGGACCCCACTGAGGTGGTTGGTGAGAGAAGGATGTTGGCTAAGTTGACATCCATCATGGATACCATCTCTCACCCCCTCCATGTAACTCTGCGAGCTCTGAGCAGCTCTTTTAGCAGCAGGCTGCTAAAAGACATATTCTATATTTATTTATTCTGTATATAAAAATCTCCCAGATTTTCAGGTTTCCTTTTAATTTTATTTTAATTTGATCTGTAGGTACTTTATTAACATACAGCTGTTTATATTGTTTTAGATATTTTTATATTCAATGGGGTATTTTTTATCTTTTTTTACTGAGCTGTTGTAACAAGTGAATTTCCCCACTGTGGCATTAATGTTCTATTCTATTCTATTCTATTCTATTCTATTCTATTCTATTCTATTCTATTTCTTATCTGTACTTGAACCAAATAACACAGGGGGAACCTATGCCACTATTTTAACCTGTATTGGCCACAGAAGCGCATCCTGGATAATGTTTAGATGTGTTTACTTGATCTGAAGGGTTTATTGCAAATTTGTGAAGTTGTTCTGTGAGTTTTTCTCTTTCTAAAGGTCTATCCCAGTTACTGTAACAATTTCATTTGATGTTGAATAAATAACCAATAACACTCCAACTGAGTTAATTCAAATCCACTAGTTTTTTGTTTTTTTCTTCTAGTTTCTACAATGGCTGCACTGAGCTTTCATGTTCTTCCCATGCATAGTTTCTACAACTACACTCTTTAATTGACATTACATCTGCTTCCAAGGTAAACAATAAACCAAAATTACTTCCCAGTTAAGATCAATTTGCCTCAAAGATAACAGGGAAAAGTATGACATTAGTTTATGCTGTCCTAAATTAGCAATGCATACACAGAAAACAATCAGAGCGAAAACATACAACAAATAATTTTGCACTGAAACAAAGCAAAAATAAGAAAATGAAGGAATGCATTGTTGACAACAGGCTCTCTCAGTGGATGGATCAAGGACCCCTTGTTTAAAAGAAATTAAAATAAATATATTTTTATATGACGCCAAATCTGTTTATTTGGTTCCACCAAATGGCAAACAGCAAGGTATACATTTGCATGTTTGTTTATAGCAATGCATTTATGGGAATTTTATATTTTTGCAGTAACCCCTACTGGACATTGGAGAACAGTGTACACTTACTTCAGCTTCAGAATGTTAGATTACTGGGTTTTTTTTTTCTTTCTGGAAAATGAAGACATATGCTGTACAGTAGCTTTAAATGGTATGTAAGCAATACACTGTGCAGCTGTTTATAATGTGTGTTGAACTGACCACATTTACCTTTTAAACATTACTACAATAAGACAAAGATACCATTACATACATTCATTATCATTTCACAGCAATTTTTACTTCAAAATAACTAATTCAACCATACAGAAGATGTGCATAAGTGTGTGTTTAGATGCATGTGCTTTTTTTTTTTAAAAAAAAAAACAACATTTTTTTAAATTGTCATTGCTTCTCTAATGCATCCTGTGGAAAAGTCAGCTTTAAGGTCAAATCATTTCTCAATAGTGTCTGGAATGTGAAAAGTACTATTTGCTGATGAGTGGGGTAAACTGGTTGTGCAACTAATAGTTCATTTGGTTTCCTGTTAGCACTTGTTGCAACACAAGAACAATCTGTCAGGATCTTGGGTTGTCTTGCGGTTTGGGTTTATAATTTTGATTATATGTTGCCTCTGTTTTCTTTATTCTTATTTTGATTAGATCAGCCTTGTTGCTGTTTTACTTCAGATCAGTCCTTCAGTTATTCTAGTTAGATTATGTTTATTTATTCCTTGTGTCTATTTATTCTTTGTTACAGGTAGATTCATTTTCCTCGTTCCCCAGTTTGTGTACTCTCCTTCGCCCCCTGTGCCATTTTCTCTCTCTCTCTGTCTCTCTCTCTCTCCTCAGCCTGCCTTCTGCTCTCTCCTCTTACACCCGCAACCCGTTAGCTAATCAGCCCCGGTCTTTTGATCCAGCATTCACCCTCTTAGTATTTATACACCTCTCCTCCTCTCACTCTTTGCTGGTTCCCCTCGTTATACCCTGTTGCTTCCTGTTTTCCAGTCTCTGGTTCTCTGGCTCCCTGTGTATGTTCCCCCAGTGACTGTAAGCTGTTTTTCAGACTCTTTATTAAAACATTATTTCATCACATCCACCAAGACTCCAGCTTGCACTTTGGTCCACTGTTCACACACAAACCATGACACAATCATCATATTGTCAATATTAATTGAGAAAGTATTTTCACAAGTTAGGCTACTGTGTGAATGTGGGCTTAATGAATTATTAGATTACACATTATAATTAAATACATGTTTTGAATGATTTTGTGTCATGCAGCTTTAATGTCTAAAACAAGAATTGGGTGCAGAATTTTAAATTTATTGTAGATTTCCATGTTTCACACAGGGTCTAAATTATTCTTAGGAAGTTATTTCAGAAGCTTTATGTTAGCTTGCTTTATCCATTCCAGAATCAGATGTGTTTGTAAGATTGATGTCAACACTCAAAAGTGTCCAAGTTTCAGTAATCTGACTGATGATTGAAGGTTAAGTTGAAGAATTTTGAGGTAGTCCGCCATCTTCATTATTCCTTGCGCTTTGTGCAGTCCACCACTAGGGGTGGACGATACATTTACATTTACATTGTTACCATTGTTACCATTGTTATTTTTTTTAGAACATATTGTATTGGTCTATAAGTAAAACTGGGCCATTATCAATAACTGATGTTTATTTCCATCTTGTTGCTGTTTGTGTATGTGTTTCAGTTGGGGGTTTATTTGTGCATGTGACAGTGACATGATGGTGCAGTTTATGATGAGCCTGAGTCTGGATGTTTCTTAGGTTGTTGTTTGGCATCATAACCAATTCCATTTTATTTGGGGAGCTAGTTTGGGTCAGATGGTTGTTCCAACAGAACTATCACTCTACATACACATTAAAACTAGCTTCAAATGGTTTCTTAACCCTTCTGCAGTCCTGATATTCTGTATACATACTGTGTCCTCCGGGTCACCGGCTTCAATAAATCCCCAATATAAATATCTTAATTGAATTTTAAACATGATTTTTTTGTAATTTCTTGAAGGCAGAACTTCCCATTCACCACAAATTGAGTAAATGCCCGAATTTTCCCTCTTCACATGGCAGAAAGACTGCATTTATTCAGGAGATACCACTCGTTTCTATTGTTACATTTTGATCACGAGAACCTGTACTTCCCTGTACTCCTTTCTTGTACTTTTTACCCTGTGTTGGATGGCAAAAGGCACATACACTGTACAGGATTGCAATTTCAATCATGAAATTCTATATATTTCCACATTTCTGGACACCCTCATCGATAGTGCCACCACCTGGGCTGCCAAATCCAGGCAGTGCATTCTGCTGAAGAAGACCACATGTCTTGTCAGGTTATTGTCTGCTACTGATAAATTTTAGATAGAACTAAAGCACTTTCACATCTTTGTGGTGTGTAATTGACTCTGTCATTGTGATTTCAATTCAATACGACTGTCAAATATTGTCCTCAGGTCAAAATTATATTTGTAACTTTTTTTGTACAGTTTACAAGGGAATATGAAAAAAGGTAAGATTTTACTCTTTCTAATGCTGGGGTCAGTCTAAAAAAAGTAATCAAACTTCAAGTTGAAAAAAATATAATTTAGGGTTTTTTCTCTGCTTTTAAACTCAGTGTTGGGTCATTATGACCTAAAGGCAAAAGGAGAGCTAAATATCATCTCCAAAGGCCTGACCTGACCTAAGTCATGTTAAATATGTTTAGGTTATGATTATATCAAGGTCCATGCAATGAAACAAACCTTTTATAAATAACTTGCACCATTTCTCACAGGAAGGGCAGTTAAATATCTGGCCTGAATTCTATTAAGACTTTGCCCATAGCAACAAAAAGTGTTTGGTTTCTCAGTACTTCAGTAGAAAGCATATAGCTGGGGTGTATATATATATATTTGAGGCTGTGCATAATTTTTTTTACCCCAAGTAGATTACCAAAAATCTGCAATAAATTCAAACTTCTTTACCCATACCCTATTTTTAAGTGTAATTAAAATATAAAACAATCAAAAAATTCAAACATTTATAGTGCTGTGAAAAATTTGTTTCCTCTGAACAATTTCTGTTTTTTCTTTTTGTCTTTTATGTTTTTTTTCCCCTTCAGTTGGCCCCATTAAATCTGAGCTGCCAAGTAAAATTCTGCTCTTTAATCTGTTTTAGATGCTATGGCATGACCTTAAAGAGACCATTTATTCTCAAAAATTGCCCAATATTGCTGTATTAAAATAACTTTACAAAGAAGAGTGGACCAAAATTCCTCCACAGCTTAACATGGTAAAAATGTACCTTTCATGTGAAAACTTACCATTTGTGGCTTAAAAAGGTATAAGAAATGTATTGCCTGTTATCAAAAATACTTAGACAGCTGTTGTTGCCCAGGGTCACACAATCTGTAATAAGGCAGCAGCGATCTTTACAGATAGAGGCCAGTTAGTATGGATATATTTATTTCTAGAATAAATAAAATTGATTGATAATTATCTAAAACACTTAAGTTTGTCTAAAAGACAAAGTAGAATCAATTTGTTAAGGGGCAAATACTTTTATCACAGCACTGTGCATCTGAGTTCCTGCAGACAGAACATCAAGTTTAAGGCTCCTGTTAAAGTTATAGCTAAAGGCTCATGTGGAAAAATAATCAGATCAGTCTTGCTGCAGTTTGTGGCAGGTTTTTTCCCCCCACAGGAGAAGCACATTTTACTGATTAAAGAGATATAATCACAAAACAAGTACAAGTACAAAACAAGTACAAGTACAAGTAGTATCAAGCCTTCTTTTAATGGACATAATACAAGATACTAAGCTTTTTTTGTTTGTTTTATGTTTTTTCACTGTATCTTTTCGGTGAACATCAGGGTAGACGAAAACAACCTGGCTGTCCATCTCAACCACTGTTTTAACTGGGAAGGAAAGAGGAATGTGGTTGTGGTCAACTCTTACAAGGATGGCAACTGGTCTGATGAGCTGAGTCAGGAGTGTTTTCCTTTTTGCCATGGAGAGGAGTTCAAGGTGTGAGATTCAACTTCTTGAAGTATTTTTTATATGTGAACCCATTTTTTTAATTTTATTTTACTCTCCTCACTGCCTTAGATCCTCATTCAGTTCACAGAAATGGTTTTGTGATGAATCTATGTGGTGGCTCTACAATCAACTTCCCCAATTGCCTGGGTGTGAAAAAGTACACTTTCTCCAAATTCACTGACGATGTCCACATTATAAGTATTGAGGTCAAGTAAACCATAAATCACTTAAGATTTGCAGACTTCATTTTGTTTTTCTTTTTTCAGTTTTCATTCCCAGGTACTACATATATTGCCAAAGGTTTTCTGTAACTGCAGCTGACTGGTAATGCCTATAACTTCATACTATTCAAATTCTAAATTTCTTGGAAGCATACTGTCCGTTGCCATCAGACTAACCCCACTAACGCAAAGTAATCTAAACCAGTTCTCTGTTCAAAGGGTCAGAACTTCCTGCCTTCCCAAGCAGGGCAACAGGAAGTCTGTTGAAGCTGGTTTTTAGGAAGAATTTTACAACCAGCAAGAAACCTTAAAAGCTGCTGCCCTAAAAAAAACCCCCAAAAAAAACAAACAAACAAAAAAAAAATATAATAATAATAATAATAATAATAATAATAATAATAATAATAAAAGAGAAGTTTTGTGGTTTTCAATGTTCATTTCAAAAACTCAATAAAAACTCTAAACATTTAATAAGACACAAAGTGCTCTCTCTTTGAATATGTTTTTGCCTGATTTTTGTGCTAAAAGCTCATGACCAAATCTTTTGCTTACACTCAATGTACATGAATCAATATAATGACAATAAAGCAACTTCTTTGTCCAGTACACTCCCTTGTAAAATGTGTGAATAATAAGATATTGTGTGTCTCATCTGTGAACTTGTCACATTATTTATATCTGTCAACATAAATTTTTTTTTGAGAAAAGAATTTATATTTTTTCACATTAGACCCATGACTATGTCTATGATAAATGCAACCTTGAACTTTACAGTCAGAATTGGAACAGAAAAAGGCTCACATCTTGGTGAATTACTTTAATATAAAAGTTTCTGCTTCCCATTAAAGAAGAACTATAAGCTTGTGAAATTCTGTGTTCCATGTGTATATCTTTTGCCCTCTTTGAGCAGCATTTTCAGTCATGTATTAGGAACTGAACGTGAATGGCCTATAACTGCCTTTGACTCACACGTGCAAACTCTCAATCATCTTTCTTCAAAAAGGAAAAATCGCCTCTTTTTTCAGAAATTCTGGTTGCCACTTGATCATGCTGTAAGTTAGAAACTATTTATAGTAGGTGGACATTAAGGCAGCTAGCTGGCTGCACTAAATATTTATCTGTCTCCCTGGTAACAAATACATTTCTATTTCCATCCGTGACTCTGGGTAGTGTTCCCTTTTATACAGCCACCCTAAACTCGACCTCTTTCAAACTACTAACCTGAAATCCACAGCTTATCTATCAATTAATTAGATTTTACTGAGGCCTGGAGTAATTTTTAAACCACCATTTTTAAGAGTCTAAAACTTCCCTTTAAGTAGGCTGGCTGGTGGTGACCAGGGACAGCACCCCTATTTGTTGTGCAGAGCGTCACTCAGTGAAGGAACCTCCCACTCTGCATTGCATATAGTCATCAGTCTGGGTGTAGACACTGAGGCACAACCCTGCAGCACTCACCCTATTTCTCTGCTCCATTTGACTGTCTTTATTTGCAAAGATGATGAAAGTAAGTATATTTTTAACATCATTTGTATACTTCTGGTGCTGTAAACTATGTATAGTTCATGAATATTAGGTGCAGTCTTAGGTCAAGTTTATGTGAAAATGGCAGCTGGTGTTACCTTTTTTTTGTCAACTCATTTGACTGAGTCTTCCAAATTTATGCTTAAATTACAGAACCTTGCATGGAACTTTTGGCTGAATTCACCTTTTGAGAGATCTGGCCTCTCTTTAAAAGCCTTTTATGGGCAAAAAATTCACAGCAGAGCATGCAAGCAAAATATGGACTATGCAACTGAATTACAATGTCTTAGCTATCCGAAAAAAGTTCAATGTTAATATTCTCACACTATTTCTGTAATAGTAAAGAATAACAGCACAATATACAGTGTATTAACCAACTCACCATTATAAAATAGTCTGAATAGCATTCTAACCTCTTCACAAACTCAGGGGTCATAAACTAATCAGATAGCAATGAAGGCCTCTGTGTTATCAAATGTTGTTTGCCACAGGGGTAAACACATTTGAAAACAATTAATCAGGTGGAGGTAATATAAAATAAATCATTTTCAACAATGATATGGTTCTCATGTTTACTGCAGCTTGCACACAGATTCTTGCACTCTTAATCTTCTTCATATTTTGTCACATTACAACTTCAAATGTATTTTATCAGGATTCATTGATAAACCAACAACCAAAGTTGTGTCTGATTATGATATGAAAGTAAAAAGAAACCTGTTTTACCTAATTTTTAAGGCAAATTTGAAAAGCATGGCATGCATTTGTATTCAGAACCATTCACTACAGTTGAATCTTCAACTCTTGGGGTATCTCCCTTACAGCTTTGCACATTTAAAGACTTACATTTCTGCCAATTCTTCTTTGCAAAATAGCCTTCAGGTTATATAGAGAGCACATATGAATATTTATTTTTAGGTCTTCCCACAGGTTCTTAATAGGATTCGCTCTAGATTTTGACAAAATCATCCTGTTTTTGTTTTTTTGTTTTTTTTTTTCTGCAGGGAACATATGCCATAGTTTGTAGTCTTTTGCAGACTCTCTTGGGTTTTCTTCCAGGATTGTCCTATATTTAGAACCATCCATCTTTCTGTCAATTCTTACCAGTTTCCCTGACCCAACTACTTAGTTTCAGAAATCTCTGTCTTTTGTCTCTTTTCCAAGAAGAACAGATTTGTAGAGTGCATGGCTAATCGCAGTCCTTGTAACAGGTTCTCCCACATGAGCTACAGATCTGTGCAGCTCCTCCAGAGTTACCAAAGGCTTAATAAATGCTTCTTTGCTGCTCTAACCCACTTCCCCTTGAATTAAAATTCTGCTTCACAATAATCTCTTACTTCTTTTGATCCACCATATAAAGGTTTGTGGTTGTCAGTATCATGACAAAATGTTAAAAAGTTCAAGTGATATAAAAAATTTTGCAAAGTATTTTATATCTTGGGTAGATTAAGTCAAAGGGGAGAGGTGTTTGATTCTCAAATGGAATGACGGACATTTTAGAGTAAAATACTTTATTGATGCTGTTTACATGTGTCACCCTAAATATGTTAGAAGTGTTGAGTTAGTTTGCAGTCATATTATGTCATTTTGTAGCTAAATGACAGCATAAAGTATTAAGCTCCAACTGGATGCAGATTTCAGAGGGTTGAGGTCAGTTTACTACCTCTGATCCAAAACAAAGCTCACACAATTCAAACCTCAGTGATAATTGCTCCACATGCCTAACAGATGACCTCTACTCTTGAAAGAATGTCTGGCCCATGTGATTCTACCTCATCCTGCCAAGTCAGTTGGCTTATAAATTAGTTTTTTTGTATTTAAGTTCAGTTTTATTTTCTCTTTCAACATAACCACAGTTTAAACGTGAATTCAGGACAGGGAACTTAATGGACCAAGATCACAGTAAGTTGGAAGATAATCACAGTATTTCACTCCAAATTGACTATGAACTTATTTGTATTATTTTTAGGTTATCTTTGGACAGCAGTTGATCTTGTTGACTACAACACTGGAACAATTTAAAGATTGTTCTTCTTGTTCCCACAGCTGGAGCTCCTTTTTTAAGTTAGTCATTGTATTGTATTTAGTAGGAAATGAATAAAAATCACAAAATCCCATATGGTTCTTCAAATGTATGATTAAATGTAAGAAAATAATCATTCTGAGTAAAATACTTCTTCTTTCTGAACAGAAACAGAGGTTAAACTGCAAAAGCCTTTGTTTCTGTAGTTTACCATCACTGCCAAAGCTATGAATAGATGTATGATGGCATATTATCTTTAACACATATTTACTATGCAGAAAATGTCACATTGCCCTTATTTATGGCACTGTAAATTTCCTTGGTGTGAGTACACTTTCAGTCAGTTTCACAAGGCAGAATCATAGGAAGCTCAAAGTAAATAACTGCCCACACAAGGATAAGTTCTTTATAATAGCTTAGTCCAGTATTACCCTCTACATTGTACAATACTTTTTTTTTTCTTTCCACTGGGCAGTTACCATTTTATACTGGAAGGAGGAAAGTATTACTGAAAAGAACGGCAGTCAGCCCTGATCACTTTTTGACTCTTTCAGCCTTTGGCCAACTTGGCAGTATGCAACAATTTTCTTGGCAAATGGGAGGGAAGAATCTTTGCCCAGTTGGTCGATGGGAGTATAATTGGAAACACATGTTGCTGCTGCTTAAACAGAAGAAGAGATTAGGGTGGGTTGTCTTTGGGTATCATTAGGAATACATTTCTGCCCCAGCCATGTATACTATGCAGTGTTTCTTTGGAGTAAGGTGATGTGTCCATAACCTTCTCCTCCAATTGTGCACAGAGTATGATCATCAAGAACATGTCCTTCAAAGTTGGACAAACCCTGACTATTGTTGGAGTAGCAAAACCTGATGCTACAAAGTGAGTATTAAAAACACCTACATTTGTCTCTGTTTCTGTGCGTCTGGTTTTCACATTAGCCACATTTGGTTTTCAGGTCACACTAAAAATAATTCATATTGGATTTGCACAAACATTCTTATCATGGGATCTGAAAAGGTTGCTGTGCCATGATTATTCATGCAACACTGAAGTCATAAGACTCATAAAACTTCTTCCTTCAAATTTAATGAAATATTTTTGGTCTTTTTTTTGACACATCGGGAAAGTACCCCACAGAGACATCAACACAGCTCTCTGGCTGTAAGAAAAAAGATAAGTCATCTGCCAAAAAACTGCATTTTTTTTCTGGTATTGCAATTAATTAAATTGAATTCAGTTTATTTATATAGTACGAATTCACAACAAACGTACTTTCAAGGCTCTTTACAGAACAAACTCCAATTCATGTTCAGTTATATAGAATCTAATTCCATATAAATTTGATTTAAATCAGTCGAGTTCCTTTTGAGACAATTTATTAAGAATATGATCAGATTCAGATCCAATAGAATGCAATCTAATCCATTCCAAAAGTTGATGCAACACTGTCAAATTTAGTTAGCAAATTTATTGGCTTAAAAAGCCCTAGGATTGTGAGTCTGATATGCCTATTTCTAATAACTGCACAGTATTTTCTGCTAGAGCCTTGTACAGTATATTATTATTATTATTGTTATTACTATTGTTGTTGTTGTTGTTACTGTTAATCTGTTTTTTTTAATTGTTTTTTTTTTTTTTATATACTTTAAGAACTTTTTGTGTGAATCTTTATATATGTTGCTGTTACACCTGAATTTCTCCTTTGTGGGACAACAAAGGCTGTTTCTATTCTAAAAAAAAAAAATCAATCCTCTATTTAAAGAATTCAATCCAGTTGACACAAGTGACTAACTTTGGAGCAATGTTATGGCGAAAAGGAACCACTGCTTTCTACTCCAGTAGAATCAGGCTATATGAGCGGATATCTGAAAGGCTGGGTTTTAAGGAGAGAGGAAACAGACAGAAAAAGCCACACAATTACTGGTCCTTAAATGCTTTTTAGGGTAAAAAACACAGACAGCATACAGAGTTAATGGTAGCAAAAGCTCTATCAATGTCTCTGTCCAGGAAGGAAAAGCAGCTAAACAAAGGGAAGAGTCAGGACTAGTTTCTTTTGAAATAAAAACAACAATAATAATAATAATAATAAAAAGTTAATAGGAGCAATAGTGCTATCAGTGACACAGTTAAACACAAAAGAGCTGTGGTAGGAGCAGTTTCTGTTGAACACACAGAAAATACACAAAAATAAAAGTAGCAATGGTGACAGCTAAATAAGAGAAGCACTGCTCTATGAGTTTTTTCTATTGAAAGAAGGAAACAGAAAGTAGCAGTTTGAGATTTACATGTAAAATGTGTTATAAATAAAATTGTATTAATATTATTATTGTAAAGTACAAACAGATATTAGGGAAAAAAAATGCAGCTAAACATAATATTTTGTGGGAAGAACAAACTGAGAGAGATACAAAGTTTATCGTCAGGAAAGAGGCACAGTTAAACATAAAAAAGAATACCCTCTATGGAAAGAAAAGACAAAGAGAGAGCTCAAAATTAATGGCAGCAGTTATTACGAAGTATGCATAAATAGAAAGTAGCAGGGTTAAAATAGCAAAGTGCAAATGTGGTTGATACATCCTTCTGCACACTAAGCCTGCTGTATAGCAGTATAACGCTTGGACTCAAATGCAGCACCCTGTCTACGTTTGAGCTTAGATTCAAACATAGACAGGGTGTCAAATCCATGTAAAAAAAAAAACCTATGATAATGATAAAACATCATGCATTGTTGTATTTTCTTTTTCTTA
This sequence comes from Anableps anableps, assembly GCA_014839685.1. Taxonomy (NCBI): domain Eukaryota; kingdom Metazoa; phylum Chordata; class Actinopteri; order Cyprinodontiformes; family Anablepidae; genus Anableps; species Anableps anableps. Next base: position 13,719,003 of record CM026083.1, read on the forward strand.
ACCTGCAGTTTTGCTGTCAATATTGGCCCTGACGAGCAGAACATCACAATGCATATTAATGTTCGTTTTAACGCCCATGGAGATGAGAACGCAGTTGTTTGCAACTCTTATGAAGGAGGCAACTGGTGTGAGGAAGTCCGTGAGGGAGGATTTCCTTTCCAGCAAGGAGAAGAGTTCAAGGTGTGCATTGAGTCTGTGTAAATACTGTTAGGAAAATGTGTCACAGCATCTCCATTAATCATGTTTTGATGTCAATCTTCTTCTTCTCTGATTTATCCTTTCACTTAGATAACCATCCAATTCACTCCAGCTGAGTTTGTTGTGACCTTATCAGATGGCTCTACAATCCACTTTGCCAACCGCATGGGTGCAGAAAAGTACTCAGTCATCAGCTTTGATGGAGAGGCTCGCATCCATAGCATTGAGATCAAGTAAACCTTCATCTTCTGAAGAGTATCTAAACTGGGAGTCAGATCACATATTATCCATTTGTTTTAAAAATCGTCAAAATATTTGCTTCCAGATTTTAACATTTAGTGAATTCATGACCAAGTTTAGGCTTGTTGAGACCAGATGCAATAACAGAGAGAAAAAAGGTAGATAGCAAGCATATGTAAAGAGCAACAGTCTTAGGTTCTGCAGAGAAAGATACAGCAAGTTTTGTAACTGGAAGAATTTTTGTTTTTGTAAATTTAGCAACTGACCAAACATCTAAAAAACATGGTTATGTTTTATAGTGGAATTGGGATTTTAATTTTAGTCCGAATTTTCAAGCATAACTACACGTACTTACACACTCACTGATTTTTTTTCCTCGTTTATGGAGCTACCATTTTTCTTTGACATTCCACTGGTATTGCAATGTTTACTTGTAACAACATCCAATAAAAACCTGTCCACATAAAAACCTTAAACACAATCATTTCAAATGTGTCAAAAGTTTTGTCCTTGCCCAATGAAATCTCACTTTTTGTAAAACACAATCTCTTGCTTCTTTTCTTTATATTTTACATGACTTTTTACACTCCCTGATTTAATCAGAGGTGGGTAGATTCGCCAAAAACTGTACTCCATTAAGAGTAGCACTACTTCAACATATTTTTTTCTCAAGTAAAAATAAAATGTAGCTTTCAAAGAAATTAAACAAGTGGGAGTAAAAAAAAAAAAAAAAAAAAAAAAAAAAATGAGTAAAAAGACTATTAAAATACTGAGCAACTGATGATAACATCTGATTTAATATTTAAAATTATTGTCATCTGGACAATACAAATATGTTTCAACAAAAACATAAAGTTATGTGTGAATTCTGGTATTTTAAATACTAAAATGAAAAAAAAAAAAATACAAATAAATATGATTATAGCAGAAGAAAAACTTTTCCAAATATTTTTTTCCTGTTTTTTTCCTGTATAAAACCCATGAAACTAATATTTAGAGTAGGTAATATATTTATATGTTAGAACAGGATAAGCTACTTCCAGTGACAATATGATTCAGGAGTGAACTGGCCATCCGTATGTGGGCTGTTAAGCATATTAAAAATGATTGTGATCGACTGCGACGGCCCATTGGTCGGACTGCCCCTTGCCTTCCCTCCCCTTTGACTGAGGTTATAAATTTTACAATTTGACCGGAGTTGGAGAAGTGAGGGGAAATGAATAAACCACAAGTGCAATGGGAGGCTGCAAGGCAGCTTATGCAAGATGGGTCGCAGTCAGAAAGACTCTGGAATGACACAGTAATGATAATGGCCTGTGGAATTAACAATGAAAACATTTTGGGTTGTGTGTAATATTACAGTTGGAAAAATTAATGAATGTCATTTAAAAATGATAAAAAATTATTAGATTATTATAAAAAACTATTAGTGACACATCTTCACTAAACAATATCTGGGGAAATTGCGGCCAAAAGTTTGCTCAACATAGGAAATTATTACTAAACTTATTTTGTTCAGTCAGATTTAAAACATATATAGTATATAACAATAGTGTGCATGTGTGTATGCGTGTGTGTGTGAGAGAGAGAATTGCCTTTATAGCCTTTGTTTTCAAATAATGCTATGAGTAGAGTTTGTGTCCCACTTAGTGTTATTATATTTTGCCATAAAGTACCAGTTTGCATGTGTTAAAGCTTACAGTTATTATTAGCTTGTGATATTAGTGAAACATTTCTTTGTCAAAATGAATGATTTTTTTCATTGGTAGGTAACCAGAGAAATAACACTAGTGAAATTCTCTCTATTTTTATATTTTAAGGTGCCACTTTCATGAGGAGCTCTTTATTTAGCATGGATATATGGTCTTACTATGGGAATAATTGTGTGTTTGTATGTTACATACAAACACTGAAAAGACATCTCTAGCAGTGTTTCTTTGACATCCACTTTCACATCAAGTTGGGAATTGTGACACTGATTATCTCTCTCAGGATGAAAATCTCTAAGTAGTGAAAGAATATAACAATTTTTTTAATGTGGTTACTCTCTTCCTTGTAGGCTACTGCACTTTATTTAGATTTTTGAAACAACACAACTTGCACATACATATTCTGGTATGTTGTGTGTCTTCAGATACCTTATAAATAATCATGGTGGGGCGCCATGACCAAAAATGCCAGGGCCATTTTTTTTAGTCCCAGTCCCGGCCTGATGTGGTTTACTGTATCTTCTTGATCTCCAAATGTCTCAACAGGCTCAGCAGATAGAAAATAACATAAGAACAACAAAGTTGTTGTATAAACAAGAAGTCTCACTTTAACATAATGCTAGGTCTTAGGTTACTGCCCACCCCAGAATTTTACTTTCCTTTGATTTAACTTTTAAACAAGCAGCATATCGACTCTGAGAGTCATAAAAATATGTATTTTTTAGAGTTATCACATCAGGGCCCATAACTGCCATTGCTGCGAATCTAAATACAACCACTGAGACTTCTTTAAGTTTGTGAAGCTTTAGCAGAAAGATATTGCAGTAATGTATTAAAGAACTAAGATACTTTTTTTTTCTTAGTGCAGCCCTCTTAAGGCAGGAGATTATAAATTAGGATTTCACTAGACATGTGCTGTACAGTCTAAAGATTAATAAGGCCTAAATGTTTATCTTTTGAACTCAAATTCTAACTGGTATCACTGAGACTTGGAGTACTGGAGAATGTTGTTTTGTTTCATCCTGTTTTCACCCCCAGCCAAAATGGTAACACTACAGACACTCATTGTCATTGATTCCACAAGTGGTCAGCCTAATCTCTTTGATATTAGAAAGTCAATAGAATGTGACTCCACAGGTCGACAAGTCCTTGTTTTTGATGCATGTTTGTATAACTGTGTTTAGAACTCCTCTGAATCACATCACTCCTGTGAGCTCCTTTGTCCTTTGTGTCTTCATTTATGAGTTTGACCTTTGTCAGCCCTCCCTGTACTCCACATGGTTTGTTTTTTTTGTTTGAAATTTCTCTCTTTTCCCCTTCTCAGGTGGTTTTAACCCATCCATTCTTCCACAGCCATCATGAAAATTATCTTCTTTTTTTTAAAATGTCATTTTGAATCAGGCAAGATCAATACTCAGGACTGTGTTTATTTTGCATTAGCTGTAATAGCTTTTGCTGAGCTTAGTGCTGGTCTGCAGCTGATGTGTGTAACCCAGGCTGACCAATAAACTTCAGAAGAGGTGAAGGGAGCAATTCTGTGATCTTAAGTTTCACAGAGAAACAAAATGAATATGTTAAAATCTTTTACACAGTCTTCTGACTCTTCCATCAGTAATCCAAGATTCACAGGAGCCAATGTGCTCTTTGAAAGGTGCTCAAATAAACTTCGATTGCACAATTTTCTCTGACTTTGCAGTATTTGTTTTCATGATCAATAAGTCTTTGTAGTCTAAAGATCAGATTGTACTGTCATAGACTTGTTGATAAGCTAGGCTCATGTTTTATTCTAGTTAGTACACTGACTAACAGATGAAGCTAATACTGAAAGTAATTGCATTAATTAAACAAGAAAATCAAATGACAGATTAGATAAACTTTGTTTCTATTTTTTGTTGTTTAGTTTCAAATAATAGGATGCAGTAGTTACCCATCTTATTCAGTAGGTGTCAGCATCGCTTCATTATAAAATCACAACTTGATCACAACTTGTGCAGTTCCCTTGGGCCCTGAGATAAAATCTGTAGCATCAGTCCAGCTGCAACTGAATTAAAGTACCAAAGTACTGTTATTTACCATGTTTTTAGAGCTATTTTAAATGCAGCTGATTTTGGTGGTAAATTAAGATTCTCAAAACCATTTCTCCAGAAACACAATTTTACTCTAAAATTCTTCACATTTTTCTCAGTTGCAGTTCACACAGAGATTATTGGATCCATCTTTTATGTGCAATGCAATTTCAGATTATGGGTTGACATGGCAACAGCTGCTAAAACACCCCAACACATCATCATCAACAAGTAATTTAATGGTCATTGGTGGGCTATTACACTGACCACAGTAATTGTTTCTCCTTTTCCTCATATCTTGCTGGGCATTATTAGATAACGCCTTTCTACTGTTAAACAAAACATATCAGTTGATAGTTTATCTTCCTTATTTACTGTATTTTTACTTTTATGTTTGTCTATTTCTCACTTTCACAGTCAAATTACCCAGACATAAAATATAAGTTTCCTGAAGAAAAAAAGACTGAGAGCACATTTTTCCTACTTTGAGCTGGATATGTGAATGTGGTACATTTATAAAGCTTGGTCACCAAAAACAAAGTGAAAGAGATTTTTGCTTTTGAGTTGGTTGTGAGTTTAAGAATCTAACAAACATTACAGGACAACAAAAAAAGTGAATATTTTTATGTTATGTCTACTTTTAGGCTCTGTACCATGGGTAAAAATAGCTGGCTACACAAAGATAAGGTCGTCTGTTCACGAACTGTTCAGTGACATTGTCCGTCTGTGGTCTGTCTACATCTATTCCATTTTAGCCAGGAGTATAACCTTAAGAAACTGTTCTTTATGGAGTCTTGAAATTTTACATGTGGTCCAGCTGACCAAAATAGTTCAGTGTCTTGCGAAGTGTTCACACCCTTTGAACCTGTTCACATTTTTGCCAGTTTGCAGCTAAAACATAAATGCATTTTAATGGGATATTTCAACCCCTTTCCTCTGATACCCATAAATGATATACAGTGGAACTAGTTGCCTTTTAAAATTATGTAATTTGTAAATAGAATCCCCCCCAGTACACAGTTCAATCTCAGTATGAATACAACGGCTCTGCAAACGACTCAGAGGGTTGTTAGGGAAAAGTACAAACGGCAGACAGGTCAGGGAAAGTTACAGAGAAGCTTAAAGTGGGGTTAGGTTATAAAAAGTCATTAGAAGTCCTGTTTAAAGATTGCCACAAATCTTGTTAGGAAACATGTAGAAGAAGGTCAGATGAGACCAAAAGTAAACTGACCTGTTTGAAAAATCTAAGTGCTTGGTAGAAAAGAAACCATGTGTATCACTGTCAACACACCAGCATCATGCTGTGAGGGTGCTTTCTGCAGCTGACATAAAAAAGCTGCTGAGTTTGTGGGGGAAAGGATTAAGCTAAAAACAGGGCAATCATGAGAAGTCAAAATTTCAGTCTCTAGATCTGCATTACATTACATTCTATAACATAAAGTCTCAATAAAATACATTGAAACTTGTAGTTGTGACGAGACAAAATATGCAAAAGATGTGAATACTTTTGCAAGAGACTGTATGTCTTCTAAAGTAAAGCCTACAATGCATTAAAGTCGTCGTGTTACAACTCATTAGCTGACTATCCCATGCAAAACTACATGTGACACAGAGATGAAAAAAATCCAAAGCGAAACAAAAATCAAAGCAGACATCATTGTTATTCATGTACATGTGTATCTGACTCTTGGGAATTGAAAAAAAAAAACTTGATGTGATGTAACAGGAGGAAATGTGCTGGGATGTGTATAGAGCTGAATTTAAGAGACATCAACAGACAATGGGAGAAAAAGAACAAAGTTTATATATCAGAGGAGTTTCTTATTCTGTGATCCATAACATTAAAGGCTGATGGGATCAAGCCCAATGCTTGCCGCTTTCTTCTTGCTTAAGATTCGAGAAGTGCCTGAAATTAAATGTCATTTGCAAAGGTGATCTAAGTGGGGGAAGAAATTTAGTTGCCATTACAGCAACTAAATCACAGGTTTTGCCTAACATTTAAACCACTGTTTAAGACCTTCCTCCCACATTCTTAATGGGAAATAACTCTCTTTGGCCTCTTATAGCTTCATTATTTTGTGTCAGACATTATCAATAAGCACTGTGGTGTGTTCTCTGCATCCACACAGATAATTTTAGCTTGGCTTGAAGCTGATGTCTGAGAGCCAAACAGACCAGCTTACTGCATCGGAGGTTTGGGATGCTAATCTGTGCATTTCTGTTTCTTACAAATGTTAAAGGTGATGTTTGAGAGGAGGAACATGGTTACACTCATCAACCCACATGCAGTCGCTCATTTCTCACCTCTCTTTGGCATGTTAGAATCTCTTTGGTCATTTTAAGCCTTGTGGGAACACAAAATTACACAAACCTATGAACAGATGCAGAAACATGTATATTTAACTTTTCACTCAGCAGACAGAAAAAATACGCTTAGTAGTCAGTTGTCCAGTTCCTTTTTATTTCAATAGTCTGAAAACACATCAATATTATTTTCTTTACCTGTACGATGTCACTTATTCAGTGTGTGAGTAAATGTGCTGAAACGTGTGGAACAGAATGATTCACCTCAGCTTACATAAAACCTCTGTCTATATTTAGCACCAGCATGACTCCAGATTTCTGCACCAAAGCTATCAGCCACACACTAAGATGTGCGTGGGCCTGCCATGAGCTGACTGCAGTGCTGGATTCACGCTCTGCAAAAATAACAAATAAATGATGCATGATCGTATACAGTTTGTTCTATGTGCAGTGGCTGGGGAATATTGGGAGCAGCTCTGGGCAGCAGTCTACATGGACATAAATGTTAAGGAGTTATTGAGGTTTAAATTAGCTCTTGGATTTTTACCCCCTCCCTCTGGTGTCGAGGGATTTCATTTCCTACATCTCTAATGAAAACAAATCTGTTTCTCAGAATTAGGTTTTTGTTGGTGTTGAGAAATAATCAGGGCTGAAAGCTTTACCACATCATGTGTGCTGTGTTTCTGAAAACATGTTTTGATAAAGAAGCAGATGCTTTTGGTAGCTATCATCGAGCTTTATAATTAATGAGTAGATAATTGAATTCTTCTAATTACAGTGTTTTTATAGTGTTTGGTTAAATGTTTTGGTATTCAGTTACAGACCCTGCTGACCATTGTTCATGATCAACATCACTTAGATCTGTATTTTGTAAGGATCACTGTTTTGCTGAAACAACAAACATTTTTCCAAGTTTCACTTTTATAGCTTTTCCTAGTTTATGCTGAAGAATTTTGAGGTACTCTTTTGACATTAGCTATTGTTTCTGTGCAGTCTATCTCTCTGTGTGTAGTTCAGTGGGGAGAGTAGTCGTTTGCCAACTGAAAGGTTGTCAGCTTTACTTCGGCTCCACTTCTGTATGTCAATGTGTCCTTGGGCAAGATGCCAAACTCCAAGTGGCCTACCAGTATGAAAACCGGTGTATGAATGTGTGCACAGATGGGTCAAGGGGAGTTGTACTTACATTATGTGATCAGTAAGCATCTTGTAAGATTTGTGCATTTACCGTTTATTTGCTACAGCTCTACTTCATGATAGTAATGATGCTGCATCAGCATCAAGCCAGATTCTCATTTGACTCTGGATAGAAGATGATTTTTTGCACATAGCGGAAATGTAGGTTTGCTAAGACCTTACAATTCTGCACTGGACCCCTGCCTGTTCAGTATTCGTGGTTTCACCTATTCACATTTTTCTGTGGAACATAACTTGTAATTATTTGCAGAAAATTTGTCAATTCATGGAATTTTAAGTAAAGCATGTCTAAAGTAATTATTCAAAAGAAAATGCAGCTTAGAAAGCTGAAATACTTTCTGTAATGCTTCCTGACACTCTATCAACTAGCATTTGCAAAGCAGCCAATCCAGGAGTGCCATTTATTTTCCTTAGTCCTGATTGGCTGTACGTCCAAGAGCGGAGAGAAGGAAGACTGTAGATATTAGCTTCTGAAGTACTGCCAAGACAGTTTTCCACTGTGCATACTAATGAATATTGAGGTATGTTAGGCAGTTAAATAGGCAGTTAGAACCATTTTAGAGGGGGTCTCAAGTATTCAGCCATTCATGGGTGGTTGTGGTCACTAACCTCCACAAATACTGGGAGCCCACTGGACTGCATTTTGAGGTAGCTACTTAATTAAGTCTCCAGCAAAGTAAATTATATTTAAGGAAAACATTACCTTTTTAACTGTCTCACACCTTTTGGTTTTAGAAATATAATACATGCTAACTTTTGTGGTACTGCAGACATACAAAACAAACCTGTTTTTGTCTATATGACTTTACCATGTTGACCTGGCCATGTGTTGGTTTGTTTTGTCATTCTTATGGTGTACTGCTCCGCAGTAAAGCCAAGCTGCAAAAGGTGGGAACCCAGGGGAATTTGGCTGTTTTGTCCCAGCCAAGCTGAAGAATAACCATGACAGCTTGGAAAGTACGCTGTCATTGACCTGCCCTCTAGTGACAATGTGTATGTGGTTGTGTAAAGTGTAGACATGTGTATGCATGCATGACAGCACAGCTGGCCTTTTGCCACAAAGTGAGACATCATATATTCATCTTTAGCTGTACTGGTGAGTTATACTAGACAACCAATGTTCAAATCATGCTACTTGTCACAAAAACAGTTGCGAAAACACTTTTTTTTTTAATCTTTTTTCCTGAACAAATGATCTGAGCAAACTTAAACAAGTCCTCTATCATTATCCTAAATTAAACAATGTTTTATATTAAGCAATGATTGCTTAATTGCCTATATGTGTTTAATTTGTTCCCTGGTACCATCAGTACCTTTGAAGCAGATTTAAAATGCACTTCACATGTACTGTCGTTTACTTGATTTGTCCTCATGATTGAAATAACACTAACGTTCACTGTATTCCAAAAATCTGGAGACTGGAGGAAATAGTCTATTTAGACTTTTGTCATGGTAACATGTAAAGATTTTGATAGGAGCAATGTATCTTTTAGGTTGTAGACTAAATGCAAATGTTTGTTTTTGCTATCATGTGGTATGCAAAGGGGTTATCCTCTCAATGTGCTGCCATGCTGCAGGAAGTAGACCTTCAGGCTGTGTGCTCTCTGCACAGCCAAATCACTGCAGGCTCATCCTGTAAACACAGTTAAAGTCTTTCAGGCTCTGCTGAATGCTTCCCATTTGTTCTTTCACCTCTGATGATTTTTCTTCAGTTAATGCACTTCCAAGCACTTAGAATCATCTGGCTTCATCTTCTGCTCATGCCTTGAATACGTTCATTTCTTTTACCCCAAAGTCACTTTGGAAATATGCAGTTTCAAAACGGCTGAATTTAATTTTCTTGTGGATCATAGACTGGTTTCGTAAATGCAGTCTGCACTACAATGCACAGGTCTAAATGTGTGTAAAGGAAAGATGCATAATGCCTTGCGAATGACTGGGTTGAAGCTCTGCAAATGTCATGTTACAAACAAAAACTTTGTTGTTTATCTTATGTGATAGAGACCAACATAAAGCAATGGATCACTGTGAAGTGAAAGAAAATCTATTGCCGTTTTTTTACTAATAAAATACATCTACAGGCTGAAATTCATGCTACTTTTTACATGCTCAAACTAATTCAAATTGGTTGAAAATTATGTGTGAACAACAATTTTCAGTTAAATTTAGATGTGAACTGACTGGGCCATTCTCATACATAAAAAGGCTTTTATCCAAATCATTCAATTTTATCTAGAAGTAAGGTTGTTGTCCAGGTGGAATGTGCCTTGGGATTGCCTTGTATTCAGCTATATACATCTTCCATTGAACTAAGTCCCATTGAAAGAAAATTGCCCCTCATCATGATGCTGCCACCACCATAATGTACTATATGGATGGTATTGTCAGGATGATGGTAGTATTTATTTGTACAAGAAAAAAAATGAAAATGATGTGGCATTTTCCTTCCAACAAACTATTATCTGCTACTTTGTATTGGTCTATCACATAAGATTCAAACCAAACACATTAAGGGTATATTGTGACAAATTTGAACAAGTTCAAAAGGTGATGATTACTTATGAAAAACACTGTACTTCTGACAAGCTTTGCTATATTTTGTGCTGTTATGGTAAAGCTGTCATAATATAACTTCAGTTTAAACTAGAGTTACCTCTTGGTACTCCCACAAGTTTGTGCAGCAGTGTCAAACCCTTAATTGGACAACTGTTTAATAAACCAACAGGGAACTATGAGTTTTATACAGAAAATTAAATACAGGCCTTATTTAAAGCTGTCAAAAACAAGCACAAATTTTGATGTCCCGTTAAAAAACAAATAAGGAAAGGACCAAGCTGTGGGAGATGATGATTCATGCCTTATGTTTACATATCTATATAGGAACAATGTGTTCATTGGAGAAAACAGACATGCTCATTCTATTCTAATAGTCAGAAAATAACATGCTTCACGAGCTGTTTTCCTTTATTTTTTTTAATACAAAGCTGTCAAATGAAACATTGTTCCAAATGTCAAAACTACACTGAAGGAGATGATGACAAGCACAATGTGATTGTGGGTGTGCATCGCTGATAAAATCAGCAGATGAATTAGATTTAATCTAGAAAGCACTTGCTGTCTTGTTTTATCTAGCAGATTTTACATATTGTGGTTTGGGATTTGTTCTATTTAATTTTAGTCACCTTAAAACATTGTTTTTACAACTTATACTTTTCATTTGCTTTGAGAGATTTACCTCACAGTTGTTTGATTCTTTTCTAACCTAACAAACTGATACCCTACCCAGGAATTTAAAAGCTCCCTATGCAAGTCCAGTCTTCTTCTAATTTGCAATAATGATGAATTACCAAATTTATCATTCAAAAAGAACAGACATTGTAATTTTTGCTGAGTCTGAACAGTTTTTTTTTTTTTTTTGCACACAAAAACTGTATTGGCAAAATACTTTATTTAAGTGAGCCATGCAGTGTAAATTGTAGCTACAGTGAATAGAAGCAGCTGAAAGTCTAACTTTTTCACACATAATTTGTGTTTGTTTTACTCTTGAGAGTTTAACAATGCTACAGCAATGTAGCTATAATAATATAATTCTGAGGACACTGCCCCTCAAACTCTGTCAGTCCATCCACAGTAAGTTTCCGCTCAAATAATCTCAATCAACTTGGCCTTAAAAAGTTACCTCAAGCTAATGTAGGTATGCAATGGCTTGAAGGGTCAAACCACTGGTCTATAATCCGTCATTCATGTGGCTTAGACACTTGGAAAAAAACAATCTTACAGTGACAATTATGATTGATAAATATGTCAGAATAAGTATCTTTTAAAATCACTTATGCTTTAAGAAACTATGAAATGTGACCTTTAGTTGTTACAAAAATGCTGTATATATCAAATATGACTTAAAAGAAATTCGACTTCATAATTTACTGCTATGAAATTCAGCCTCTGTCTCTTTAAGAAAGTCCTGCTCTTTCTGAAACTCTGCCTTCAGGAAGTCATCACAACTCACCCTTTAACAATATTTTTACCAGTGCTGCACTGAGAAGTAGCTCACATAATGAGCTCTGCAGATGCGCAGTTCCACCAGGTGTTTGCTAATTGCTGCTGGCTACTATGAAGGAGCTGAGTGGGGGAGTTGCGGAAGAGGAGTGTTCTGTGCGGCGGAAGCTCAGAAGCTTGGAAGATGCAGCTCTGAGGAGGAGCTGCACCTCGAAGGCGGCGCTGGGTCCATCCAGGCGTTTTGCACAGCTGAATGGCTGCCACGGGAGATTAAGGATTGAGGATTTCTCAAACATGGATGAAAGAATCAAGGCAACACTCAAGGTAAGTTTTCAATGAGGGAATAAGATTATACCATAATGTAAAGCTCAAAAAAGTTGATTGTGCATAATACTGCCCCTTTAATTTTTCACTCATCAAATCAGGCTCTGTCCAAATTAACCTGAAAAATTTTTCAAAATTGATATTAACTCATCCATTTGCACCATTAAAGATTTTTTAAAAAGCTTTCCAAAGTAAAGATTGTGTATTTAAGTGTGGATTGGATATTGCAGACATTATTAAAAACCGCGACATAGGGGATCACTTTGCGCAATAGTGAAACATTAAAAATATTTTTCTAATTAGCTTTGCTATTACTCTTTTTCCATTAAACAGCAAATGTAAGCTAAAGAGGTAAATGACTAACAAAAAATAAACAGTGTCAAAGAAAAGAAGGGCTAAAATTGTTTTGGGAGAATCTTATGCCTACCACAGCTTCAGCCATGCTCAGGATGTCCATCCATCCATTGTCTATACTATTCTTGCAGGGTCGCAGGGGTCTGGTGCCAGCGGTCATTGGGTGAGAGGTAGGTTACACCCTGGACAGGTTGCTTGTCCATTACAGTACATGCTAAGCATATATTCCTTTTAAATTTTGGTATACTTATTACTAAAATGATTTCCATCAGCTAGCTATCTAAAAAATATATATAGACTATTTTAGCTGGCTCCCTACTCTATGCAAATTAGTTTTTGTTAGTCTTCTCCCTTACCAGATTTTTAATAGTAGGTTTCTTCTAATGTCTTTTTTTCAGTGATTTTCAGTTTCTTTCTTTTTCTTTTTTTCACCTTGCTCTGATTTGCTCCAATTTTTTTTAGCCTATGCCAGTCTATTACCTGTAAGCCTTGGTAATAATAATAAAAAAACTGCCCTTACATTTATTTAACCTGGGTGTGTCATGAGTTTCAGTCTGCTTGTCACTTTGCAGAGTCTAATTATCTCCCTGTTTCATTCAAGACTATAATAGAGCCCCACTGCCTTGTAAACGTGACCACAATATTTCACTATTTTACTTATTCATTTTGATATCCAGATCACATTTCATTTATTTCCCAGCAACTTTGTACTGTATTATTAACATTATTATATATACTTTTTTGATATATCCTGTTGCCGGTAGCTTGTTTGCAGTCGGTGCGTCTATATTTTGGTCAGGAACTGTCTCTGAGTTTTACTTCTGACAGAATGGACATTCACAGCTCAGGAAAAAATCTATCCTTTCTTCTCTTCTTTTAGGTTCAGTAAGTAATATCATCTTTTTTTCTTGTGTTCTTTGTCTCTTTCCTTCTTACCCCTGCTCTTCCTCCACCATCCTGTTTCCATTCTGGTCCCTCTTGGTATTATCTTTCTCACCCAGTGTCCATTTTCTTGTGTTTCTGCAGCTATGTGCTTCATAATCTCTCTCTTATTTTCCAGGTTTACATACATTTGGCCCCCCAGGTAAGATGAGTCAGGTGTGACCACATCTCTTGCTGCCCAGAACTGCAGGCTAACACTTTTTTTCCACATACAAATTTGACTTTTTTGTTATTCAGTGGTAAAGACATGCTTTGCACACCTTTCTGTCTCAATTCTGGGGTTGTACTCATATGAAAGAGGAAGTATGCTGGGTCCTATCTGTTTATTTATGATGTGTTCAAATGACATGCAAGCTGTCAGTTTAAATCAGTGTTTGCATCTACAGCACCGCACATCCTCACAGTGAGTGTGTGTTCACCATCACAAAGCTTAAAAGATCCATGCTGGCGCATTGTTACTTTGCTGCATGTCATTTTGTGTTAGATAAAATTAATTACTGAAACAAAATCTATTTTTTGCTATTTCTCTCACTAAAATCAAAACCCTTCAACCTTGCAGATTTATACAGACGTCAGCATAGTTATTTTTCCCCATTTAGTTTTTCTTTTATCTATTTCTTCTTTCTTATTTTTTGTAATAAAAGCAACTTCTCACTTTCTCACCTTTCTTCACCTAATCCTCAGGCCACAGCAGCCTCCATTGGGCTCCACTTTACTACTTTTCTTGCATGTCATCCTGAATGTTTGGATCAATAAGAGGCAACTGTGTAATAGAATTAGGCTTTAATGGAAAGTACAAACTAGCTTTCTATTTACTCAATCCCTTCGGGGTAATTCAGGATAGGTAAAGAGCAGACTGCAAAATGAGATGGCAGTTGAAGAAGTGAGTGTGGGTTTTTTATGTTCCATTGTCAGGATGGTGCACTAGGGAAAGCTTTGTTTTAATGACAGGTCAACATGAATTATTAAAGATGATAAATATGGGAGGGAAAAAAAGGGAATAGGGACGAGGTTAAATAAATGTGCTGTTTTGACTACATACTTTTCAAGGGTCATCCTGATAAGTAAACGCAAGCTTAATTTACCATTTGATACATGTGAAGTATAAAAAATTTTGATTAAAGAAGCTATATTAAAATGAACAGTTGGTAATCCTCCTAGTATAATGTACTTAAAACACAACATATTTGTGTTGGAGTGACTTCAGATGTAAGTGCATGCTGAATGTTTACCTTAAGATCTTGACTTCAGTGTTGCTCAGTGTCTTTGTGGATTAGTTGATTAATCTGTGCTGTATACTGTGTGAACTCCACACTAGTGTAATGAAATTATCGACCCAACTGATGGCTCAAGGAGTTCCAGCACAAATGTCATCTTGATGACTCCTAAGGTGTTAATGACCATATGAGTAGTTAATTAGATGAACTATTCACCAGTGAGATCGTTGATATGTAAAATATCCTCAAGTACCTAAGATAAGACACATTTCTTTGAGCCATAATGTCCTTACACTGTAGATAATTCCTTATTATTGATGAAAAAGTACTATATATAAGTGAAATAATCTGCCAGTGGAACAAAACATTTTTCATACATTATAAGTTAAAATGTCTTGTTTCACTGGAAGGACGTTTCATTTATAATTAGTACTTTTTCATCAATATTAAGGGATTATTGGCTTAAAACAAGCTGCTATATTGTGCTGAAAAGTTACTTGTAAGTTAGTTTTGTCTTATTTCAAGCGTATTCAAGATATTTGCACTAGAAACTAGACCAAAAATACTTGGTAAGATTTTGTGTTTTTGGAGTGCAGTTTGTGATGTTCTGAATAACTGATAATCAGTATGGGATTACAGTGATGCTGTCTGAAGAACTGATTTATTTCAATAGTTTGTGCTTAAAAGAAATATAAATATATTACATTCATTCAGAGTTTTTCCTAATTTGTATTAGTTACACTTTTAAATTATCCTATTGTTTTTTATACCTTTTCATCAATACTATGTGGGGTAGCACAGCACTGCCCCTTCCCCACCCATTGCTATTGTTTAGCTGGCCAAAGGAAATCTATCAGAGTTTTCACAAGATGACAAAAACTGTGAAAAATGCAAATGTGAAAACTAATGTGCCAATCATCACTCTTACTGCAGTAACTACTGTATATTCTACAATTACAATTGAGCAGACACAAGCAGCATGTCTATTAAACAACTGACTGCAGACTAGTAACTGGAGCAGATAGCCTGACTAATTATACTGCAGTCTGCAAAGTCTGCAAGAGTTACTCTGTACAGTCTCTCCCATTTTAAAATTTCTTTAAGAGTGGTTGTACATGTCTTGGTGGTCTCTCTCACAGTTTTTTTTTTTCCTGCCTTCTTTCTCAGCTTGGCCAGCTCAAGGGAGATCTACCCAATAGACATTTTTTGTGCCATGTTGGGTGAATTGGTTTTTAATTGTTTGTTTTTGTAGCAACCTCCCTACTTTTACTTTTTATTTATCTGTTCTCTAATTTGCTTGGTCTGTTCTTTTGTCTATGTTGAAATTATAGCAGAAATGCTGACGACCCAGAGACTAACATGCCTAATATGTTCCATTTTAAGAAGATTTTAATTTGTACATTTTGTTGAAAGGCCTCAAATACAACTTTATTTTAGACAATCTCTTGCATCAAAATCCCCTTTTCCATGATCCCAGCATGGCAACAAAGGAATACTAGAAACAGCAATATGGGTAGGCTGCCTAGAACTACTGCTGTTTGTACTAAAAGGTGAGTTTTAGTTTAATCAACCCAGACACATAGCAGAGGAAAAGGAGATGCAACAATAAAGTTTTGCTAAGCAGAAGCAGTGGCTGAAAGAAGAGCTGGACCAGGACAAAGGGAAGTTAATGCAGCAGCATTTTTCAAGAGCTGGAGGCTGTGCACTGGCATCTTAGTAGAAACCAGCCTGCATCAGCACAGTCATTCAGACTGACATGAAAGATTTAAACAAAGTTTCTCATGATTGTTTCATTGCATACTGATCTCTGTAAAGCTGAGCAGTTTTGCTTTTTACAAAATACATTACATTCTCTTTTAATTTTTAAAATTCGACACCTACACTGCATAACCAAGGGTAGAAAAAAAATTCAATTAGCAAGCATTATCAATTATAAGATTTCTTTCCTTTGCAGATAAATTTGAACGTAAATGTACATTCAATCAACCATTCATTCTTGTCATGTCATGCATCTATTAATATGCACAGTGCATTTAAAAAAAGTTAACTAATCATCATTAATATTCATATTCTTCAATTCCCAGGATGGACAGTTGCTACATGAATCATGCCTTCAAGATACTGCCTAGAATAAAAGAAAAACACCAAAACCTTATGTGACTCATAATGCTTGTGTGCTGCTG
The DNA here is from genome assembly GCA_014839685.1 of Anableps anableps. NCBI lineage: Eukaryota > Metazoa > Chordata > Actinopteri > Cyprinodontiformes > Anablepidae > Anableps > Anableps anableps. The sequence continues at coordinate 13,735,733 of CM026083.1, forward strand.
AATTGTTTAGTTGTACTGAATTGTTTAGTTGTGAAGCCATGCAACATGACATTATGACCTGATGTGATGGGATGTGCTTTGGCACTAGGCGACATGATGTTCTATGATGTGATGCAATCTACAAGTCTTATTCTTTCCATTCAGACCAGCCAAAGAAGTAACAATGCCTATCACCATGGAGCCTCCATCAGTGCTGCCATCTGTTTTTTTTTTTGTTTTTTTTTAAGATTATCAGTGTATTATTTTTTCCTAACGTCATTTATTTATTTATTTACTTTTTTATTTTTACTTTTTCACCTTATATGGGTTACTAATCATTATTTCAAAAGTTGTTAAGAACAAAAAGTTCAAGTCTTCCCTTTAAATCAATCTGGATTTAAAAAGGGAAATATTTTTCTGTCTTAAACTAATGGATGCTTTTTTATGTACCTTTGCAGCCTACGTATGTCCCATATTCAAGTATTTTAGTGCCCTATAAGTACAAAACCTAAACAAAGCACACAAGTCAGCAAATATTCCCTCTTTCAACTGTGCTCCTGAGATCTTAATTATTCACCAGTTATGAATAACAGACTTTACCTCAAGCTGGCAACTGGGGGTATTTTTGCACGTACTGGCTTGAATTAATTATAACTTCACAATGGGGAAAACATTCAATTTTCATGCCTTCATTTTATTTTCTTTTTTATTCTTTGCAGTGTCATGCTGCAAAGCTCCAAAACTGACTCATTCACTTAAATTAGTTAGTTTACTTACAATGCTTTGCAAAAATATTACAAATTTTTCACATTTTGTCATATAACAATTACAAACTGCATTATATTTTCATGGAATTTTAGGTGATGATCCAACGCAAAGAAGCCCATGAGAAGTGAAAGGGAAAACATGTTTTTCAAAGTAATTTACAAATAAAATCTGAAAGGTTTGGCATGCATTTTTATTCAGTCCTTTTTACTCTGATACCACTAAATGAAATTCATTGGAACCAACTGCTGCCAGAAATGGAGTCATTTGTAAATAGAGTCCACCTGTATATGATTTATTGTGACTATCAACAATGCTGTTTTGTATCTTGGCCATTGCCTTCCTACGTAATTCCGCTCGATTCTGATCTCTCCTCACTGCTCTATTTGGGATTTCTACCATTGATGTGGATTTATTCGGTAGAATTTCAATCAGACCAATCAGTTAACAGAAGGAGAAGTTGTGAAGGATAGCGATGACGCAGGTTTTCTGCACTGTTTTAGAATTGTAGTCTGCCTGTAGTTTTAGCGATGGCAGTGGAGGAAGTGAACGAAGCCATTCAGTCCATGTTGGCCACTCGTCCAAATATTGAATTAACGTTAACAGCCATCTTTGTTCCTCTCGGAACTTCTCTCTTTGCAGTGGGGATAGCTGTTTACAGCACAGGCAATTTACGGTAAGCTTCTTAACGTTGAACTGGCACATTAATGAGAAAAATGAATAATGCCGAACAAAAACACACATTAAGTATAAAGTTGTGGCATAAAGTTGTGGAGAAACTGAAAGCAGCATTAGATTATAGGCTAATATTGCAAGCTTTGAACATCTCACAGATTACTCAACAGAGAAGTTCAATCAATCATTCAAAAATGCAAAAAATAGGGCACAGTTGCAAACCTCCCAAGACATAGCTGTCCACCTAAATTTACAAGTTGGGCACAGAGTGAATTATTTAGACAAGAAGTCAAGTGACCAATGGTAAATCTGCATTTTTCAATGTGGTCTTTATGAAAGAGTGGTAAAAAGAAAGTCATTGCTGAGAGAAAATCACGAGGTTATGTTTAAAGCTTGCCACAAATCATGCAAGGGGCACAGTAAACCTGAGGAAGAACTTGCTCTGGTCATATATGAACAAAACTGAGCATTTGACCTACATACAAAATGCTGTGTGTGGTGAAAAACGAACACTATGTGTCACCCTTATCACACTACCCTCACAGTGAAATATAGTGGTGGCAGCATCATGCCGGGAGGACGATTTTTTCACCAGGGTCAGGTAATTTGGTCAGCCTTAATGATAAAATGGATTAAGCTAATTACAGCAGAATCTTGGAAGAGAACAGATCTCAGATCAAAGCATATTAATGTGTTAGAGTGACCCAGTCAATACCGAGGCCTAGATTTAAGATAGAATCTATGGCGAGACTTAGAAAGTGTTGTCCACAGACCTTCACCATCCAATGTGACAGAGCTGGATTTATTTTGCAGGATATACTTAAAAGATCAAAGTAGACCACATGGTGGTTTTAGAGAGGTTAAGGAAAGAAATTTTATGATAATAAATCTCCAAACTTTAATCGGGGGTTTGTGTTTATCTAAATATGACTAATTATAAGATGAGAAAATGCAGCACTCATTAGTAAAGATGACATTAAATCAGCCTAATGAAAGCAACGAAAGATTGTCTGCACTGATGAGACGTTTTCAGAACATTGGACAGCTCCAAAGAGTGGCCCTGCTGGCTTTTTAGCTGTCTGTGGGTCTAAAAAGGGAAAATTAAGAAGCTGGAGAACAGAAGAGAGCATGAGTGTTTCCATGCCCCCAAACTTCAAAATAATTTCATCCCCAGATACTTTTTCATGTGCATTAGGCAACGCCTCTTGGTGATTCATCTTTGCTTTTTTAACATGCTTTGATACCCAGAGATGGATCTACTATCTGCACACAGTTAGTGCAGCATTCTGTACATTATCTCTTCACATACAAAATAAGTTATATTTTGTATGTGATATATATATATATATATATATATATATATATATATATATATATATATATATATATATATATATATATATATATATATAACCATTTTTCTCTAACTGGTCCCCTGCACGAAAGCAGACCTTCAACTACACTATCTTTCAAAATGATATATACCTTTAAACTTTTTAAAATTTTGTCATGCAACAACCATACAACTTCTGATATGTTTTGTTAAAAAAAATTGTGACACATCAACAAAAAATAGTGCATGGTCGTGAGTGACAGAAAAGGGATACATGATTTCAAAATTTTTACAAATAAAAGTTTATGAAGGTGTTCTGTGAAAGCATATTAATATATTTTATTATAATAAAAATTAAGCCTCTGCAATTAAATATAAAATCCAGTTCAACCAGTTGCCTTCAGTAGTCACTTCATTAGTAAATAGAATTCCTGTGTGTAATTTAATCTCAGGATAAATACAGCATTTCAGTGAGGTTTATTGAAGAACATTATCGAACACAAAGCTTTATGAGCTTTGTGAAGACCAAAAAAAAAACAACAAAAAAAACAACCCATATAGATCAGAGATAGATCTGTAGAAGTTTAAAGCATGGTTAAAACAATACACAGTGCTTTGAGCATCTCATGGAGCACTGTCCATTCTATTACAAGACAATGAAAAGATCAGGGGACAACTGCAAATCTAGTGAGACATGCCTGTCTGCCTAAACTAACAAGCCAGGGAAGGAGGATATTGATTAAAGAAGAATGCACAAGGCCAGTGTTAACTCTGGAGGAGCTCCAGAAATTCATATCTCAGTTGGGAGAACCTGTCCACAGGACAACAATTAGTTGTGCACTAAGTGATCTTATAAAAAAGTGGCAAGGCTCCCTTTTACAGTTTACCACAAGCCGTAAATGAGATACAGTAAATATGTGAAGCAAGGTGCTCTGGTTTGATGAAACCAAAAATGTAGGCATGTCTGCATATAGCCAGACAGCTAAAGCCATGCCCAAGAAACATGTAGCTGGCAGCAACTTGCTGTGAGGATGCCTTCCATTAGCAGGGACAGGTAAGATGGTCAGTCAGTGCTGACGTGAAGACGGTTGGAGCTCAACACAGAGCAATGCTGGAAGAAAACCTGTTAAAGGCTGCAAAAGGTGCGCAACGTTTGCAGCCTTCCAGCACGACTTAAACAATAAACATACAGCCAGAGCTAAAATAGAATACAATAGAATAATTTAGATGAAAGCATATGTCTGTTATCTGTCAAAGACCTCAATCCAATTAAAAATCGGTGACAGGTCATAAACATGTTTGTTCACAAACCCACTCCATTTAAATTGTCTGACCTTAACCTATTTTTGCGAAGAGGAATTTGCAAAAATGTCAGTCTTTGTATGTGCGAACTGCTCAAATGAACACATTTGATTTTATTCAGATCTATCAGATAACATAATAAACAGAATTTGTGTTTTAATCAGAAATCTGTAGTTATTAATTTAGGATAAAGACTTGGCAGTGCACTTCATTGTGATATATTGCATCAGACCAGTGAACCCATCAATAAAAATGATGGGAAGGCGGACTAAGGCAATAAGAGATTACCTGCACTGATTAGACATTTACAGCACACTGGACAGCGTCAAGAGGGGCTCCTCTTGGCTTTTTAACTATGTGTTGTTTAAAAAAAAAAAAAAAAAAAAAAAAAAGAAAATCTAGACACTGGAGAACAGAAGTGGAATTTTCAGTGTCTAAACTTCCGGACATTTTCAATCGCCATTAAGCAACCCCTCTCGGCGATTGCGTCTCTCTTTCTATATTTGAGACCCGGAACACACTGTGCTTTCTGTACACTGTTAATTTACAATGTCCTGAGGGTTGTTCCATCACAGTAAGGAATGGCCATAGTTTTTTCCTCTACGATCCTGCGTGCACTTTTCACAAACTCAACTCTCCGTATGGATGCACCTGGTCTGGCGTGAGTCGGCCGCGTTCACGGTGCAGAGGCGCGCTCGCAAGAAGACACAAACCGCTCAAGTTGGTTACCCGTCCCTAACTATGCACCTGTTTCTTTGTGCCTGCTCAGTGCCACATTACTTCGGTGCATCATTGTTCACAATGGTGCAGTATGTGCCAAAAATGCAACATGCACTCAAAGATCAGTAAAGATATGAAGAAGAGTAGTCTTTCCCCTCTGTCCATGCCTGGTCTGATGCAAAAATATTTAGTTCAGCTTATTTCATTACCGAGTGATTTACAGCTGCAACACCAAATGTAACCCTCCTTTCTCTCTCATGTTTCTGTTTGTCTCTCTCCCACTCACTCCCTCCTGCTCTCTCTCACACTTTCGTTGAGAATTAAATGAAAGGATGAGATTTTGATGCGTCGGAGACAAACTAACATGACAATAGAGCGTGGCATAACAAGTAAATATCAACTTCTCTCATCTGTTAAACTTGTCATTGGAAATTAATTCTATGCTACCGGGTTCTCACCGAGTCTTTGCCGAGATATCTCAGCTGAATGCGGTGCCGGTTTTCACAGATGTGCCCCTCCGACGCTTGCTCCACTGGGAGGGAGTCTGGGCGCATGATGGAGTGACGGCGATACTCTCTCGGAAATTGTAATGCTTCAGCCAGCGGGGAATTAACTGTTGCTGTCTTCTTTTTTTTAACTGACACGCCTTGTTTTTGGATAAAGCGTCTGGAAATGTCAAGTTGATCACCGAAATAGCTCTCGGAACGAAACGGGATAAAAAAGGGGAAATTGTGCAACATTTCTTTGGAAATGACCGAACTACAAACATTTTTACCCTTTGTCAGATAATGCTGGGTTTAGCATTTTCCTCTTCTTCTACACTGTTTTTTTTTTTTTTTTTTTTTTTTCTTCGCAGCGTGCCCAGTCAACGTGACCATGATGGAAAGAAGTGTTCCCAAATTCCTCTGCGCATACGGTTTAAAGTGCAACTCTGATTATTGATTATATTTCTAAATTCAGCGGCTCCCTAAAGGTAATTTGAAATAAAAGTTGTCTGACTGTGGTTGGATTTTTTTCCCCCTTCTTCTTCTTTTTTATCGGTTCAGTGAAAATGTGAGTTTCAGCGCGCACCATACACTCGCCAGAGGCAGAACCCACATTTTCCACCGGGGGGAACCGGGCTTAGTACCGCAGCGACGTCCTCACTGTTCTCCTCGCCGAAATGCCTCTGGGTGCACCGATTCCGTAAAGACGCAAGTGGATATTGTCTCTCCATGGTGTTCAACGACCAGGTGCATCAAGGAAGGCAATATCTTGGCTGTTTTGTGCAGTAAATGCTGGACACACCTTTTTGAATGTCCGTCAAGGTAAGTTACCTACTGCCGATGCAAATGGTTATCTCATGTTGCTGTGAGGGACTGTGGGGGTTGTTATGGAAAATGTTTGAAAACCCTGAAAGAGAGCGCACTGATGAGGTAAAAGTCTTGCCTGCTGTTTAAATTTGCAACCATTGTGATCCGACAAGGGATGCATATTTTTTTTTTAAGTTTTACCTCTGAGAATGTGGTTTCTGTTCCCATGAAAACATTCAGCAAACACAGAAATTTGTGAAAATCCCTGTACGAAAATTGTTACTATATGTTCACCACCAAAATGCAGCTTTTATATAATCTGCAATGACATGATTCTGTCTATTAAAATCATAACTCAGATGCCATATTCTCTAATGCACATTTAATTTCTTTAGTTAGTAAAGCACCAGCTAACAAAATTGTTGCAGCTCTAAAAGTTAAGGCCTTAAATAAAATGCCTGCATGGCCATTGGAGAGACGTGCAAAATAGGGATTGCAATAATATGTTATCTATATTAATTTTGACCTTTTATCCAGCTTTTGTAATATTTCCAAATAAATATTCACAAGTGAAAAACTCCTGTCAATATCCAATCAAGATGACCATAAGTGGTGTTACCAAACTTCTTTTTGTTCACCTCCATGAAGCTTCTTAATGTGTCTTTTACCATCTTTCATCAAGTTCCTTACACCATGCACCTGATGCACAAGTTACTTTGTGTTCCACAATTTTAAAATATGTTGCTGTTTGTCCTAGTGTCTATCCTGCCTGTGCTGGTAATTTGTTACATTTGTTTTGCTTTATGCACACAGAGAAAATACCGCTGTTTTTGTCACTATTAGAATTTACCAGACCTGCAGTGGGCCACAGTGAAATAAAACATAATTTCCTGTCTGGTTAATATAGGATTGTGGTATATATATATATATATATATATATATATATATATATATATATATATATATATATATATATATATATATATGTCTCTCTGTGTGTGTGTGTGTGTGTGTGTGTGTGTGTGTGTGTGTTTTATCGATGCTTCTAAAGCGTTCGATTGAGTGAAGCACAGAGAACTTTTTGATAAATTAAAGAGACAGGGAGTTCCTGGATATATTGTGAGGGTTCTCTCTTACTGGTACACTCATCAGAGTGTGCAGGTTAAATAGGGAAGCAGTGTTTCTACCCCTTTTGGTGTTAGCAATGGTGTTAGACAAGGCAGGATTTTATCTCCAGTTTTATCTAATCTATATGTTAACGATTTGTCCATACAGCTGAGAGCCTGTAATACTGGATTGTATGCTTGGTGAAATATTGATAAGCCATTGAATGTATGCTGATGACCTGGTGGTCTTAAGTCCAAGTAGTGCTGATTTACAGCAGCTTTTTAATATCTGTATACTGAATATGGTGTGCTATATGACATAAAGTATAATGCTGTTAAAAGTTCTATTTTGATATGTAGAACCAAGCAGGATAAACATCTAAAGTGCCCTGTGTTTAAATTGTCCAATAATGTCACTGAGGTTTATAAAACGGTTAAATACCTCACTCATTTTATTACTGAACAATAAGTGATGATGATGATATACACTGACAACGATGTAAGCTTTATATGCAGGCTAATACCATTGCACGAAAATTTAGCTTCTGTTCATTTCCAGTAAAAGTGGTTTTGTTTTAAAGCTTTTTGCACGCTGCTATATACTGCCCCCTTGTGGGCATCTTACAAGCAACGGAGCATGCAGAAGCTGCATATTGCATACAACAATGCATTGAGAATCTTTCGAGGGTTGCCCAGAAGGGGAAGTGCTAGTCAGATGTTTGTAGCTGTGGGTGTTTGTACCTTTAAAGCGCTTTTAAGAAGGTTAATGTTTACTTTTAGAGAAAGACTTGATTTTTCTGGTAACAGTTCATAATCAATTCATAGATCCAACAGTGAGTAGTTCTCGCGACTGAACCAGTCTGAGGAGGCACTGGTTGAAGTGTCTGTGCATGCGTTGGTTCTATTTTATGTTTCTTTTTTTTTTCTTTTTTTTTTAATCTTAAGGATGCTTTTTTAAAATATTTCTGTGGTTTGTCTTTTATGTGACTATGGACATAAAGTGTGTTAACAATAATACTGATGTAGAGATTTCTAGAAACAAGGCCCTGTTCATAAAATACTTTTTGATAAGTACAAATAATGTTTTAGAACCATTATTTTCATGTTAACAAGGCCTGTAAAGCTTGATGCTGATGTGTACCTTGCTATTAATTATAATTTGCATAGGTAAAAAGAAACTTCTGTAGGTAAGACGCCAAAATTGGTTTTGGCCCAATGGCTTAGACTCTCTTCAAACAAGCCCCACAGAACATAAAATGCAATTGAAATTAAATTAACTCTGTCCTCAAGAACTCAGCATTGAAAAGAAAGGCTATGCATGTTTGTTCAACTCCCCTTGTACTGACATTTGCTTTCGCAGTAGAATTTAACCTGGAGGTATTCCTTTCAGTTTTGCCACAGTCAGTGTTTGGAATAAGTGCAGCATTTAAGCCCAGAATAATCACCAAATAATGCTGATGAAAGTGTTGGGTAGAGCTTTTGCAGAGATGAATGGTGTTGTTGGTACATACTGCCATGGGGGGAGGGGGTCAGTAGGAACAATGAAGTGCAATTGGAATGTTGGGTAGAGCTGTGCTGTTGTTGGTATTTGCATCTGGTGCAGACTGGACAAAAGGCATGGTCAATCGTAAGCATACATTAATATAGGAGGGCATTGCTACTTGTGAATCTGTTTTACCTCAGACGTCAAACGGACCTCCCTTAAGGTATATATATTTGCTATTCTAATTATAAAGCATGACATACTCACAAGTGCAATAGCTGGTTTATTTGTTGGAGTTCTATGGGTCAAGTTTTAGTGCAGTTTGAACCTTCTCTTAACTTTTCTTTCACAATAGGTTGATGGACTAGAAAGTTTAAATGCCTTCCTAAATACACTGCAGGATGCAACTGTGACCAGTGTTGTCCTGTTTTTCCTTTTCTTGCACTGCAGCAAGATCTTTAGCAGTGAAACACGTGTGATCCATGGATATCAGGCAAAACATAATGCATGCATGAAAGCACTGTTTGCAATTCTGCATATCAGCTAGAAAAGAGAAATTTTGTTTTAATTTTTGGTGCAGCAGGTCACAATGACTTTAAAGCAAATCAAGCTACAAGCAATAGAACTGTTGGAAAGATAGAGAGCACTGAATTGCATTTATTGGTAAAATGTGATAAAGAAATAGGACATGGAGCAAATATAAGAGGAAAACCAAATAAGAATACAGGGAGGAGAAGGTGCAGGAGGTGTAATGATCGAGGGAAATGAAAGAAGAGAAAGAAGTGAAGGGATGGGGTGGATGGAAACCACAAAGGGCTGGACAGAGCACAGAGAGACAGAGTAGGATACATGTGCATCTGCAGTGAATGCTGGTATTATTAGGTTAGGTGAAACGATCGGTTTATGCTCGACAATTGTGCGGTGAGGGCAGCCACATGCTGAGCTTTGAGAGTCTCCTGTGAAGGCCAGAACAAGTGGGAGAGAAAAGGAGGGGGGGGTGGATCTGAGAAGAGATTTGGTAACTGTGGGTGTCGATATTCTATTAAGGAGAACAAAGAAATGCAAAGTGTGGAGGGACAAATACCAGCAGTGTGTATGACACTGACAGGACACATGGTGGAAATAACTCAAAGAAAAAGATGATTAAAGATACAGTTCATGCAGATAAATTATGAAAGGGTAGTTGCTCTGCTAAGAAGTGCTTTTAGCTTCACCTCAATGATTCTTACTGTATTCAACAGCAACTGACATAAAAAACCTGCAGGAGTAATTGTTTAAAACAACATTCATAGACCTTAAACCACACTATTTAAGGGATGAGTGTAGTAAATGAGGTGGTCCTGACTTCAGGCCCACCTATCTCTTTCTCTGTGTGTGTCTCTGTCTCCCATCCTGGAAATGTGAGTCACTGTGAGTGCCACTGGCAGGCATAGCTGTTGACTCATGAAAACTCACCCACAGGCTCTGTTTTTTTTTTTTTTTTTTTTTTTTTTTTCCTTGACATGCTGACTATGATTGTAACTAAAGGTGCTCATCAGTGTATGTGAGATCAGTATAGTGTTTATGGATCAGCAAATGACAGGATCCGTGGAAATGTCTGGAAATGTGACGTAAACATGGTAGGTTAAAGAAAGAGCTACATAGGGTGAACTAAAGGGGAAAAAATTAAGAAGTAAGGGCTACAATTCAAGATACTTTAGTTATTTAATGACTTAGTAGTGACTGCATAAAAACTGTTAATCTGGTAATTAATCCAATGGATACATTCCTTGTTGTTGCAAAACACAAAACAAAAAAAAAAACAGGCATGTAATTTTTTTTTTAAGATTCTGTATCTCACAGTTGAGGTGTACTTATGATGAAAAATAACAGACCTCTGCATTCTTTGAAAGTGGTAGAAATGTGGAAAAATTGGTGTTGTATCAAATACTTTCTCCCCTCACTAGAGGTTTAACAGCAGACCCATTGCTTTATCATCTGGACTGAAGGATGTTAGCTGCCATGACCACAAGTAGATCCAGCTTGACTCAGAGATGTTGGTGTTGAGATAGTCAAAAGCAAAAACACAGCAATCACTTACTTGTGGTGTATACCTTTTAATGTTATCTACAATACCACATTAAATGTTATCCTTAATTCCATCAAAGCATGAAAAATAAAAAAAATAATGCATCATTGCAAAAATGTACTTAATTCTTCAGGAACAAGAGTAAATAAGGACTCTAGCTAAACTAACATCACTGATGAACAATGTCTCCTACCCCATGCATGAAGCTGTTGCTGAGCTGGAGAGCTCCTTCAGTGACAGACTGCTGCATCCCAGGTGCACTAAGGAGCGTTATAGGAGATCCTTCTTCCCAGCAGCTGTTAGACTCTATCGCCATCATTTATCCCAACAAAATCAATAAATGTTTATATCCATGCTAGTATTTGTACCTTTACTGTTTTCTGTTGTCACCAACTGTAAGTAGTTTGTATTTTTAATGCTCAGAGACATGCACATCTTGTACATTTTTAATTCACCAACTCAGTTGCACATTCCTCTGGACTGGAGTATTTTTTACAACTACACAGCATTCATGTTGAAATTTTGCCTTGCTGTACAGTATTTTCATTATTTATTCTGTTTTTTATATATTTTATATATAATTTTTTATATTCCTCGTGTGAGTCTGTTTTCTGTTATTGCCTGTCACTGCCACTTTGGTGCTGTTGCACAGAAATTTCCCCATCATGGGACAATAAAGGATATTTATATTCTTTTCTAGATACCATGCAAGAAGAAAACAAGAAAGGCAGAAACAACACAATACTCAAATAACTTAAAAAAACATTTTTAACACAAAATCTTTGATGTAGAAGAGCATCAAGAACAAAAGCAGGCATTTACTCAATCTATTTTTGATTTTCAGAGGTACACATTTTTTTGTTTATATTTTAACAAATAGTTTCTTTAACTGATGGAATTTCAGTGTGACATCTTTGCTTTCCACATCTTGCTATAGGTAGACTTCTGTTTGCATTAGCACAGCTCCCCTGCGTGTCCTTACAATATCACATTTTATCCTGGAGCTTTCACTCAGTGTGCTCAGGTGCGTTTGTGCAGACTAACCCAAATGTAAGCACAGTTGTCATCAGATAATCTCTGTTGACAAGCAGCATTCACCCAGTCCCCCAACGCCCCAATTATAGATGAATGTATGCTGCACAGCAGCTAAAGGAGTGAATTTATGGTGAATGTCAAGCTTTGGGATTAGATGATGTCTTTTTAGATGACAAGGTAGGTGACAGGTGTTTACAATAGTACAGTGTTTATTGTGCAAAAACCATTGTTCTGAAAATAATTTTTTTAAACTGCTAAGTCTCGAATAGGGATAAGATTGCTGTGCAAGCATATGACAAAGGTAAAATCTGGACATATTGGTTTTAGCAAAACAAAGCTTCACAGAAATATTTTCACAATGACTTCGTCAGGCAGGAAATAACACATCTATTTTACTATTTCATTTGATAACGTGGTTTAACGGGGTCATATAATTGAAAATCCACTTTTTTAGCCTTTAAATACATTTAGTTGTGTACTTAGTCTATCCTAGTGCTGCGTAAATATCTTTATATTTTGTTTGAGTCATATTTTTTAACCAGCTCAGTTTTCTCAATTCCCTATTGTGTTTTCTAAACTGTTACGTCACTGTGTTTGCTGCAGAACTGCTAATCAAGGTAATGGATTTCTGCCTAACAAATTTTGCGAATCTGCCATTTTTATTTCTTACAGTGATTTTGTAGTCCAAGTTCAAGGATGCTGAAGCTACAAGTGGATAAGTCAAAATGTTCTGTTGTTGGGTGTATTAATCCACACTGTTTAGTACACCATCCCCCAGCATCAAAACCTCTTCAACGTGCCTGGTTAAATTTTATTTTTCTTTGTACCCACATCAGTTGGGAAAGTCCTTTTCAAGGAGAAGTGCTTCAGCAACCACCGCCATTATCAAGAAGGATTTGCTGAAAGACTTCGTCTTATTGAGGGGTCAGTTCAATCTGTCTATGGAAACGACAGACACAGCAAAGCGGTGAGCTGCAAATAACGCTAAAATGAAAACAAACTTTATTTTAGAGATTAATTTATTGTGCTGATATGACATCCTGGCCAGTGTTTTGATAGCAGTAGCATCGTGCCTGCTTATGTTAGCGCTGTGTTCTTTGCTTTTAGCTATTTGAGGACATAACCGTACTGTGTTTTGAATTGTTTGGCATTGTTTATGTTGTTTTTGTCTTGGAAAACATATGATTCAAATGTATTCAGTGATGTTCTTGGTGCTAAAGTTAACTGCTATCGAGCTACTAAAATGGCTGAAGGTTAATAGAGGAATCCACTGCTATCTGGAGGACAGGTGCGAAGTGCATCATTTGCATTTAAAGAAACCGCACCAAAACAAGTTGCTCTCAGACACCTATCAGAACTGGGGTAAAAGAGGGGCCTGAGGAGCTACAATAATGAGAAATTTAGACCAAAGCATTACACTTCCACTTTATATAGATCACAGCTGAATGATTTAAATGGGAAAAAGAAGGATTTAAAAGCATGATATATTCACTTTAATTCTGCACTGTGCTTTTTTTTTTATTGAGTAAAATAATGTTGTTTTTTTTTGTCCGAAATTTTGATAAACTATCCAGAGTATGCACAGGTTGTGTGATTCATCTTTTGAGATTATGGTAGGGGTTGTACAATCTCATTACCTGATTCTTTCACTATTTTACTGTTATTATGAATATACACTTAAATTCTGGAAGTTTTATCCTGTTAAAATGGAATTCTTCTCTCCACTGTCACCACATACTCAGATGGGGACATTGGAGAAGAGTGAATGTCTCAATGAAAACAGTTGGGCTTCCAAAGATAACTTATACTGATAGTTATGAATCAACTGGATTTGACTGTATTGCATTATAGATGCACTGTAATAGATTGTATGTATCTAAATCTGAAATTATATAAGTGAATTTACTTAAAATTAATTGGAAAAATTTAAATTGAATTTGAACAGAATGCATTATACATATACAGTGGGCAAAATAAGTATTGAATTTCAATAAATATATATTTATCATTACGTTGTAAATATGACGTAATTACAAAATGTCTCCTATCTGGAGAATCTCGACACATCATTCCTCAGGTGGGGTTTTGACCTATTTTTCCACAGATACAGGATCTTTTCTGTGCACTCAGATCTTCAGTTGTTCCCACAAATATTCAATTTAGGTGTTTCACTTCAAGTAGTTTTTGTTTCCTTCTCTAATAACCTATTGAATTTCCTTGGCTGTGTGTTTGGGATAATTGTCTTGCTTAAAACACAAATTTTCCCATCAAGAATGTTCATTTTGCCATTACCCTTCCTTCAAATATATGAAGTCTGCTGCTACCATATGCTAGAGGATAGCCAACAACATTATGTTCCCATCTTTAAACTTTAGCTTTGGCAAGATGTTTTTGGGGACATGTGAAGAACCATTGTTCCTGTGAATATGGTATGGACACTTCCAAAGAGTTGGCCTTATATGTCCCTACTATATTCTCTCAATATTTCACTGACTTGTGCAACTCTTTGGTGACAAAACTTTAAACAAGATCCTTTTTCTTCTGTGGAGTCTTGGACAGTGAGTGTGCATAGAGGTCAATGCGGTACTTCATGTTTTTATGGGACAAAGTCTACCTCCTCTTTCTAGGTGTTTCTGAAGCTCTTTGTGAATATGCCATCTTGTACAACTCTTAATTATTTTTTGACTTCTCTGTCAGAAATCTTACAAGGGACAGCTCATTTTTGGTGAAATAATGTTCTTTCAACTTTCAGATGATCGGTCCAATGGCACTTACTGGATCATTCACAAATTTTGAGATGCAGCTGTGACCACTGCCATTAGTACTGAATGTTTCCACAATAAGACTTTTTTGTGAAGGTTTCTTTGCTGTTATAGTGGGTTGAGATGATATTAGTTGTGAGTTGGAATTATATAAAAATACTAAACTGAAGTAAATTATAAATTGGACCTGTGCAGTGTATTATCCAGGTGAACTATTTATGTGGTAAAGTTTTTTTTTTTTTTTTTTTTTTTTTTTTTTTTTTAAACTTTTATTTTGGCTATTTAATTTTTAATCTTTGTGAAGGCAGCTATTATAAATGCATTGAATACAACAGATTTTTCACCCAAATTATATTAAAAATTCATCATTGTTTCGTTTTTATGATTCTCACAACTTGGTTTCAGCTCTGGAATGTTAGAAATGTTTATCGAGTTGTGTCATCTCCAGTGTTCTGACTTTATGACTGTTTCCCCTTTCAGGCTTCAGTGTTTCTTTGTAATAACCTTAACCGCCGTTCCTCCATCTGTTTATTGTAGCAATCTGTTACCATCCCAAATACTCACTCTCTCTCTCTCTCTCTCTCTCTCTATATATATATATATATATATATATATATATATATATATATATATATATATATATATATATATATATTTATTTATTTATTTATTTATTTATTTTTTTTGTTCATCTTTTTTTCTAAATGTGAGTTGTCTTTACATATAAAAGTTTGAAGTTTGAGAACCATGTCCTTCTCCATTGTATCATACTCTACTTTAACTTTTAAAATGGTATTTAAAGAAATATTCTTCCCTAAATATCTGTCAGTGTGAACATTGTAATATTCTAAAATATTGTATTATGATCTTGTCTGATATCAGACACTCATTTGTGTTGACACAGCCGTCCTCACACTGGACTAAGACTGACTCATGGTCCTAATGACCTCCATGGTCATTCGAACAGGGCTGAATAGCAGAAAATCTCATTTCAGAGTTAAAAGATTCCTGACACTGCTGGAGGACATCTCTTTAACTATTACTATTTACCAAACAGGGATTTGCCTTCTGCTTCCCCAACCTACATGACAGTATGCAGCTGAGGGGGGTTTCCATACAGAAGGGTGCCATGTTGCACAGTTATCTCCATCTGGTGCTCTGCTGTGTGGACATACCTAGGCAAATGCATAAAATAGGAATCATGTGCACAAAGTCCAAACGTTGTCTTCACATGTCATTGGAACTTCATCCTCATAACTCGAACTTCAAGCATGTGTGCAATTTGGAGGTGTGTGTTCCGTGTACACAGCAGAGAGACTTATTCCACATAGAATACAAAATCTCTTTGTGGAATGGACGGGATCGTGGCACTGTGTTTATGGCTGTGCAGATTATTGCTATTTTCTGTTTAGTGAACTGTGGAGCAACACAATGTGCCTCGTAGCTACAAGTGTTCTGTGCTGCTATCCCAATATGGATTTGATGAGGTCACAGCATTGGCATAAGTCAGGATGGCCTCCCTCAAACCCCTTGAGGACCAATCTATCCCAGTGCACACAAGCCACATGTCATGGATAAGCTGTCAACACTGCCACCAGGCCCCTTCGTGCAGAACCCAGGTTCTAATACATTAGTGAATCAACATAATCTCTATTAAAGTTGTGTGCATTCTCAAAACAGTTGGGGATGTCTCAAGCTCCTCAAACTCAGAGGATAGATACTGGATTTTTGAGAGAATATCAGACTTTTAAAAAAAATCTGTTCTAAAGAATTTGGATAAGAGCTCCTCTGATGCTACCTTGTACTGATGCCGCAGAAATAGATTACATCTTCCATACCCACACTAACCATGAATTTTGTATACACTATTATGTTGTTGTGTGGTAGTCACACTGCTAGTATTTCAAGACATAAAAACAAGCTTGTCTGCAAAAACCTCTTCTGAAAAATATTTGTTAGGTCCGAATTTCTTATCAGTCTTGCACAAACTGAGGCACAAGTTGTGACACCGCTCTCTGATGCACAGAAGTTGTCCCAAGGCGGGCCTCTTTGGTGGCTGTTCTGTAACCTGTCAGGACTGACACCAGTAAGGGAGGCCATCTCAGGGCTGCTCTACCATCACTAAATCATTTTGACGGATAACACATCCCACCATTTAGCCCCACTCTGCTTGTTATTCAAGTGAAGTAAATAAACAGAAGCGCACCTTGAAGATTTGTGACTTTTTAGAAGTCACTAACGCTAATGCCTCATTATGTTTGCATGGATAAATCAGAAAAATAATTAATTGTATCTCTGCTCTGATGTATTTATGGTAATACATTCTATGATAAACACAAATATTAGCATTATTAATAGAGCCCCACATTACATTTGATACATTTGATATAATTGCTATAGAAGTAAACATAGCCTCTGTTAATATATGATAAGGCACAGTGGTGTTTTATTTTTCTCAAATTACCTATCCAACAGTTTGAAATAAATTATTAATCTTTTGAGCACCAACTGTATCAATTTATAACTTTACAGGGATGTGAATGGATTTTATTCAACCAAAGAATGTCTTCACATAACTAATATTTGGATCTTAGTTATCAAAACTTATAAATATTAATTATGTAATATGTAATCATCAGATCTAGGTAATAACAAAGTAGGAAGTCCTGAGTGGTTGTTAAAACATAAAATCACTTTTGCAGTAGCTCAAACCAGTGAACTTGTGAGATAAGGTTCTGTAACTTAATGTACCTTAACACAAAGCCACAACAACTCATGCCAAACAGCTTTATGGTGTCTGTCGAAGTGGCAGCAGAAACAGCTTTGAGTAAGCAGTTTAGAGACTCTGGGACATATTTGGCTGAAGTCAGGGAGACATTTGACTTGAGTTCTCTCTGGAAAACACTTCTCTGCTCTAATCTGCTTGTATCTTTTTCTCCTAATACATGCTGGAAAATTAGCAACTGATCTTTAAAGACAGGTGCCTTCCCAACATACCAGAAGATATACCCAAAACATACCCAATATTTTATTTGACTGTTGTTCCCATGATGAAGACCGAATTAGAGGACACCACCATACAATCTGGTCTATTGAAGATAGGAGCCAGGTTTTCAGTCTTGGCATTCCCGGATGCTGCACTGAGGGAAAAGAACGCTGTAAGTCATGTTTGTGCATGTTTGAAGAAAGCAAGGAAGCAGTTGTCTTCATTAAGGTTGTACTGACTCATTTTGCTGACAGTGATAATGCACAATAATACTGACCAGGGCTGATTAGCGTTCTAATTTTAGAAAAGTAAAGTGTTTTGTTATCAAATTACAGTAATGTTCTCTGTTGAAACATAAACTTAATCAAAATTTAGACTGAAAATGTCTGGACTGAACCAATACAAAGTAACATCAGATTTTGGCATTTTAGGATTCAATTGCATTGATAAATTGGTTCATGGAAGGACTAAGTTGTTCTATAGGATTACCAATGGTCTGGTTTCACCTTTCATGATTTGTTAACTATACAACTTGGACAAGAGCTGGTAGTAATTTGCACATAAATGGAGAAAGGTGCTGAGTGCAGATATTTTCAATGAAGATAAATGGGAGAATGCCAGAGTGTAGAACCTGGACAAAGTTACCTCATTACAAGAGTAAATTAATAAGACTGTACACTAGTTAAGCAAGGTCTGTACAAAACTTAAACAGTACTTCAGATGGTGGAGACATTACACATCCACATTACAAACCTGATAACAAAAGTGTCAATCATTATAATCAAGTCAAGTCTTAAGTTTTTAATCACTAAAATGAACATTCTCTCATTGGATACAAGCTATCTAACCTGCCTATAATATTGCATTGCAACAGATTGATAGTCCGTTATTCTTAAGTTAATGCATGACCATTTAAGAATCTTCTTGTAAGAACATTTAATTGAGCTAAAAGACTGTTATGAATTGTTGTTAATTATTTTGAATAGAAATGAGTTATAGTGTTTTCTTAATTGAAAACTAGGAAGTAGGAAGTACTTTTAATTTGAAGAACTTGAAGTGGTCTTTGAAATGATTCAGTTAATACCTATTAATTCCTCCATGTGTTTAACTTGATAATTTGTTTACTATATAGTGTGCTATGGATTGAAGGCTTCTGACTATTCTGAATCAGAGAATTTGTAGAATTGTGAGGAAAACTATCAACCAAACCTTTATTTAAAACATTTGGATTTTATTAGAAGATAAGCCAAATTTACAAAACTCAGTCGATTTAAGATTTTAGCACAATCACAGTTATTCTGTAATTTTTTACTTTGAATTAGCTGGAAAAAAAGAACAAATCCCATTATAGATACACAGATACACATCGAAAACGTTTTCTAATAATAACTTAGTGACATCTTGCGAGGTGAAAGATAATTACAGAATCTTATTATTAAACATTAACCCCCTTATTCTGTGGGTAAAATAGTTGATTCTTATAACAACAAGTGGGCAATAAATGTATATATAAAGAATTTTTCTGTGTAGTGATACATGATTCTCTGGTCTTTTGTAAATACAGTGCTGTGAAAAAGCAGTTGTCTCTTACATATTTCTTCTGTTTTTTGTTAACTCAACTGTGCTTGAGCTTAAGGTCACAAACTGATGGCAGGAAATTCTTCTTCAGCATTCTGAGAGGGAGCAGTGTTCATGGTCCATAAAATT
Organism: Anableps anableps; assembly: GCA_014839685.1. Classification (NCBI taxonomy): domain Eukaryota; kingdom Metazoa; phylum Chordata; class Actinopteri; order Cyprinodontiformes; family Anablepidae; genus Anableps; species Anableps anableps. The sequence goes on from CM026083.1 coordinate 13,754,946, forward strand.
AATTATGACAAGTCAACCAGGTCCTAAGAAAGCAGAACCGTCCCTGACTACCACACTACCATCATCATATTTAACTGTTAAAATTATGTTATTTTTTTTCTAAAATTTTGTGTTACTTTCCAAAAAGTCTCACTTTATGATTATTGTTTTTTTTTCTTCTAAAATTTAAAATGTTTTTAGAAATATAAGATGGACCTTTGTGTGTGTGTGTGTGTGTGTGTGTGTGTGTGTGTGTGTGTGTGTGTGTGTGTGTGTGTGTGTGTCCATCAGTGGTTCTTTCTTGAAACTCTATAGTGGATCCATTTTTGACCGGTCTCTCTTTCTTATTGTTGAATCATAAACCTTAACTGAGGCAGGTGAGGCTGGGAGTGTTTTCATTGTTGATCTGGGTGCTAATGTGACTTCCTACCTAAGCCATAATGTGATCTTGGAGTAATCTGGCAACTCTTGGTATGGGGCACCTCTGTTCCATGTTTATCCATTTGTGAATAGCATGACCCTTTCCAGAATCTCTGTTAATTAATGGCATGGAATGGGATACTATTTGAAGGTGAATGACCAAAAGCAAAATATATATATATATATATATATATATATATATATATATATATATATATATATATATATATATATATATATATATATATATATATATTTTATTTACAGAAATGACTCTTTTTTATTAAGGATCAAAGAATGATTATCAACATGAAATGGGTATTTAAAAAATGTAGGATTTAATGAATAGATATAAACTTAAATCTATGTAATTATTCAGTAAAAACTGATTCATCATCATTTGCCATGTATTTAGATATGATTGGTATCATTCTGAAAACACACAGAGACACAGCATTTTAAAATAAATGTTTGTAAAGAAGTTATACCAAATTTATGCTGCCATCACAAAGTAAATTGCAGTCTTTCTCAATTACTTCACCTTGTACTGTCACTATTTATTTTTTTTACACCTAACTCCTCGTCTACTCACCTGCATAATTTATTATATGGTGTTAACCATCAACAAGAGTTGAGAGTCTCATATTGCTCACCTCCTTTACACAATAATTACTTTTCACCATTATGACTGAAAACAGCATTATGAACATGGCATTTTAATCATTAGCATCCATTTCATCACAACAAATTATTTTGTCATCATTATCATTATCATAGCCACTCCATCATAACTTACAGCAGCAACTGCCACTGCTGGAAACTAATGGGCTGATTAATGTAGCTACATTTATCTTTGCAACAACAGTGACGTCTGCATAGCGCTAGTAATGATGATACTGGTGTTTTAAATTCACTACATTTTCTGTCCTCTTACAGCACTTAAAAATTTTGTCAGTGCGTGCAGGAATAATATACAGGATATGTTGGATATCATGGATATACAAATGGAAGTCCAAACTAAACATCAAATGTTTTAATTTCAGGCAGCTTTTGAACATTTGAAACATTTGCATTAATAATAACATTGGGACTTAGTTCATTTCTTTGACTTGGTTAGTTTCTTTATCCTTGTATTCTGTTCTTTCAGCATATTGGATTTTGTTCTCGTTGATCATTGTTATTGCCCTCCCCCTTTGTTTCTTTAACTCTTAGTTTAGCTTTTTTGTGTTTATTCACCTTTCCTCAGCTTGCCAGTTTGCTTCCTTCCATAGCTGTTTCCAATCACTTGATTTCCTCACCTGCATCTAATGTCATTCTCCACACATCACCTCAGTATTTAAGCTCACTGGTTGCCATTGTCTTTCACTGGTTCCTTCTGTTCCTCTGCCTGATCATCTTGTCCTGTGACTCCACTGTAAGTTGTCCTTTTATTTTTCATTATTAAATATTCTTAGTTCTGCCACAATCTGTGCAATCCTTTACTAAACCCCAACATTACATTTTTTAGCAGTTTGTACTCAGATTTTATATAAAGCCATTACTATTTCATTTTGATCTATTTCTATTTCCCCATAAACAAGCCTTTTTGTGCACGTGCTTAATCTTTCTGTATCAGTATAGTTTTCTCCATAGATAAATATTCAGAACCCTTTGAGGGTTCTGAAAAGCTCTGTATCTGAGGTAATTTAATTTCTTTATGGAGTGACATAAATGTTCAACTATGTTTAAGTGCATTTAATTGTATATTGTTTTCTAAATACTTCATATCATACATGATTTCCATAGATGGCAGTTCTGAGCCCTGTTTAGACAAGTTGACCTTTGTGGAATTTGACAAATTATGACCAGTTGATCAATCCAGAATAACAATGAGCAACCTGCTGCTCGTAGGTATTTATTGGAGGCTCATGAACACATTTCTGTAATATTGTCCATAAATAGATTTGATTAGATTGTAGAAAAGGTTTGGTTTTTTGTTTTGTTTTGGTTTTTTTTTTAACTTATCAGCTGTCCAAGTGGGTATGAAAGAACCCCAAAGATAGGTAAGAAATTTGCAGGGTTTCTGAACCCCCCCCAAAAAATTGTTGGTTACAAAAGCAGAATAACTGCAAATACACAAAATGCCAAAGGGTTCAAATGTTCAGCACCCAACAAAAGCCCAGATTTGCACAAGGTAAAATACACAGCAGGGACCTCATGTGAAAAGGGGAAAGTGCGACCAGTTTCCAATACCAGTCAGTTTTGACTAAAAACCCTCTGGTGTCTGCTAGAAACTTGATGATGTACATGGATGTTTTTCAGCATCACAGTCCAAATCCATTCATCCATCCATCCATTTTCTTCCACTTATCCAAGGTCGGGTCGTAGGGGCAGCAGCCTAAACAGGGAGACCAGACTTCCCTCTCCTCAGCCACTTGGGTCAGCTCCTCTGGGGGAATCCCAAGGCGTTCCCAGGCCAGTCGAGGAACATAGTCCCTCCACCGTGTCATGGGTCTTCCTCTGGGTCTCTTCCAGGTGGGATGACACCTCACCAGGGAGGCATCCAGGAGGCATCCTAATGAGATGCCCGAGCCACCTCAACTGGCTCCTCTCGACATGGAGAAGCAGCAGCTCTACTCTGAGTCTCTCCTGGATGGCAGAGCTTCTCACCCTATCTCTAAGGCAGAACCCAGACACCCTGCAAAGGAAACTCATTTCTGCTGTTTGTATCTCAATCTTTTAGTCACAATCCAAAGCACATGGCCATAGATGAGGGAAGGGCCGTAGATTGACTGGTAAATCGAGAGCTTCACCTTTTGACTCAGCTCTCTTTTTACCACGACAGACTAGTACAGTGCCCAAAACACTGCAGATGCAGCACCAATCTGTCTATCAATCTCCTGCACCATTTTTCCCTCATTCTTGAACAAGACCCTGAAATACTTGAACTCCTCTACTTGGGACAGTACCTCATCCGACCCAGAGAAGGCACGCTACCCTTTTTTGTCTTGAGGCAAAAAAAGGGTATCATGGATTTGGGGACACTGATCCTCATCCCAGCTGCTTCACACTCAGCTGTGAACTGCTCCAGCGAAAGTTGTAGATCACAAGCTGATGAAACCAATGGGATCACATAATCCACAAAAAGCAGAGACGCAATCCTAAAGCCACCAAAACAGATCCCCTCAACACCTTGGCTGTGCCTAGAAATCCTGTCCATAAAAGTTATGAACCGAATCGGGGTCAAAGGGCAACCTTGGTGGAGTTCAAATCTCACTGGAAATGAGCCTGACTTACTGCCGGCGATGCAGCCCAATCTTTAACATCGGTCATACAGGGACTTAACAGCCCGTATCAAAGGGGCTGGTTCCCCATACTCCCAGAGTACCCCTCCTCTTCCTCCCCCCCAGGATTCCCCAAGGGACACGGTCAAACACCTTCTCCAAGTCCACAAAGCGCAAGTAGACTGGTTGGATTAACTCCCATGCATCCTCCAGGACTTCCTGAGGGTGTAGAGTTGGTCCAGTGTTCCACAGCCAGGACGAAAACCACACTGCTTGTCCTTTTGAAATTGCCAAGTAAAAGTACGGAAATAAATCAAGCAGAAAACCAGTGAGGTCACTGAAGAGTGCTGTAGACAAGAGATAATCTGATAGATCAGAATGTGAATTGGCCAAATATTACCAAATTAAGAAGTGAAATGACTCCTAAAAAAGACTGAATGCTGAAATTAAACTAAAAGATGTTTCAACAAAGCTTTAGTTTATTGGTGTGCAACCTGATACAACCAATCTTTTTACATTTTCAAAATATTCCCCCGAGCTGTTTTGTTTTTGCATTGAATTTTACATATGTGTCATATCAAAAGCGGAGAAGTTTGGAAATGATTTATCCTGGTTTAAGGTTATCTTTTTTTGTCTGAAATTTTAACAGGGGTTTGTACACTTTTGAGAGCCACTGTATATAGGAGGAAAACATGCAACCTTCACAACAAAAAGGCTCCAACTTAAGTTCAGCTTTCTTGCTATGAGGTGACAGTTTTAACCACAGCACAAACATGACACTCCTAAAATCTTTAATATTTTAGCATCCATAATATTCTGATATTTGTTTAGATACAAAATTATTTGCACACTATAGCACTTTGTTCTATAAAAACAGGAATATTGTGGTCACTTTCTGTTTGAGAGGAAGGGAGCAAACACACATACTCGCACAGGAATACAAACATGCACATAAAATTCTTAGAGCTGCAGGGCTGTAAATGTCAGTCCTCACTCTGTCTATTTGCTGATAGATTTGATTGATCGTGAACTGTATGTGTGTATGTGTTCGTGGGCGTGTGCTTGTGTGTTTGAATTATAGCTCATGAAGAAAAAAGGTGGAGAAATGTAAGTGCAGAGTCATACAACTGATGAATTGGACTTTAGTTTGACCTTTCAAAAGAAAATTTCAAAAGGTATGATTTGCAATGGTAAATCTGCTCAAGTACCATCAGTTTCTTGTTAAAAATCCACAAGTTTTTTTTTAATGTGAAAAGGCAACAAGGACCTGTGTATGCCTCCTATTTGTAATGTAAATGATCACTGAGTCTAAAAAAAATGTATGTCCTACTTTGGGTATCTGTGCAAACTTTGCTTTTTTCATGTTCCAAAGAAAGAATAATATTTTTTTCAGTATCTTCTCAAAAATAAATACAATAAGCCCTACAGTTTTATGTAGAACCATCCCATCCATCTATCCATCCTTTTCTAAGTTATCATTCAAGACTTAGATGCTGGGGCAATCACATAGTCTCAATCCTGACTCTCCCTTACGAGCTCCTCCAGACTATCTGAGGCGACTACATGGTGGTTACAAGCTAGTAGGAGCTATCATCTCTCCAACTAGTCCTGGGGCAATCCGTAAACCTTCTCCTAGTTGGACATGCTGGGAAAAAAAATATAAGATAAATCTTTATACCAAAGATGTGTTGTATATCAGAATTTCAAAAATGGATTAGGCAACATAAAAGCATTAGAAACTTAAAATGGAAGAAGTAAAATAAATGAAAACAGAACCGATTTGAAAGCTGCACAATATTAGGAAGACATGTGATACATATAATACTGCTGAATCCTACAATACCCATATGACTTGCAATAAATAAACTATTCTTTAAAAAGGTACATTTCTTTGTGCTTTGAGTTAATTGCGATCAAAGACCCCAGCTAATGAGTAGTCTATCCAGCTACTGGGAAAAATAAATAAATAAATATCCATCACCAAACACGCTTAACCTTGCAGGGTCACAAGGGGGAGGGGCTGGTGCCTATCTCCAGCGGTCATCAGGCAAGAGGTGGGGTACACTCTGGACAGGTTGCCAGTCTATCACAGAGACAGATGGATAAACAACAATGCAAGCGTATACTCACATGTAAGGACAATTTAGAGAGATCAATTAGCAGTCATGTTTTTGGACTGTGGCAGGAAACCGGAGTGCCTGGAGAGAACCCACGCATGTACATGGAGAACATGCAAACTCCAGGCTGAAAGACCCCAGGCTGGGATTCAAACATAGAACGTTCTTGCTGCAAGACAACAGTGCTACCAACTCTGCCACCATGCAGCCCATAAAATAAATAAATAAAAAATTAGCATTTTGATCTCAGCAACTACTGTTTATTGGAAAAACTTGCTATCCGCTGTTTTGGCATTAAAACAACTTTAAAGCTTTATCAATATATTCCACCAAGAACATTGCTCTTGGCAAGAAATCGCATGGATATCTCCTAGAACATCATAAAACAATGTTGAACGGGTATAGATTTGAGACAAAAAGTTTTTAGGGTTTTTTTTGTTGTTTATATTTTAACAACCAATATGTCAAAAATTATTTATATCCTTTTCAGTAATCAATTGAAAAGCATTTATTGGCATCACATCAACCAAATGCTTCTTATAATTCATGAAAAGCTTTTTGCGTGTTATCATCTGGCATTTTGAAACTTTTTATCATTTTAATGTTTATCTGTTTCTCCAGTCTTGTAGCAAATAAATATGTAGCAAATAAAACTTTACCTCAGAGTTTGATGGAAAAAAAAATATTTATAAGAGACTGCATCTCTTGAAGGTGAAACAAATTAAAATAAGCTTTTAAAAAGTAATGATACATCACTCAACTTTTGCAGGGGTGCACTATTTATCTAATGTGGTACAGCTGGAAAATGTTTTCCAGACTAAATAAGTAAATGCTACTGCAGACAGATTTGGCTCAATGGTAAGTTTCAACATATTACCACACTTCAAATCTTATAAGTGCTGCTTGCAATCAAATTATCACACCTGCAGGTTACTCTGTACAAAGTATGTCTAACTTTATCCAGCAGTTTGAATGCATTAGTAGCAGTTTTCACCCCAAATTCTTTGTCTTGACTGAAAATTGAGACATGTGAATCATGTGAATCTAGCTTGAGCTGAATAAGCACAGGTAGATGACAGTTAATTTATTAAATGTTGGTAGTAACAATAGTAGATGCCAAATGTAGTCTTACTATATTTACATGTAGTTAAGATTTTGTGCAGAAGACTTTTGCAGAAGATTGGTTTAATTGCATAAAAAATAAAAAGAAAGTAGTAAGAACCAATTGTATTAAGTTTGGAAGAAACTGTACATTTGTGTTGGCAGTTGTTGACCTGAACTAAAAGAGACACAGTATAAAGCGTTTTGGGAACATATGCATATTTTCATTCAAGTACAGCCTCGATTTAAGTGGATGCATCAGTAATCAAGCAAACACTAGCTTCTTCTTTTCTTTGTTATTTGGTTTTATTAAGTAGAGCGTTCCAGATTAAATTTCCCCATAGATTTGCCCCTGACTCTGGTACAACTTATTATGGTCTAGACTCTGTGACTCTCTGAGTATTGACTCAGTAGTGAAAAATCTTATTTGTTTTTCAGCTCATTTGATTAACAGTGAGATAACAGATGGATTTCAGTTTCATTTCATTCAGTTTAAATAATTGAACTGAAGCACGTGAAATCACCATGTCAATGTAAATCAGACCACATTTCTCTTGTTTTAGGTCAGTTAGAATTACCCAAATTATTTCTGTTTGCTAAATGCCAGAAAATTTAGCGAGAACATTTTTTAGATTTATTTTTTTTTTTATTTTTTTTTTTTGTACCTTTCTTCAAATTCAGTAGTTTACATACATTTGGTCAGAATCAGGGATAACTTTTTTATAAACTGTATGGAAACTGTCAAATACTTGCGTTAGGCAAGTATGATTTTAAAATGACAAGACATTACAAGCTGAGACTTTATATGAGGAACTCCTTTTTTTTAGTTTTTTTTTTTTCATATCTGTTTGCTTATTATTAAACCTCTGTTGTGATGGTGCCTCTTTAAAATATGAGAGAAATGTGATTGTTTTTAACTGTTTTTTTTATTCATCTATGTTAAACATTTCTGTCTCTGGTCATGGAAACTATGATTAAAGGTATGGCATGCAAATAAAAACAGTTTTCTGTGACCAAATCTGAGCTTGTCTGTGATAAATAAGACCCAGTTATGAAAAGGTCTTTATATCGTGGACACAAAAAGAAAAACATGAACCATAAGATAACATTGCTGAGCTTATCATGTCTCTTCATTCACAGTACCTGTCTGATCTTTCTCTTTATTGCCAGATGCATATTTTAAAGACCAGGCAGGAGCTGACAGACATATGGAGCTATTATGGTTGTTAATGGTAATGATGTTGTGGTTCCTTTGAACACCTCCCTGCTATTCTGATTCATTGACTCCAGCTGCTCATAAAGACAGTGATACTCCACAAGTACCAGCATAAGGATTTCACAAACTGACACAGACATAAAATTGGAATATACAAATAAAAATACTGATTTATGCATGGTAAAGATACAGGCACATACTTGAGGGATATTAAAGAATTTTCAGAATAACTCAGCTCCAAGAAAATTGTTACTAATGCAAAAACATTTCAGCTCATATTTACACATTCACACCTACATAAATACCTAAACACACTTCATATTTACACACACATATTTGCAAGACACGCTGACACATTTCCCCCTTCCCCCAAGGACTCTCGTAATTAGATTCCTACAGGCCGAGTTCCTCAATTTCACTGCATTTAATTGGAAACACACACAAAAGCAAAAGGACACTTGCACACTCAAAAGGCAAGGCTCCACAGGTCCAAGTTTGTTAATCAAGTTGAGGAGTGTGCCACTGACTTTAATTATTAATTTCATCCCTCCACCCTCCTTATGCTTCATTTACCAATAAAGTCCTTCTTTGCTTTATTAATTTGATCAAGTTGTCCAGTGCTCTGCCAGGACATGATCAAGGGAAAATCCAAAGGTGTCTGCTATAACAGGGATGTCTTGGTGTGACTTTTCTTGTTGGACACCCAGCAATTTGCTGCATTTTAAGTCTTCATGGATGCACAACTGTTTCAACTGTTGTCTTCATGTAGGTGCACACCCTGAGGTGTGAGGAGGGGAAAAAGACAAATGCATGAAAAGCCACATGCTGCTCTTTGAATGATATGAAACTGATTGACACTGACATCTTAGCCCTGGGCTTTCCGCAGGGTTAAAAGCTCTGATGCACCTGAATCCAGTGAACCACTGTTGTGATATAATTTTAGTTAGGACTAACAAAAAAACCCCCAAAAAACTGTAGGTTATCTGCACAGGATGCGCTCTGAAAATTCTGTTTTTGAAGCATGCCTTATTTAGATGGCTGTTTCAGCATGACTATGCTTTATTGAAAACACAAAAATGCATCAGGAGACAAGAATTAATATTAAATCAAAATGGACCCCTTTCTTTCAAAAATGCCAGAACGACCCAAATTAATTTGTCCTTTATTTATTATAAATTAAAAGAATTGAAACACAAGAGACTAAACAACCGCTGACACTTTGCTTGCATCATCTTGCAGCATCTGTAGAGTTCATACTCCGCTGGGACTTTGACCAAAGACCATCTGTCGCAGGCTCCCTCTTTCTCATTTTTCCTCATTCTTAGACAAATAACCAAACATTCACTGACTAAAACATGCAGAACTGATTGGATGGATGCATGTGGATGGATGGACAGGCGGATGAATGGTAAATTTAACATTTATTTTATCCTTCCTAATACAGGTAAATCTCAATGGGACATGGGGCCTCATTATCAAGAGTCTTAAAATATTTCCAAATTATTCTCGTTCGTAAATAATGGGAGCAAGCAATTAAGAAAGGTAATCTAAGCTGTTGTGGATGCAGATGCAGTGAACTAGACCATGAAACCTCTCTATTTTTGACAGCACTTCTATTCCCTGGAGATGCACCCAGCATCCTGAGGCAGTCCGACTGTTGTTGCAGACATGCAGTTGGGAGATGTTTGAAGACTTTTGACTAGATTGATAATATGTGATTAATTGTTTAGGCTTCATCTGGCCAAGTTAACATTGTATTACATCAACAATCAACTCATCCCTCAATAAAATAACACCTGTCCCTTTTCAAATATCTTACTGAAAGCAGTTGTTCTTATAGCATAAGATTATTAAAGGTTAGCAGAAATCCTTAAGCTAGAGCTGGAAACTAACCTTACAGTAATCAAGCTTTCCACCTTGGGAACTGGCTCTGGGTCTAGATTTCTGACAATGACACTTTCTGCTTTCTAACCCCAAGCTTTGTCTCTTAATTCCAGAAGAACAAATAATGATCCTATGTTGTGTGACATAAATCAGATATTAGACATTTTTCAGTACCTTTTTAATTAAAATAATAAAATAAAATAAGTGTGATTTTGCACAGATTCCTGTTTGAATTTGTACTTCAGCTGGGCTGTTATAAGACACCAATATGCTCTGATGTAGATGATTGCTCTGGCAGTGTGTTTATGGTCATTTTCTCACTGGAAGCTGAACCTCCAACCCAATCTCAACTCTTTTGCATCCTTGAACTGATTTTGTTCAGGATTGCCCTGTATTTAGCTTCGGCCGTCTTCCCATCAACTCTCACCAATTATGTCTCTGTTAAAGAAAATAACTCCACAGCATGATGCTGCTAGAACCATGTTTCATGGTGGGGATGGTGTGTCTTCAGTTTCTCATAACATTTTGTATGTAGGCCAAATGTTTTGAGTTTAAGCCTTATCTGTCCTCACCAACTTCCTTCATGGTTGTCCTGTCAACACATTTTCCCACCTGAGCTTGTGATTCCTGCTGCTCCCCCAGAGATCCCATGGGTACCTTGGCAGCTTGCCTGACTAATGCTCTCCTTCCCTGCTCTGTAAGTTTACATGGACAGTCATTGTCTTGGAGGGTTTAGAATTATAGTATACTGTTTCTATTTTTGATGAGGGATTAAATAGTGACCAGTGAGACGCTCAAACCTTGAGATATTGTTTTATAACTATCACTGATTCTAAAGTCATCATAACTTTACCCCTGACCTATCGGGTATGTTTCTTTGTCTTCATGATGCTGTTTGCAGCATAAACACAGCAATTTTTATACTTAAATTAAATTGCACACAGATGGACTCTGTTTAATAATTGTATGACTTCACAAGCACCACTTCAGATGTTCATTTTGGTTCTGGTTGCCACATCCCTAAACATAAATAAAATCAAATGATCTGAATACTTTTGCAAGGCATTGTATATGAGGGACAGGAGTCATACCTCAAGACCTGAGTAACAAGAGGAAGCAGACAATCATTAGTATTTTTAGACCTGCTAGCCTCCCAGAAACCACTTTTTTTGTGAGCATTAAGTTCTCTCTGCCTTTTGGTCAGTGCTGCTTGTTAAGGGTAGCTTAAGGAGAGGTGATGCAGACAGGGATGACAAGAAGAAAGAAAACTTTCTGTGGAGATAAGAAAGGAGTTAAAGATGAGAATAAATACCCTGACTTGCATAGACCAAAAAGATGAAGCAAAAACAAGATGAATATGAAGTATACCGATTGCCTCTTGGTTTTTCTTTAGGGAATGATTTACATCATCATTAAGTCTTGCATCAAGATTGTTGTAGCAGTGTTGCAATAAAATAGTAATGCACTTAAATATTTATAGAGTGTGCTGTCCAGATAGGCTATACCAGGTAGGTCATGTAGGCTCTGAAGATTGTTGTCACATCAAAAACAGTTAGATTTTTAATTACTGAGAAAATTTAAACCTAAAGAATACATTTTTATGATCCTAATGAGAGGATGCATCTCCTTGTTCACAGACATTCATGGTAAACAAGACTGCAGAAGAAATCAGTATTCTAAATAAAACTGACATTCCATGTAAAATTTCTAGAGTGTGTTCATGGTAATGTTTTAAAAAAAGAAAAAGTTACAAACTAATAGGAAGCATGTAGAAGACAAAAGTAGCATGTTGTGTAGAGTGCTGCAGTGGGATATTTCAGTACAAGGTGGCTCTAACTTTAACTCTAATGACAAGTGAAAGAGAGAAAGAGTGCATAGAGAGACTAAAAGAAGAGAAATCAATTTATCACTCTTTCCCCCAAATGCTTATTTTCTACTGAATAAGCAATCACTGGCAGCATTACTGATGTCGGCAAGTGCTCCACTCTAAAAATTCAACCTTCCAAAATGCAAAAAGCCCTCACACCAAGAATGCCAGGAAAAAGACACATAATACAAAAAATAAATAGAATGATAGGAATGATTGTTAGGGAGAGAGAGAAAAAAGAGAGGAACATCCAAAAACTGACATACAAAGAGGCGGTGGAGATGTATCAGGTAAGAATAAAAGATGTACTGAATGTGTGTAGACCTTTAAAGATTAGCATGTGACTCATTCCTTTGGTAATTGCATCAGGTTTTCACCATGCTGTTCGGCAATGGTTCTGAATGTGAGTTTACATAAGTAAATACACAGTGTATGTATGTTTCATTCAACTACTGCAATCTGAGACATAATGTGTTCAGCACTCCAAGCTCCAAGTGGTTCACATTCATAGTCATGGATGCCTGATTATGTTATAAAATGGTAGAGCAAAGAAGTGAAGAAAGGGAACATCCATGAGTGCCACCTTATCCCTTTGAAAAGTCATTTAAAAAAAGGTTTGCTGTCTTCATAGGGTGAATTAAAAATTCTTTATTTATCATTAATGTGCTTACATTTATGAAAATATATAAGCATACACTGGTCAGGCATCACATTATGACCTATTATATTGTTCCTCCCCCTTTTACTGCCAACACAGCCCTGATTCATCAAAGCATGGATTCCATTAGAGCCCTAAAGATGCACTGTGGTGTTTTTCACCAAGATATTAGCAACAGATCCTTCAAGTCCTGTAATATGAATGTTATTTGCACTGTTGCCTCACAGCCAAAAGTACCAAGTCAGTAAGCATACAGCTGTAATTGGTCAATTTTTGCAGTGTTTGGAAAAAAGCATCACAAAATGTAAAGTTTGTGCAAAATCACTTAGTTAGAGGTGTCGGAGACTGTATCATATTGTGGTTCCATTTACCAAAACCAGAAATCTTTGGATGCAGTAATGGCTGAACTAGCAGAGTGGATGTCTGGTAAGCCTGACCTGATTTGTTGAGCTTCACAGATGGTATGGGCAGAATTTGGCGTAAACAGCTTCAACCCGCAGACAGCACCTACCATGTGTCCACAGTCCAGCTGGCTGTTGGTGGCGGTCAGATTTTTTTAATTACTTTTTTTATTAAGGGGGAGTGGTGGGATGTTGGGGCAGGCACGTTTTGGCCCCAAAACTCATGGGTCTATGATGAAAAATGCAAAGTATTTCTTCTGTTGAACCATCATGTCATGGTATTAAATTAACTTTTTTCTCATAAGTACTTCCAGCATCATAATGTTTTACTCCAGAAAACAAGAACTTTCCAAGCAGTTTTTGAACCCTAGAGCGGGTTAGTGACAGTTTCCACTTACTAGATTCAAAATATTAATTTGGTTCAATAAAAGACCATTGATGGTAAATTTAAGTAAGGTTGAAATTTGTGTCCACCTTATGTAATGACATGTTCTTCTTGTTTTCCATTTGTGGCTGACTTTTTATATGTCAAATAGCAATGTGACATATTCTGTACAGGACTAATGGGTGCCTTTGGGAAAATTCAAAGGGTATTTCAGCTCTGCTCTTTGTGGATGATTTAACACAGTCACACTGAATTATGTAGCTGAGTGTATAAATCTTTAAAATTTCCATGGCAAATTTAATAAAAAGGACATATTGATGATGTTGTGGTTATCACTCTTAGCTCAGAGCTTGATTGTGTTCTTTGTATCTGTGTAGGTTATCTCTGCGTACTCCCTTTCTTCTCCTTCTCCAAAAAGCATGCATGTGAATGCATGTGTCAGTTGTCAAATGGATTGGTGATCTTTCAAGCATGTACGCCCTTCTTGCCTCTTGATTGCTGAAGAATGAATTTGCAAGTCTTTAGAGGTATGTCTCCACCACCATTATATATCTAGAGAAGGGCATTTTTAGCTATTCTGCCAACAGATACTCCCAGCTGTAGATCTTTTGGCTGTTTCTTTTATTATTACTTTTCTTTCACTGCTTATCAAATTACAGTTTTTCTTAGTCGTTTTGGTGCAATTCTTGAATCATTTTCGACATTTGCCAAACAGTAAGTGCATTTCTCAAAACAATTCGTTCAAACAGCAAAACACCATGGATTACTTGCAAAATCCAGTCTATTTTTCAAAATTCTTAGTTCAACTTTCAAAATTAAATATCTGTGTCAGTGAACATGTCAGTGCCTCAGAGTGACAAGTCCTTGTTTCAGTGTGTATGGATACGACAGTCAAATTGATTGGTCATATTATCAATATAGCAGTATACTCTGAGGGGATGCTCTGTTGTAAACTATAGCTAAAGTTTTGATGATAAGTATTGTAAAGTGTACTTGTGGCAGATGCTGGAGTTGGAAAATCTGAACTTTTCCCGCTGGACGCAGAGCGTCAACCAATCAGAGAGTTTCTGCTATGTGATATACTGGCGCATTTTCCGACGGGACAGAAGGACCAGGAGCCCATCTACGACCAGTAGAGCTATCACTACAGAGACAGGAATAGAAAGGACCTTGCCTGAGGGAGGATTAGTGAGAAGTCGGGATCTCAGGTCAAAACATTGTTACCAAGGTAAAAATTTCCCCCCATTTGAGCTAGCCAAATACATCCAGGACAACGTTGAGCCACTACTAGTTTCATGCTGAAGAATTAATGTATTTTTTCAGAAGAAATGTACAGTAGATGGTGGAAAAGTCTATGGAAAGGAGTCATGTCAAGAGACTCTTTCCAACGCTCGTCAAGAGTGATTCAAGCATCTGTCTTTAAAAAGCACAAGCGTCCAACTTGAGGCGTTGGACGCCTTTTTGCGAAACGTATTCGGTCTGAACTCAGCATTATATGATAAATTTATGCTTAAATGTTGTGGAGGTTAAGACTATTCAACAGAGACCCATATCATTCATTTTGATCAACATGACAAAAACAATTACAAATGTAGGAAAAAGCAGAGAATTGCACATAATAAATTGCATGATGCACAAAGGGGTTTGCAAATTGCTCAGTGGAATCAGAAATTGCTTTTTTGATGTGCACAAGTGACACAATGATTAGAAGACTGAACAAGTAGTTTTGAGAATTTCAATTCTGTTCTGTGAAATGGACCAAAGCGACTGAGAAAAACTTTAATAAGGCAACCTTGTCTAGATAGGTTTGCAGTTTTGCCATATTTGTAGTTTCAGTGAGGTAAGTAAAATATTCTAGGCTTGGGATATTGTTTTATAATTCAATATTTAACTCCTCCACAACTATGCCTGAGTTTGGTGGTGTGTTCATTTGTGTCCATTATACTGTTTAATCACAAATATTCCTCAAAAACTTTCAAAGAACAACTGTATTCATACTCTGATAAATGTAGCATTAATGCCAAAACAATATTTAGGTTAATCTTCTGCACAATTTTCAAATTTGTAATTCCACAGTTCTTGCTGCTCCAACAGGTGACATACAGTAGACTGTAACTGTCATTTCACCACAACAGGTTAGGTTAGGGTTTTAGGTTACGTTCAGGACATGATAAAAAAGGAACATTCTCAAGATTACTGTACGTATAAAGTATTTACTGTCCACTTTGGTGGTGCAGCTGACAAACAGGCTGTATAATAAATGTAGTCTTTTGGGAGCTTTTAATATTATGTAAACCTGAATTGCATACATTTGGTTTGACATTTTTTCTAAGGTCACTGCTCAACAGTTTTCTCTACCAAGTCAGGGTAATTGAATTTTCAAAGTTGTTTTGCCAACAGCCATCCATTGATTACTTACACAGCCTGTAAAGCACTCACCCACACATACCTCAGACTACCAGTGCCCCCCTGAGTGCTTGGTTAGACTGTATGAAATTAATTAGGAGTGCTATCCAAAGCTTTTAGATTCTTCAGATTCCTATGTTGGCGCAACTTTTAGGTTGCATCTTGCCCATGTTCATTCTGCTGCAAGATCTAAAACATAAAACTCAAAATCCTAAAGATACTACTTAATACGCAAATAAATCAATGAGAAGTCATTCAGTTGGCATTGTTAAAAAATTGTACAAACTTAAGAAAGTTGCCACTGTTTTGAAGATCGAAGGGGATTTTTTGTTACATATTAATTTGCTTTAGAGCTTGCAGCTTCTAATATTTTTATTGATCCTTTCAAAGCAGATTACTTGGATTTATTTGGATTTTTCTGAAATTAAAGAGTTTTTAAGATTGGTATAACTTATTTAAATTGGAGAAATAAGCTTTTTTATTTTTATTACATTTGACTGCAGAGCATTAATTCCAGTTGAAGTTTCATTTATGTAATTAAAGCAATGTTATTTGTTTTATTATCCTTACTTTAATGTGTATATTCTGGTACATTAGAGCCTAATTGTGGGGAACCCCAAGTGCTGCCTTTTCAATTAATGCATTCATTTATCCTTATTTATTAAGTACCCTGTATATCCAAGTTTGCGTCATTAGATGTTTATCTGCGTGCGCAGTTATGAATGTCTTCCCCACATCCACCGTCCCAAAGCTGAAGCAAAGCTAATCACTTCACTGCTTCCCAGTGGATAGGGCTAATGTGCTTAAGCAGTCCTGAGGGATCTGATGCTTGACAGCGTAGAACGGCCTCTATGCCCACTGATATCTGTGTGCTTTGGTTTTTTTTTTTTTTGCTTTGTTTTTTTCTTTTTTTTTCTCTCTCTCTTACGGGACCTTATCTCTTTCTACTACCTCCAAGTTTAATTTCTACCCTGTCACTCTTTTGCTACCAGCTGTTTGCTCCTAAATCCAAATCATCACAGTTCGAAAAAATGGACCACTGCTATAAGATTGAGAGTGGCTTTTTGGAAAAAGACTGAACGCAGCATTTTCTCTGGATCATAAATTATTTCTCCTTATAGTCTACTCAAAGTATTCCAACTGATAATTCTGTTTCAGTGTCTTGTTCTAAATTCAACCAAAAAAAGACTTTCTGCAACTATTTCTAACTAGTCATACTGTCTTTCTTAACTCATTTTTTTGCCTTCATTCTTTCTGCTGGTTGGAGTAAAAACAGTTAATTAACTACTGGACCTTAGTAATTTAAGCTCCATAGACTCTTGAACAGAGCCATCTTTTGGTCAATTAGAATTTGTTCAACTGAAATAATTATGTGGCTTGTAAATGTTTTGTTCATTGACACAACTGACACTCCCACATTTAATATTTCAGTTAAAATATCAGCACCTTTGTGTTACTGATATTATACAACATACGCTCCGAGAACAAGTGGGACAGGCACAATTTATCTAATAGAGCACCTAAATGTTATTGATTCTGTTTATCTAAAGTTATTAACAAAATTTTCAGCCAGGTGAAACCTTTACACACAACCTCAAATTGATTTTGCATATATGTGAGTTTTTAGTACAAGTAAATATTTAGTTCAGATTTTTTTTTTTTTTTTTTTTTTTTTTTTTTTTTTTTTTTTTCTTTTTGCTGTGCAGCTTCTCGCATCATAATGTACACATGTTGACATCCATCAGAAAGGTTTGAATGATCTGAAACCTATCCGTCTCCATAGAGGAATGTTTAGAGTGGAATTACCCATTCAGGTTTGATCATTATTTTAGATAACATTTTTAGAATAATAAAATATAAAATATTTTCTGAACCAGAGATCATCAAATGAAGTCCAAATGACCTGATTGGAAACTTCGAAGCAGATCCCAACCTTAAGCATAAGTAGTGGGTGAGGGTTTGTCCATTGTGGTACTCTTACAGTGCTTACAAATCGTTCAGATCTTGTCTGACAATATGTGTCCATCATGCTGCCAAACAAACTATGTAAAACCAATGGAAGCTTTTTCAAAAATTGTGTAACTGAGCATTATCATTTGACAACTCTGTCAACACAACAAGACAACTCAATCAGTACTTCCTCTGTAACTTCAAAGTAAAAGTCTTCAGCTACACATCAAGCTGAAATTTACACATTCATGTCTGGGATTATATTATCAGCACAAACATAATTATCATACTTAATTAAAAGCATGCAATGTGGTCAATGATATAGTTCTTTGGGATATATTATGGAATTTTAATATCACTAAATATTTTTGCCACACTGCTCATTATACCTCTAGTAGACCAAAAGATAAACTTCCCTCACAGTTTAGATGTCAGTGATACCTTAACCTGTTGGTCTTTTTTTACATCTTTGTTTAAGTCATCTGCCATCACTCATCATCCCTAGCTTTCCACTTCAGTCTGTCCTGTAGTCTAAATCTAGAAAGGCTGCAGCCTCCTGCTACATTGTACTATAAGAAGCTAAAGAATAAAACAAGAGTTTTGGGATTTTTGTGGAGTTTTGAATTTAGGATTTATTTAAGGTTAAACATCAACATAACAAAACTTTGTTTTGCAGGAGGTGTTGGTGTTTTTTTTTTTTTTTTTTATAAATCACAGTGATACGGCCTTAATAAAAGGCTGAATATATTCAGGTGTGTCTGCATGGGTTTCAGATGAGCTAAGTTAGCAATACAATTATTCTTCATGGGAAAGACTATATTTTAGGGTAGTAATCCACATACTTGATTATCCAGAATTTGGACCACAATCTTTGAAATCTCTTATTGTTTTATTTTAGTTTAATGGAATTTATTTATGGTCATGTTTTTATATTAATTAATCTTTTTTAATGGAAAAAAATGAAGAGGGGTGGCTAAATTTAACTTATTACACTGTAAACTTTATCAAGGTGTTTGAGATTTGTAAAATTACTTCATGCCTTGAGGATTATTTTAGTCCCTGTCTGGATATTGACATTTATGGGACAGCATACATTTGATTGATATAGAAACAACACATTACTGACACAGAGTTAAGAAACATGTAAAACCCCTAATCCATTCTTATCAAATGAATGTATCAGGATTAATTATGTAATATTCTAAAGTTAAATAGTAAGTAATTCAGTCAGACAACCACTGAGAGCGGATTCCATTACTTTTCAGTAGATTCTTAATGAAAAGCAGAACTTGACAGATAAAATGAAAATGAGCTTTAATGAAAGAAGATGAAAGTAGTAAAAATGGACGGTGCAGCATGAGCTAAATATTGTGGGGGGAGGGAGAGTGAGCTAGATAGGTAAAGAAAATACCTTGAAAATTGAGAGGGAGTTGGAAAGAGCTAATGTAAATTATTTAGTGCAAGTCAATGAGTGTTCAGAAGTCATGAAGGGATTTAGGTGCAAATGGGATCATTAAAATCAATTTGTTTGCATGCAGAACAGCCTTCTGTCATGACCAAGGGTCAACCACATTAGAGCAACTTAAATTAGACCAGCTGAGCAAATCAAGAGGTCTTTTTTCTTCTACTGGCAGAGGCAACATTTGGGTTGACCATAGATTTTATTATTCAGTCAAAGGTACCTAAGAAAAGGAACACTAAGGCCAAAGATATAATGACGTACCAGTTGTTGCATGATTGTTGTTCACCAAGAATTTGTTTGATTTTATAATGACTTCTAAGGCACACTAAAATAATTTGACTCGTTTGAATACTGTGTGATTGCATCTAGATTGTTCTCTAACAACCTATTCTTCCAAAAAATGATGGCTTGTGTAGCTTATTCTGAGCTCAGTTGGATACTATTAGTCAGTGAATGCTTTACTCTGTGAGCTTCAAGCTAAAATGAGGTTAAACTATCAGCAACATCCCTCTTGCCAGGCTCCTGGCTGACTGTTGGTAGCATCCTTGGCAACAATGTTTTGTGTTTGTTTGTTTATTTGTTTTGGTCCTGAAAGATGCGTGCTAGACTAATTTGTGATTTTACAATAAGATTTGAAGACAGAAACATTTTATTCCCAACATGTTAAATTTCTACTGTTTACAGGCTTATTTGCCATGATGGCGAAAAGAGCTGTTTGTTTTTATCATAAAGTGTTGGGTTTTTTTTTTCCCCCCAGAATTGCACAGATTAAACTTTTCACTCAAGACTGGGCAATAAAAGAATCATAGACTCTGAATCTGTTGTAAAGTTTTAGAATTTCACATTTTTTCAAGGTTATTCAAACATGCAAGCAAAAATTAAGATTCAAATAAAAAAAAAGAATATTAACACTATTTCCTATTAAGAAATAGCGAACTGTATTACGAATCATTTAACAGAGTAAATATTGGAGTCAGTTATCAGAATCCTCTCAATACTACTTTTCAGATAAAATGTAAACATGCAAAGGATTAATTACTCTTCTGTTTTCATACTCAGAGTTAAGTACCTCACGTCTCCCTAAATAGATCAATAAAATGATCAACTTCACAATCTATGGCTTGAAAGATACCAACACATCTCGCTTGAATGGAATAAAAGAAGCTAAATCAGTTTGTCAATAAACAAATGTTTATATGAATCCATATATCTGATATCTTTTAGTCTTGTTGTGCAATGTATTACAACTTGTATATGATTTATATTTGAGGCATAGAAAACTGTATGCTGTTTCTTTCGTGATGCAGGGGAAGAGCAAGGAGGTGAGAGTATATAACCTCTCACATGAAAGGTTCTGAGTGACAGACATCATATAAGGTTTAATTTGTGTTTTTTGTGTAACAGCCAGGATTTGAACTTTATTAATTGTCATTATCTAAATATATTTGAAAAATAAAACTTTAAGGCATGAATATTAAACAATGTTTTTAAGTAAATTATAAAACTGTTCCTCTGTGTGTTTTTTGCGAGTACATGATTTGGCTCTCAGACTATGTCTGTGTCTTTGAGGTTTGATGTAAATAACATATTTTCCACAAATGACAAATCACATTTTTGAAATAATGACTGTGAAATATAGCAATTTCATGTGACACTCTGCAGATTTCAGCAACTCATGCCTTTATAAAGGCCTTGTTTTAACCAAAGGCAGGATCAGTTTTTAAAGACTTTATAAATTTTAATTGCATTGATAATTAAGACAACAAACATATTTTGTGTATTACTGTTAAGTGGACTGGTTGGTTGCTGGGGAGGACCTCTGAGCAGTTATCTAGAAAAATTAAGCCACAGAATGTATAATCGTGTACTGTTTTTTATGATATTGGAATTTATATTCATTTTACATATCTCATCCTAGTCATAGGGACTATCTAAAGAGCTGTACACTAAAGCCACCCAATTACTATTCACCCAATTACACTCACAAATGTGCACACATGCATACACCGATACGCAGATCCATAGGCAGTTGCTACATGAGTGTGGATTTTCTCACTTTTGGACTTTTGGTTTTTGAAGGAGGTGCTTGGCGTCTTTGTGGCATTTTGATTCTTGCCACTTGTTTTGTTCAGTGTGTGTGCTCGATACCAAGAGATCAAGGGAACTGATGAATGAATGTACATACTGCATGTACATTATAGGTAAAAAAAAGTATTCATTTTTAAAATTAAAAATTGTGTGTCACAGATTCAGCAGCAAATTCCAAACATGGACTGATAAAACACATACTGTTGCCTTCGTAACTCACTTTTGTTTTATTCTGACATGGACTCCATTTTAGCCTCTGCTCATTTTGGCTTTCCTGCCTTCTCAGAGTGGACGATGTCTACTCAAAATGTAAAGAAGGCTGTGAACAAGGCTATGAGCATTCAAAATGAAATTATGTCCCTCTCTTTCCTTCTACCTACTTTACTCCACTTGATCCTGAATCTGTGTTTTATTTTCACCCATTCTGCCCTCTTTCCCGCTTGCTGATCCCCTCTTTATATTCATGACTCTACTGTAGTGCTCTGTTTCTCACATCTCCCTTCTTGGCTTTCCTGTCCTTTCCACTCCTCACCTTCCTGTCTTCTCTGTCTCTTCAAGCTTCCTGCACTTACCTCCCCCCTCCTGTCTTTCCTTTGCCTGGTATGCGCTCATGTGGCATCACAATCCTTTATTTTTACGAGGCTTTCTTTTACTTTATGTGTATGGAAGTTTGTACAGTATGTGTGTGTGTGGATGAGTGGGTGGGGGGCTGAGGCGAGCCACAAATGCTCCAAGAGCCATATTCAAATCTCATTTCACACTGCTGAGGGTGAAAAGACCTGACGCAGCACTCTGCAAGAGAAGGAAGGCAGGCACAGAAAGAGAAGGAGGATGAGATCGGGAAACGAAGGGAAGGAAATAATGCCGGAGACAACGCTGAAATCGGAGGAGGAGAGTGAGGGACATGACATGGGGGAGGAGCAGAATAATAGCTGCTGGCATTAAACTACCTACAGGAAGTGTGCAACATTAGGAGGGGGAGACAGGGAGCAAAGAAATGAACACCACACAGGCAGTACAGAAAGAAGAAAAGGATTGAGAAATGAGAATAACATGATCATAAAAAAGAATATTTGTTATTTCTCAAGCTTCATAACTTCTCTGTTTTTAGATTCACTGCAAAACTCACTACTCTTTTTCTCTACTTGAAGCTCTGTCCCTCTTTCCTCTAAACTCCTTTTTTTCTCTGTTCAAAGCCCACATCCTTCTGTCTTGCACAGTGTGTATGTTTATGCAAATGAAGTAATTAGGAAGCTACATGCCTTCATTTGAGCACTAAGGTTTGAGGAGAGGTGTGAAGACAAAAAGAAGCAAGTAAGTGGAAGGAGAACCACTCAGGCTTGGGAGTTGGTCTGCACATCAGTATTACTCATGCCTATATGATTACATATTCCCTTTAAAGAACTGTACGAATCTATGCTTCACCATATTGTTTTAACTTATACTGCATTTATTGCACATAACCAAAGCTGTCTTGAAACTCTTTCTTGTTCCCCGTCTCTGGCCTTGTATTTCTGCCTCTAACCCGCTTCAGCTTTCCCATCATCTCTCAACCTCTACTTTCTCTCTGACACGCTAACTTACAGTATATTTTTGCTGTGTTGTTTTTCTCTGTTTCTGTCTCTTCTGTCTCACTTGAATCTGTCACCTCATCCCAGCATTTAAAGCCCAGCCTTCCAACTTCTTGGATTCTCGATTCCCTCAAATCTCTGTCTTGTCATTTTCTGTCCTTGACTGATACGGTATTTTACTTTTTTCTCTATTCTGTTTTTTACTTTCCTCCCAATCTTTTTCATCAATCTGTTTTTACAGTCTCAATTACTGGAATAAAATACCAGAATTTTGTATCAGTCATCAATGACTATAGACCTGCTGCCCTGACATCCCACATCATGATGGTCTTGGAGAGACTCCTTTTGGCTCACCTGATTAAGCATACTAGCACATATCAGGACACTTTGCTTATCGCCGTGGAGTTGGAGTTGAAGACGCCATTATACACCTGCTTCAACAAACCCACTGTCATCTGGACAAAGCAGGCAGCACTGTGAGGATCATGTTCTTTGATTTCTCCAGTGCATTTAACACAATTCAGCCTTATCTGCTTCGTCTGAAACTCCAGAAGACACAGGTGGAGGCCTCAACAATCACCTGGATCAATGACTACCTGACAAACAGACCACAGTTTGTGAAACTGAAGGACTGTGTGTCTAGCCAGGTGGTTAGCAACAAAGGGGCACTACAGGGGACTGTACCTTCACCATTCCTTTTCACTCTATACACTTCAGACTTCCAGCACAAGTCAAACTCCTGTCATCCACACAGAAACACTCAGATGACTCTGCAGTGGTTGGGTGTATCAGAGATGGACAAGAAGCTGAGTACAGAGAGGTAGTGGACAGCTTTGTGTCATGATGTGGAAACAATCATCTTATCTCGAATGTGAATAAAACAAAGGAGATTGTAGATTGTAGATTTCAGAAGAAGCAGGGTTAGATCAAACCCTATTTCCATCATGGGAGAAGAAGTGGAGGTCGTTGAGGAAAATAAATACCTTGGTGTTAATCTAGACAACAGACCTGACTGGAGACTCAACAGTGAAGCCATCTACAAGAAGTGAGAGAGAAGACTGTATTTTTTGGGGAAGCTAAGATCCTTCAAGGTTTGCAGCAAGATGTTGCAGATCTTCTATAAGTCTATTGTTGAGAGTATCATCTCCTCTGCCATCATCTGTTGGGGCAGCAGCATCAGAGCCAGGGACCTAAAAAGGCTCAATAACCTGATAAAGAAGGCTGGTTCTGTTCTGGGAATATATTTTTTATTTTTGCATAAAATTAAGAAAATTATGGACAACCCTGATCATCCTCTTCATGAGACTGTCATTGGAAAACTGAGTCTCTTCAGTCAGAGTCTTCTTCATACTGGTTGTAAAACAGACTGCTACAGGGGATCTTTCCTGCCCACAGCCATCACAATCTATAATAACTCTTTGATTAAATGAATTACATCAACATTTAATTTGGAATAAATAAAGTATTTTTGAATTTGAAGTTGAACTAAAAGGAACATAAAATATTGCTAGGGTAAGAATTCTCTCAAAACAATTACAGGATTGACATTTGACATTTTTTGACAATGTTTCCCTAGTTCTTAACCATTAACTTCTTTAGTTTACATTTGCAGCGTAATGTAAAAAAAAGTCAGGACAAATTTAAGCTGATGTCATCCCTGTAGGACCCAAGTCGGGTGAATCCAGACCAGATGCTTGAACCAGGTGATACTTTTAATAAGCTTCAGCTCTTTTTCATGCTGCCTCTGGATGATGGAGGTCCTCACCCTATCTCCAAAGATGAGTCCACCCTTTCTAGGCAGGGTTATTCAGCTCATTTCAGGTATTTGTATCCAGGATCTTGCCTTTTTTGTCAGGATTCATATCAAATGACACTAGGTAAAGGTTGGAACATAGACAGACCAGTTACTCTAGACTCTAGTGTGTTGGTTCAGAGACAAAACATATGTGTTTTGTTAATCTAGATTAACAAAACACATGTGGTCCAGACAGTCTATCTCCCATTACTTCCTCTGCAATTCTGCAAGGGTAAAGGTTTGGTCACTTTTCCATGGCTAGGAAGAAAGTAATATTGCTTCTTCTGAATCTGAGGTTTGAGAAACACTCAATGCAAACACCCAACAACAGTGAACTTTCACAGGAAGGCTGAGAAGAGACATCTTTTGATAACTTGAATACATTGTGTCCAGTTTTATGCCATGGAATACCAAAAAGTTGCTTCTTATTACAGGTTGCCAGATATTGACACTCATAGGTATGTGTTGTAGCACTTCTACATTTGGTGCTCTGTGTAAAGATTAACTGGTTTCCTGTTTGACTGAGAGAACCATTCAGGCAAACCAAGCAGAACTAACTAGTGAATTGTGACCTAAACAAAATCCCTCTTATAAATACCAGAATTGGGTGCTTGGGCCGTAAAAAGCGTCACTAGATATGAGTTTTTGTTGGATGGATTATTTAGTTTTGTGAATTTCATCTGACATAGTATGTAATTGGCCAGACACAAAATTTTTATCCAATAAAAGCATCCCTCTCATCCTTGGGGGGGTGGATTTTGACTTTTTCAAGTTTTATATCATGTTAAAATGAGTGTTACTTTGACTCATTCATGCTTGTTTGAGAAATCATTGAATCTCCCATGGCAGGCATATGGGGGTGCCTTAATGCCTGTTAATAGAATATGCCGCCTATCTACCCAAAGCTCCGCCTTTTTGCTTCAGTCCCCAGCCAAGCTCCTGGCCCACAGAGTGCCCCTCCCCAACTTCTTTCCCACACAGCTCCTCCAGACTAGTAGCAGCAGCAATTAGCAAACACCTGGTGGGACGTCTGATGAGCTTATCATACAAACTACAATGCTTCTAAGAATGGTTGTAAACAGCATCAATGGACAGGATGGAGAAGCATTGTTGTGATGACATGCTGAAGGGGGAGTGTCAGAAAGGGAAGGGGATTTTTAAAGAGACAGAGGCCAATATTAAAGCATCAGATACATATATGATGCGAATTCAAATTTCTCTTGAGTTGTTTTTGATACATAGAGCATTCTCATAACAACTGAAGTTACCATAGTTACTTGATTGTGGTATAAAGTGGAAAATACATAATTTCCTCCCTATAAAGGGTGAAGTCTTTGAGATGCCTTAGATTTCTATTTTGGCATACCCATCTTTTAATTTTGCCACACATGTCCTGTCAACGCATACATATCCATGCATGGCAGTACTGTACTTAGGGACAGACACAGTAAATGCATCAATAATGAACAGCAAAGCACAAGCATATATAAACACACCATCACATGAACAGTCTGTCAAAGCAGCTTTCATTTCTCAAGCTTGCCACCTCGGGGTTCATATCAAGGCTTTGTCTGCTCTCTCTTTGTGTTGTGCTCTCCCTCTCACTCACACAGTCACAAATAAGCACACACAAACACATACTCTTTCCCACATGCACATCACCTCCCGCCCTTTCTGCCGGAGTTTTCAAACTTTGGATGGCAGCTTCCTGTCAGGGCATGAAAGCAGTGGGAAAAGCGATTTCTGAAAGGAGGAAGAGAGACAGTGAGGAGACAGGGAGAGAAAAGATAAAGGGTGTCAACAGATGTTCAACTCAATGCTTTTTGCCTTCTGAGGGGAAAAGAGGAATGGCTTAGTCATTACTTCTGCTCATCCTTTATCACATCTGGTGAATCCTTCCATAAATAGAGCGGCACAGCCTCATTTTGTTTAAAATTGGCCATGTAATAGTGCTTCTAGCCATTTAAGCAACACATGTGACAATGAGAACATCTATTGTCCTTATTAGCTTTTCTGGGTTTGTGAAGCAAAAAGAAGCAGAAGCAAAAAATTGTGATTGATGACAGCATCTAAAGTCGACATTCAGACTACTCACATAATGTATGTGCACCTGCATCAAGTTTACTGGTCTGTGCCTAATTTGGATTGATTGCATTCAGTTGCTCGACCACTGTTTGTGTACACGGCAAGGATCGGATAACTGCTCTATCTGGATTGGAAACACAGTGACACACACAGCCAGCAAAGCACAGTGGAAGCTTTGGCACGTAAACCTATAAGATTGACCGTTTGTTTTATTTCGCTCGCCTAATCCAAGCACGCTTTGCCTCACACACTGGCAGCCACAGGGAAATGCTTGTCATTTATCAGGATGAACAAATGACAGCGAGAGCTCTAATAGTAAATCATTGGCAGCATTATTGGACCACCCTTCCCTCGCCAATATGGATTTGCGTTGGGAAACTGGAGGAGTGTGTAATAAATCAGTCAATAATGCACAGAAGTGTGTGAAGGAATATGGAAAGCTAAGGGCTGAACCCTA
Organism: Anableps anableps; assembly: GCA_014839685.1. Lineage (NCBI taxonomy): Eukaryota > Metazoa > Chordata > Actinopteri > Cyprinodontiformes > Anablepidae > Anableps > Anableps anableps. Next base: position 13,782,051 of record CM026083.1, read on the forward strand.
CTTCCCCACGTTATTTACTCTCATTTCAATACATTAACAGAGACAATGGCTGTGCTGATAAGTTGCCTGACGAAAGTTGACTTGTTTTTGAGATCTTTTTTGAGGTCTTCTTTTCACTTTTTTAAAATGTTCTGTGTTCTTGATATTAGATCCTGAGACATGCGACATTATACTTGCATGTACGGTGACTTGCAAAAGTATTCATATTCCTTAAAGCTGCAGTATGTAACTCTTAGAAAAATACTGTTCTACATATTTGTTGAAACTGTCTCTATGTTGTGACAGAATGATATGAGACAGATAATATCTGAAAAAATCAAGCTCCTCTGCCTTCTCCCAGTGCTATCCAGAAACAATTAATCAGAGCCAGGTCTTTCCACAGGTCTTGAGGCAGATTTCAAGGGTGTTGACTTGTTTTATCTCTGCTTTTTTCTCTCCTCTACTTCTATCTCCTTTTTTCTCTTTTAACCTTTCTTTCATCTTTCTCTCTTTCCTTTCCTCCCTTTTTTTGTCTGTGTCCATTATATTTGAAACAAACCCAAAGCAATATTTAATAAAGTTTCATATATATATATATATATATATATATATATATATATATATATATATATATATATATATATATATATATATATATATAGATAGATAGATAGATAGATAGATAGATAGATAGACCAAGGGGAACGTCATGGCAAAAGCAGTAATGCTCCGCTTGTGAAAGCAAATCTGTGGCCCTTACCTGACATTCTGACGACAGTTCTGAGTGCCACACTGCCGGACAGGACATGTTAAAAAAAAAAAAAAAAAAAAAAAAAAAATCAAAGCCAGGAAGCGGATCTTAGCACTGTCAATCACCGTCTGTGTGGCGCTGCCCCACTGCTCTCTGCTCTCTAGCAGAGACTGTTGTGAAAACTCAGGCTAGTTAGCATGACCACCGATGACAACTGATAAACGGTTCTCCTGTAACAGTAAGTTGTTTCTCCGCTATTAGCACGAGTAAATGAAGCTGATTGACAATGCTAAGACCTTCCTCCTGGCTCTGATTAGTTGTTTTAGGTCGAGAGGGGTGCAAATTTACATACTGCAGCTTTAATTATTATTGATTTTTTTTTTTTTTTTTTTTTTTTTTTTTTGCATTTTGTCACGTCACAACCTCACACATCAATGTACCTTACTTTACAACCAAGTAAAGTAAGTACCTCAAGTGTCGTGGCTTATCCCTATCATGTTGTAAAAGTGGTTTTCTGCAGGCTCAAAAATACAGAACAAATTACAGTCTTTATTGATTTAATATAGAAAGGATCTTTAAGATTTCAAATACCAGATGATCCCTAAAGGGAAAATTATGAACTCTCCAACTAGTTATGGGTGTCAATATTACCTCGTTCATACATTGTATCTTTTGACAATACTACATTGTGAAAGACAAAAGATAAGATGCATGGGGTTTGTAAAGTGTTTGCACTCAAATTCGGCATTATCCCTACACACTCTAGACATGGTTTTATTATGGCTGTCCAAGATTCCCAAGTCCTTTTCCCAAAAAATACATTAAAAAAAAATTGACATTTTCAACACAGATCTTTTCCAAATGTAACCTAAGCAGAAGATACTGAAAGGTACTCTTGGTTAATCCATTTTATCAACCCTAAATACATTTCAACAACATTTTGACATCAAGACATCTATGCCCCTTCACTTTTAAACCACATTTCATATTGTTTAGACTGATAGCTATATTATTCTTTCAATGTCTGCTGAATAAAAATCACTGGAATGCATCAAGTTTAAATGTGTCCCAGTAATATATATATATATATATATATATATATATATATATATATATATATATATATATATATATATATATATATATTTGGATAGTTGATAGTTGATAGCTAACTACATCAAAGCAAGAATGAAAAGAGCTGGTTTCCCAACACTGCATGTGACGCCCCAGCACTACAAATGGACATTTTCCTTGTAGTTTAGTTACAGTTTGCACATTTAAGCTTGCTTTTTCATTCAGCACCACTGAATAGAGTTATAACTGTTGTGCATACTCAACTTTTAATACACTGTGAAGCAAGTCCTGATCCAATTTATGGGCTACAGTCTCCTCTCACTTCTCTCTTGCTCATTTGCCGACCTGTCAGTTCTCCTTCCAACCAATTAATTTATAGTATTACAGCTGAACTTTGTTGTGGCCCAAACTCTGCAATCTTTTAGCATGATGCTAAAGCTAAACATTTCAGCTTCTTCATGGTGCAAAACTATTGAATTAGCATCAGCAGTAGGTTGTCACTGCGTTGGTGAGGATTTACAAAACAGAGCAGTCATGCTGGCTTAAAGACACAAAGACACGCTCAGTATTCATACGCTTGGTTAGAGCAAAGGCTGTTAAAAAAGATTTAACTGATGGGGCCTCTGCTTCAGTGTAATCCACTGGCAGCAACTCTCTAAAGATGATTTTTGACACACAGCACAGTGTCCTCTTCTTCATCATAAAAGGAGAAATGCTGTGAGCGGGAGAGAAGTTCAGAGGAGGCGTGAGTTGCAGAGGGTAACAGCGAGGGAGGGAAGAAAGGAAAGGTTAAAGAAGAGGGTATAGAGAGAAGAAACTCAAATAGATAAAATAACATTCCCTAAAGAAAATGTTTGATTAAACAGGAATGAAAGGGAATCTTTTATTCTCTCCTGAAATTAAAAATGAGTTACCACAAAATATATTTCAGAGAATAGCTGCAGAGGCTGCACCCAGAGACTTGCTAGTGACCTCCCCCTGGCCTGTCTTAGATCAACAAGGTATTACAATATGATCACTGACAGATGAAATATATGAAACCTGATAGTTGGAGGGATATATTAGGCAGTTAACTATTTTTTTTTCTAATATTTTGATGGCTAGATTGGCCAGAGCATCCCTAACTACAGCGTTTGTGGGGTGTCTTCAGTGATTAGGTTTTGTCAAGAGTGGTCAACTGACAACAGGGTAATGGGTGTTGAAGGCTCACTGATGCACATGGGCAACAAAGGCTCGCATGTGAAGTCCGATGAGCATCACAAGCTACTGTATCTCAAAATGCGGGTAAAGTTAATTAAAAGTTAATACAGTCATAGTCAGTAAATTAGAATAATATTGAACTGATTATTTCAGTAACTCGGTTCATCAAATGAAACCCATTATATGGATTAATTACACAGACTTACTTTTTTTCAAGCCTTTATTTCTGTTAACTGTGATGATTTTTAGCTTTCAGCTAATAATAACATACCAACTGAACAGTCGATGCAGAAATATTTTTCCCCAACTTTCTTTCAGCACAATGATACACCTGGCTACTAATCAAAAATGCTTTAAAATTGGTTTTAGGAGCACCAGTTTCAGCCTCCAAATTCTCCATACGTCAGTGCAGTTGAGAATATGTATGATGTCTTGGACAAACAACTCTAATCTATGAAGATCCCACTTCACAACTTACAAGAATTAAAGGATCTGCTGCTTACATCTTGGTGCCAGATACCACAGTACCCCTTCAGGGGTCTAGCAGATTTCATGCCTTGATGGTTTAAGGCTGTTTTGGCTAATATTATATGGCTGCAGACTCTCAACATCAAACTAAGACCCAAGATCACCCTAAAGCTTTACAATCCTAAATGGTTTCCATTTCTCACATGGTATTTATATTGGTTGGTGCATGTGTAAGTGAAATCTTGTCTCTATCAGTTTGTGACTGTGCATAGGATAAAATATAATACATAATTCAACAACTCAAAAATATAGATGGCTTTTCAGGTAAGGTATAGAGGTTAGGGTAAGGTTTTAGCATTACTGCATGACAGCAAATGAACCAGAAAAGGACTCAGAAAGGTCAGGCCTCAGAACATCATGGCCTGAGAATGGTGGATATTGGCAGAACAAAGGGGAGGAACACACTATTAAGCAGGCAGTCATACTGTTTTGCCTGATCAGAGTCTCTCTCTCTCTCTCTCTCTGTGTGTGTGTGTGTGTGTGTGTGTGTGTGTGTGTGTGTGTGTGTGTGTGTGTGTACACTTTTTAAGAATAAGCACCAGAACAACACTTGGTAAAGTTTGTTATGACTTTTGCTTGTTTATTGGGCTATATCAGTTGTGCTCTATCATCAGTCCCCTGATGAACCATCCCTTTAACAACATTCTACAAATTCCTTTGATAGCATGTCATTAAAAGTTTAAAACCCTAGTCCCCAGATTTAGCAATATTGGGGCAATGATGCTCTCAAATGATGAAACAACAAACTCATAATACATCTTAACTCTATGTGAGTTAAAAATTTGTTTATGCATTTGTTTCACTTTTCACCATTAGTGGATGACTTTACCGAGGAGGTGAGGTAAAGTAATGACCATGCAAGTCAGCGGATGCATTCCTAAGTGTACAAAAATAATCATTGCTTATATAATATTTTTTTGTCTTGCTGTGAGAAAATGTGAGAAATTTTTGATTTGTAAAATCTATTCACTTATCATGTTTTATTTTGTGAGAATGAGTTTCGCATGTTTATTTTCATCACCTGCTATTTCCAAATGGTCTAATAAAATATTTCTCTCACAGACCATATGGCTATGGATGAAAAATCTGCCCAAAAAAATCTGGCCAGTATGTGATCTATAACAAATGGCTGGGCCAATATGGCTATACTGCAGAGTCTCTGTAATGCTTTTCTGGAGGCAAAAGATGGTTTTGACACCCATATGTCACTTATTGACAGAAATACCTTAAAGTGTCTGGCTATGGGAGTAACAAGCAATTTCAGTGAAATGCTCCATATTTTTACCCACTGCTGGACAGAAATTCAAGTTACTAAATCAGACTCAAGTATAGAAAACCACATTAATCAAATAAAACAGTTACTCTACAGAAATAAGATATGGAGATGCAGATACACTATATTTTTTATCATATGACATATTTTTTGAAAATTATGCCAAGTAATTTTGCATTAAAGCAAAAAGATGAAAGAAAACTTTTCCAACTAATTATGATGACAACAGCAGATGGTGTTTGATCATTAATTCAACTCTTATGATTACAGGGTTGTAAAGAACAGCATAATTTGTTGAAGATTTTTGACGGCTCAGCTTCACTTTTAACTTGCTGTCATTCACAAAATTTAATCCAGAATTCTGTTCAGTTGTCATTATCTTAAATATCACCACTTAGTTTACCAGTGTTTTATAACTGAGATCAGACTAATCACAGGGCTTAAGATTTCCTCATTCACATAAAGGGTTTCCTGTGAAGGTGTGTTCCTGATATTGCTGATGCTAAATGTAGAGATGTAACAGCAGCTGTTGCCACATAAAACAAAACCATTACTTTCATTTTTGTCATGTTTTGTCTCCAAATCTAAACAAAAAATAAATAAATAAACACATGAGAAACAAACTCATAGACATTTATCAATTTGAAAAAGTTTCAAATGTTTTGAGACTCCACTAAACCAGGGTCAGCCTTTATTCACAGAGAATACATGGAACAATAGATAACCCTGTCAAGAGTAGCTCGTCAATCTACATTACTCCAAGAGCACATTAACAACTCCTCCAGGAAGACACAAAAGAACCCTGCCTCAATTAAGGTCAAGGTTCAGATACAGGTACAGGATTCACTAATATGAAAGAGATGGGAGAAAATCTGGAATCACCGGCATAGTTCTAAGGCCAACAGCTGACCATGAAGAACACAAATTCCCATCTCACGTTTGGCAAAAATTCTCTTGATTATTTTTTTTTAAGGTTCACTTCCTGTTACATCTAGTATAAAACTAACAGAATTTAAAAAAAAAAAAAAAAAAAAGAACATACCAGTTTTCAGACATGATGGTGGGAGAGTGAAGGTCTTGGACTTCTTTGCTACTCCAGGAACTGGATTGCCGCAACTGATGGAACTCTGATTTTCGCTTTTTCAGGTTAAATGATGAAGGTGAATGTATAGCAAAAGGTTCTCTCTCAGCTTAAGCACAATGCGATTATGCAGTTGGACAACGATCCAAAGCATCATAGAACGTCCGCTGCTGACTGTTAATTTTCAAGTGGCCAAGTGAAAGTCTAGACTTGAATCTGGTTGAAATGCTGTGATGTGACTTTAAACAGGTCTTTGCTTGATAACCCTCTTATGTGGTTGAATAAAAAAATATCTGAAAAAAAGCTAAAATTCCTTCACTGTGATGTAAACGATTTATTGTCACTTATTGCAAATGTTTCATTAACAGATGCTGCTGCCAATGATGGAGCAATTAGTTAATGGATTTAAGGGTTGTCTGATATTAGAAATTGTTTTGATGATCTAAAACATTTTAGTTAGACAAAAAACAACAACAACAACAACAACAAACACTGAATAAATCTGGAAGGAAGCAAATAAATTTTAACAGCTCTGTACGGCTTAGTTGATAGGATGGTGCATGTGGGTCTATGTAAATAAACTGTTATGACAAGATTAAATTTGTTTTGTTCTGTGAGAACCTGAAGACTGGATTTATATTTTATAGAGGAACAATAAAATGGTAAAAACTGTCTGAATGATTCAGAGTTAGACTGAAATAAAAAGGCAGCCATTGTTTTGAGCTGTCTTGTGAAGATTATTATGGCATGTTTACATCATGCAAAAAAGGTATTTCACAACACTCCAATGTAATTTTGGACTGACAAATTTAAACACAATAAAGGTTCTAAACTATTAAGATACACTTGGCAAAGTAAATATGCAGAGTAAAAATTATGATCTTATCCTTTATGTGAAATGCACATTCATCACATTTAGAGGGCAATTTTATGGTGCTGTCAAAAAATCAACTCTAATATTCAGTGTTGGCTTCTGCATCAGTGGCTGCTCTTTGAATGCATTTTACTTTATCAACAATTATATAGTGGTAGTCTCACTAAAACAGCGATTTGCTGTTTTGATCACCCAGCAATAAAACTGGCTAGCCCAGGCTGGGTGTTTGTTTGCCACAAGTGCAAGGTCTAGTTATGCGCAAAAAGAATGTGTCCTGAAGTGACTCTAATTACACTAACCAGTGTTTGCGTTCTAAAACAACCTCTGGAACATTATGTTTTTTCTGACACACAAAAAAGGGGGAAAAAAAACACCTCTGGGAGAGTACTAATCTTCAACGATGCACTTCCGTTTTCTCACATTCTAAATGTTTTAGTGGAGGCACACAGAAATGCGTACTCTTTTGTAAATCATGCATATGTATTCACAGCTGATAACACTGTGTCACCTTCACTGTGCTTTGATAAAGTGTGAGATTAAATTAAGCAAGGCTAATGCTGAGTAAATTAAGTGAATGAGAGTTTCAGGATATATTAAGGTAATATATATATATATATATATATATATATATATATATATATATATATATATATATATATATATATATATATATATATATATCCAAGTCATCAGGTTCCACCCAGGTTCCATGTTAGGTTCCATCCAGTAATGGATTTGTTTTGTAAACAAATAAGTAAAAACTGCATTTTCTCCATCTACTTTGGATCTAAATGTGCACAAACATCACTGTTCAGTTGGTATTCAGGTTTTATGTATTTATACTATGTATTTTATAGGCACAATGTCATTTTTTATAAAAAAAAAAAAAAAAAAAAAAAAAAAAAGCTCTATTATCAAACATAAATTAAAAGAAGCCCAAAGTTTATATGTTTGTTTGATAAGCTAAGCAGATCCACAATTCCACCAGGTGTTTAGTAATTGTTGCTGCTTCTAGTATGGAGGAGCTATGTGGGTAAGGCGTGATGGAGGGGGGGCTCCATAAGACAGAAGCTCATCTTGAGGACTGCAGCTCCAACAACATGTATGGCTCCAGCCTGTTGTTTCCACGTCTTTTTATTAGAATTTTACACAAAAACAAAATACATGTTCACATTCACAACTATCATGGCTGCAGCCTGGAGACGTCCTGTGTCATAGTGTTCCTCTGGTGAACTTTACCCACGCCCCCTGTGGTGAGCTTACTTCAAAAAAATAAAAACTTACAAAAGATATCATTATAACCTCTCCTTTTCTCAGATGACCTGGTGTCTGATTTTATTTGTTTCTCACAGGAGCCATTACTTAAATAGTCTTACCATTTGCAGAGAATACCACAGTATATATCATGAAACTATCACTATTGTATGGCTGCAGCCTATGTTTACAGTTGATCCATATACATCTGTATCAAATAAAGGTGTGATCTGAAAAAGAGGTTCCGTTGTGGGGCTGCCATTTTATCATGTAGATGAGGCAAGCGTCATGAGATGAGAGTCTCCAGGCAGCAGCCATACAATCTGGAAAGTTTAGTATTCTCTGCAAACTACAAGTCAGTATAATAAGGGCCTTTTTGCACTGCTGGCCGTTTGCCTGGCCCTATTGTACTCCAGCCCTGGTTGTGTTTGTATTGAGCAGAGTGCCACCTCGAAGACTGCAATCATTTAATTTCATTGTTTTTATGCAGTTATTGGGGCCACAGTCAGTGTTTTTTTTTTTTTTTTTTTACACTGAGGAGAAAAATTTACATGAATTCATCTTAATGAGGTGATGGCATGATGTGGATTCTTTCTTCAGCCCCATCTGGCCGTCCAAATGGAAGCACAGCTCACAGCTCTTGGGGTTCCAGGGAGCATGGTGGGACCAGGCTCTAGGCGCCTAGGACCCAGGTTTGAACCAGATCTTTAAGTGAAAAAAAAAAAAAAAGTCCCGGTACTCTTCTTAATATCATATAAATATGGGAAAAAAACGGGTTGTATTTTTTTAAATAGCTCTGTCTATTGATCTATAACTCAGTAGTTTTGTTGTACAGAAATTACAAAGGACAAAAGAACAAAGACAGTTCTAAATTAAATCCACGAGTCAAATTCAAGTGTCTTGGAGCCAACTTTATTAACCTCAAACCTTATGGTGTTAACTTGGAGATGAAAAATAACATTGAAAAAACACTATTTTTATTTTAGTCTTTAAAATACCAAACTGCACATAACTTTATACATTTTGTCTGGTGACATCATTTTAAGTGTTAAATCAGACATTGATAGGTTATTCAGTACTTTAGATGCCATTTTACCAAATTCTTTATTCTTAGTTGAATAATTTCTTGAATGGATACTTCTAAAGTGCTATTCTTACTTGAATACAATTTTTGGGTACTCATTCTATCTCTGGTTGTGGATAATTCATGCTTCATAGTTTCTGCCATATTAGTTCTTTCTTTGAAGTCTATTTCATAGTTAATCATTTTATTTTGCTTTTTGTCCATTTCTATTTAGATTTCTTAGATTGGTTTTAGCCTTTCTTTTGTTTATTGCTATGTCCTCTTTAGCTTCTCTCATGTTATTAGTCTGCCTCCGGTTTCTATTGTATTCATGCTCACTTGTAATCCTCACTTATGTCATTCACCTGTGCTGCCTCGAAACTTGACGGGCGACCACAGTCCCTCTGTGTGTGAGCAGAACATGCACGTTTTTGTTTTTTTTTGTTGTTTGTTTGTTTTTTTGTTTTGTTTTTTTTGCCGTTTGTGCAACTTTGGGGGAGCAATGATGGGGAAACGCAGACTGATGTAACACTGAGGGGTAAAATTTATAAGTGGTGATACTGCGTACCGGTCCATACCGGTACACTTAAAGCACTGGTTTGAACCCAGGCCGGGCCGGGCCGAGCTGCCCGGCTCTGCAGTGCAAAAGGGGCTTAAGGAATGGCTCTTGTGAGAAACAACATTTGGTCAATCGAGAAAAGGAGAGATTACTATAATATGAGACATGAGTTTTTATTTTCTAAAAGTAAATACTAAAAAAGTAAAGCCACTGGACTGGCTTAAGTTCATGAGAACATAACATGGAGGTCTCCAGGCTGCAGCCATACTCGTTTCAGATCTGAGGAGGAGCTGTGTGGAACTAGGTAGCGCTTTGTGAGAGCAAGCGTTAAGGCACCCCTGAATGCATTGGAATCAAAGCAACACTCAAAGTATGTTTTGGATAAAGCAATAACATTATAATATGATGTAAAAGTTTTTTTTAAAAGCCTATTTTACATAATACCTAGTTCCCTTTAAATACTGTGTCCATCTGAGAGTAACACATGATATTTCGACAGCCGAGTGCACCAATGTCTGTACCTGAAAATGCAGCCGTTGGTAAAATTCCTTCTCATCAATGAGGATTCCTCCGACTTTTTATTTTATACGGTGTAATTTGGGCTGATTAGATGCTATGGGTAGCCAGATTTGATATGCTGATTTTTCTGCAGTAATGTTTACATTTGGCTTGAACTTGTTTCAAGCGAGATCCAGATAAGCGCAGAGGAGTTTCCTCTTGAGCTGTTGTTCTCTTTTTCTCCACACAGTTTTTTTTTATTTTTTATTTTGTTTTTAAGCAGTTATGAGGCACAGTGGCGAAATCTGAAACTGCTGCTGTGCAAGTTACTCAACAAGTTGTTGCTAGCTTACCAATATGTGAGTGAGTTAGTTGATGCCACCCACCTTGGCTGTGAGAAGTTGAGCAGCTAAAGCCTTTCCTTTTTCTACATCTCCCAGAATTCTATGCGGCTATGGATCAGAGTTCAGTGAAATTAATGAACATTCTATCGGACATATTTTCTATTTTTATTGATCATGTCTCTACTACGATATATATTATTTTTGATTTAATTCTCAGCCCTAGTCTTTTGTAGGGTAATTTACCACAATTAGCAAATAGCACTACTGTTCTGACTGTAGTTAAGATAGGATTTGACGCCTTTACCAGACGGTATAGTTTTGACTTAAAGTGGCACGCATTCAGTGCAACATAGCTGAGTCGCAAAAAAACTGTTAAACATGACTGGAGGAGCTAAAAGAAACACTGAGATCACTGATTTTTATTGACAGCTCTTTTTTCTTTACCTTATGACTTATGTTTCAGCACATTTCATTTCTCTTTGAGATTGTTAAAATGAGTTTCATCCCTTGGGCCTTGTATATGAGACTTTTTATCTCTGAGAAAGCATCGAGTCAGAACTAAAAACCCATTATTTCACAGTTTTCTTTTAATTTTTTGCATTCAGAATAGCTGTATGAAACCACTGTAAGATTGTGCTATGTGCCTCAAACCATCTTTGTTATGATTTTGCTGTTGTACATCCATCCTCTTCCTGCATCTGTCTCAGACTGTCGCATTGGATGCGCGTGGGAGGGGTAAGCAAGTTTTTTGTGGCATCATTGCAGGCCTTAGCTCATAGTGCAGCTAAATGGGTGACTGTATAGCTGCTACCCCAATTAAGGGTGCTAATGTGTGATAGCGTGTACGTTGAGAAGGTGTGAATGTGTTCATGTGTCAGTGCTAAGACATCATTTGGAGCCTTCTGTGTATTCTGTCTTCAACACTCTCAGTGTCACACATTCATCAGTTATCATTAAACACAGTAGAGAGAAATATTTTTGAAAGGAGAATCACAGAAAAGAAGAAAAACTTATTACCCTCGTTTTAACGCAGTTTAGATAAAATGGTTCTACTTGCTGTCTTTACCATGAATCCATATAAAAATATGACAGAATGCACACACAGGAGCATACTCCTTTCAAGCATTTCTGCAGAGCTGCCTTCTATTTAATTGTAGTTGCTTGTAATAGCTGCTGGGTCTCTTCAAGAGGTTTGTCAAGGGAAATAAAGCACAACAGAGGAAGAATAAACTTCCTGCCTCCAAAGGAAACAGCTGTTGTCATGGCAAAGCTAATTAAAAATACCAGTTTGAAACAGACAAAACACTAACCCGGGTTGAGAGGCTGCATTTATTAACACAAACAGCACTCATGAGATAATAAATGGACCCACAGTTTTACTAGACAGAGCTTTGTAGACAGTTAATGTATCAGTGTGATACTATGTGAGGAGGGTGACTTTCTCAGTTTCACTACGCTCTTCCACTTCAGCTTCTCTTCAGAGGACTATCTTTGAAACACTAAGAAGTGCAGGCCACTAAATCACTGCTGTCCTATTTCCTTAGCTTGTAATGAATAGCCTTTAATATCATTACCCTATAAGAGCCCACTCTCCTGCCAATTTTTAATGCTGCTCTGCTGCATGCACACAAAAGAAGTCACACCCAGAAGAAGTTACATGAATAAGCTATACATCTGTAGTATAATTGTTTCTGATGATTAAAATATTAACATTTATGCATAGCTATGCTATTTATGGTGTCTTACAAATGTTTTCATAGCCCTTGGACTTTTGACAATTTGCCATGTTACAACTATAACCTATCCAATTTAATTGTATTATATTTGATAAACCAACACAAAGTAGTATATAATTGTGAAGTAGAAGGAAACTGATCCGCGAGCTTCAAAATGTTATACAAATAAAAATCTGAAAAGTGTGGCATTTACCGTGATACCTCTAAAAAATTGCATTCAAGTAATGTAATTCATAAAATAGGCCTCCTTTGTGTAATTTATTTTCAATATAAATGCAGCTCTTTTCAGATGACATCGTTTTTGAGAACATTAGTGAAGACCAAGAAACATACCAGATGGGTCAATGATAGATTAACGTGAGAAATGTGAAGCAGGTTTAGGATATTAAACAATACTGCAACCTTTAAACATTTCATAGAACACTCCTCAGTCTATCATTCAAAAATGGAAATATTATGACAGAGGAGCAAAAATAGGAGTAGCAAAACTCAAGGCCATCCACCAGAGTGATCTTTTGAACAGCCAAGAGACTCAAGGTAACTCTGGTGATCTACAACTCAGGAGGGAGATTCTGTTGACAGAAATAGTATTTGTTGTAGTATTTGTTGTTTTCTACTCAAATCTTACCTTTATAGAAGAGTGGTGAAAATCCATGAGAGGCCCCATTTGGAGTTTTCCAATTTGCCTTGTAGAGAGCACAGAAAACAGGTGGAAGAAAAAGCTCAGGTCAGATGAAACCAGACCTAAAATTTCTGGCCAAAATGCAAAAACGCTACATGTGGTGAAAATCTGTGGTTAACCTTAAACATACAGCCAGGGCTTCCATTGAAGGGTTTAGGTCAAAGCATATTCATGTGTTGGAATGGCCTGGTCAAAGTCCAGATCGAAATCAAACTGAGAATCCATAACAATAATAGTACACTGGTCTTTACAGATGCTTTCCATCCAAGTTGAATGATCTTGAACTATTTTGCAAAGACGATTAGGTAAAAAAATCATTCTCTAGATATGCAAATCTAGTAAATACAACTATCAAAAGACTTGCAGCTGTAATTTCAGTAAAAGATGGTTCTATAATTTATTGAACCAGTGGGACTGAATGATGCCAGCTACACTTTTAGATTTTTCTTTAGAAAAAATTTTGAAAGCCATTTATCAGTTTCATTTTGCTTCTGAATTAGGTCCTACTTTGTGTTAGGCTACTACATAAAATTATTATAGAATGCATTAAAGTACGTGGCTGTAACATGACAAAATATAAAAAGTTGAAGGGCTATGGACACTTTTGCAATTCACTTAAAAAAAAAATAATGGAGTTGTCTCAAAGAGGATCCTAATGTGGCACACAGTAATTCTTGCAAAAAAGTTATAAATTGTCTATAAGTGAGGGTAAGAAAGCAAGATTGTGTGTGTGTGTTAGCACTTGTGGGTATGTGTAAAGATTATGCATATGTGTAACTCTGCATATGTTCAGCTTTTATTTGGCTGCTTGCCTTATACCAGCTTCCTTCTTTGGGTGCAAGTTAAAACTAAAGAGAAAAGCATTAAGTCCAGTGTTACTATGAACTCGCATAGATTGTGGTGTCTGGCCTCCAGGTTTGATGCATGGCATGGATTACTGAGGCAAAATAATGCATTTTCTTTCACTCCTTCTGTCTTTGCTCAATTTACTTCCTTTGTTAATCTTCTCCTGTTTGTTTGTTGCAAACAGGTCCTCCTAATGACATTTTTTTGCTTTATAAACTTAAACATGCATAAGTGTGCTGTCTGTTTGGATAAGTTTGAATTTATTCATGAGTTAAGTGGTCGGTGATGGAAAGCTGTTTCCACTGCGCAACACTGTTGTGGGGTTAAATGAATCGTCAATGAATGTGCAGTGAGTGTTGGAACTGATTCACTCTCATCTGTTTTACCTCCCTGTGTATGTGAGGTGACTGTTATGCAGTATGGCTACTTCACTTTTACACCATTTTCTGTCACAGGCCCCAGACATAGTAATCAAAAACTGTGTGAGTCTTGGTCTTGTGATTGGACAAATTGACAGATATTTTGGTTTTCGGCAGCCATACTTTCTTGGTTTCTTTAAAAGTGCTCTTGATCAATATTCTTTAACTCTTTCTGAAAGCTTTCTCCTCTCTCCATTGTCTTACACATATTAAAGCTACAGAAGGGAACTTTTATTAAAAGAACATGTTTTTTTTACATATTAGTTAAAACTACAGTATTACTATGTCCTGACAGGATATTACGAGACAGATAACCTGTGAAAAAAATCCAGCTCCTCTGCCTCCTGTGGTCTTACGGCCATCTGGAAAAGTATAGAAATACAGTGCTTGGTCAGAAACAACCAATCAGAGCCAGGAGAAAGGTCTTAGGTCTGTCAATCACCCTCGTGTACGTGCTGCTCACACCCTCCCCATTGCTCTCTGCTAAGCACAGCTCCTTCCCCACAACAAACCTGCCGTGAATGCGCAGGCTAGTAAGCATGGCCACCGATAACGGCAGATAAACAGTGTACCTATTATAGTAAGTTGTTTTTCTGCTATTAGCACAGCTGCAGCGCATACACAAGCGTGATTGATGGTGCAAAACATTCCTCCTGGCTCTGATTGGTTGCTTCTGACTGGGAGCAGTGTATTTCTGCACATGGCAGTAGGACCACAGGGAGGAGGCAGAGAAGCTGGGGTTTTTTTTCACAGATTATCTATCTCATGTTATGCTGTCATGACATGAAAGTTTTAAGAAATTTAAAAAAACATTTTTTTTATTTTTTATTGATTTATTTATTTATTTTTGTATATATACTGCAGCTTTAACGATCACATTTAGGGGGTAATAGGTCCAGGATTAAACTTTTAACCATCAAGATATTCAAGCTCATTCTGGTGGTCCCCAAGTCAAGTTGTTCCAGGGAAATAAGTAAAACATGGTCACTCCATAGATTTCTCAGTCTGCCTGAGTGTCAGTTGGACCTGCTTGGGAAGCCTCCAAATAGTAATCCACAGGAGGTATTCTGATGAAATGCCTTAACCACCTTACCCAACTCTTTTCATTTCAGAGGAACATCAGTTCTATCCCAGAAAGACAGTGCCTCACTTTCCAGCCCACATTGTGGAGGAAGCTCATTTCATTTCCTTGTATCCAGGATCTTGTTCTTTCGGTCATATTCCATATCTCAAGCATTGGAATGTAGATGGATCATTAAACTGAGAGCTGACCACAGCAGGTCTAGTATTATGCAGAGGAGGTCTCAGTCCATCTATCCCACTGTGACTTAATGCAGAAAACATCATGATACTGCTGTCACCCCTTTTTTCTAGTTTGGAACCATGGTGTCAGACTTTGAGGAGCTGACTCTCATCCTGGTGTTCTAGTTTTCCAAAGGTCTCTTGAACTATTCCTTCTGACTTTGGTTGCTTTTCTTGTTTTTAATTGAGTGCCTGACCATTTTTACTTTGTTTGATAAATCATCTCAAGGGACGAACCACTGTTCTGCACTGCACACTGGGCAACTTTAGAGTCAACTTAAATTTACTCTGAAGGATTGTTTTACAAATACACAGTTTGTCTTAATCTGAATTTCAGATTGATACACATGAAGTGTAGTTTTGTGCTAATGAGTTAAGTCCTAGGGAGTAAACTTGGGTGTAGTAGATGATCATGTATGGTCCCTACCTCACATCTTTTGTCGGGTATTTCCTGGATCTTTTTTCTGTTTCTCAAAGCCTTGGATTGTAGATATTATTCATCCTCTGGAGAGAGTTTTTTTTCTTCCACCTCAGAATATGGTTTGGTGTAATACTCTAATCTTAAATGCTATGTTTTCATTTGCAGAAGCAGAAAATCATCATAATTAACAGAAATAAAATCTAAAAACATTTTGTTTGTAGTCAATTGATATGTGTTTCGCTTAGTGATGGAGTTACTGAAAATCAGTTTCAAGGCAGTTCATTTATATAGTACCAATTCACAACACGTCATCTCAAGGCACTTTTCAAAAAAAAAAAAAAAAAAAAAAAGTCCTATCATTCCAATCATGCATGCATTCCAATTGATCCTAGTTATCAAACAGTGCAGTCAAGTTCAGTTCATTATTAAAATTAGTTTAAAATTTCTAAGGAAACCCAGCAGATTGCTTAACTTTTCTATAATCTAATGTATTGAATTTGTCTGTAGCTGAGAATGGTTTTAAACGTTGTCAGAACATTTTATAGAAATCTTTTGTCTTCATTCATTAAGATTGCTGAGATCTTTGTGCCATTTCTCTTTCGGTTTCAGACTTCAGCAGGGATACCATGACGAGTGAGGAGTGTCCTGTGCCACTGAGGAGCATCTCCTCAGCAGGGCCGGGGCAGAGCGAGGAATACGGCTCAGCACACATTGATGACATCATTGAGGAAGTAGGTCCGGGCGACGACGACGTCAGCATCGGCAGTGACTTGAGCACTCTTGTGTTGCCCTTCCCTGAGCTGGCGCCTGTGGTCTTCTTCTGCCTCAAGCAGACTACCTGTCCTCGCAACTGGTGCATTCGCATGGTTTCCAGCCCATATCCTTTCTTTCCTTGAAATGCTCCATTTAACTTTAAACATAACATCTCCAAATATAAATTTGACCAGTATCATTCCATTCCATCATTTTATCTAGTCTGTGTGACACACCTGTCTTTTAAAATTCAATTTATATCCCTGCTCTTATTTAATTTCTACCTCCTTTAATTTTTATGTTTGTTTTCACTCATT
This sequence comes from Anableps anableps, assembly GCA_014839685.1. NCBI lineage: Eukaryota > Metazoa > Chordata > Actinopteri > Cyprinodontiformes > Anablepidae > Anableps > Anableps anableps. The sequence goes on from CM026083.1 coordinate 13,799,005, forward strand.
TCTGTGATTTTCTGTTTCTCTTTAGTGTTTTTTGGTGTGATGTTTTTGTCCATCTTGATTTTGCCCCCCCTCCACCACCCCAACACACCCAATCAAATCATACTGTTACATTTTGATATCTGCAACCACATATCAGATGTCAGGCCTGAATCTTCTCAAAGTAAGTGTGTTTGACAACCTCATACAAGTTCAACTTCAGCAGTGAGTGTTATACTGCTTTGGTAATGGGAAGTGCACATTTGGTTGTGTGCGATTTTGTTTTGTGTATGTGTGTGTGTGTGTTTGGGCTTTTAGCTTATGGATAAGAATAGACAGTTGTCTTTTTGCCGACAACATTAACCATGCCAGTTGGATAATGATGATTCTCTCCACAGTAGAGGTAAAAAAAGAACACTGCAGCACCATCTCTCTGTTTTAGTTTTTGACTATAAATGTCTAAAAGCTTTGGAATGAGTCAGTTTTTCCAGCTGATCTACTGATTGTTTTATTACAAATTGACTTTTTTTTTATTATATACTAATCTATGGGGGGGTTAGTAGCAACCTTTAAATATAGAAGGAATTTATTTTTGATTTTAGTACATTTTTCCATATTTTTTTGTAATTATGGATATTAGAGCAATGTTTACTACAAGCATGGTTTGTCTTAAAGAAAGAAATTACAAAATCTGCTTTATCTAATTTAATACAAAAATACATAAGGTCTCCCAAATATTGATTCATAACAATTGTCATACATTTATAGCATGTGCCAGTTGCATTTCTCTTTCTGTTTATCTTTCAATTCTCGGCTGGCCTCAAAGCCACAGGACAGAAATTGGTGCAAGCAGTGTAACAAATCATTTTTCACATTGTTAATTCTTTTGTCACGTCAGCCCGGATCCCCATTGGTAGCTGGATACCTGTGATAGCTGAAGCTGCAAGTGTGTTAAAACGTGTCTTTTGTTTCCTGTTTGTGTCGCAGGGATATGTGAGAAAAACATGAGAAGGCTTTGAGAAGGCAGGGTGTGATGGATGTGGTTTGAGGCAAGGTTGTTTCTTCTTAAGCTATGGTGGCTTTCTTCACACTTATTGGAACCTTTCATGAAGATGTTTAAATGAGTGTAACCTCTGCCATAGCTGCAGAGCCATCCACATTTATTGTTACTGTTGTTGCAACAACATAATGTCACACTTAAAAATTTAGAAAAAAAACTTGCCATGAATTGCATATATTTATTCAATCGTGAAAAAGTCACACAAAGAATTTTACAAAACTACATGGGTCACACTTAGTTTTCCCTTGATATTAATTCTTTGTCCAACCTGCTTTTCTCTATACAGTTGAACATTTTATAACGATACACAAAGCCACTCACTCTTTTTGGTCAATTAGGATTAGTAAAGTTATTTCGATTTGCTAAATCCCTAAATAATGAGAGAAAATATTTTTAAACTATTTCAAGTTTAAAATCGTACATACATGTCCTTGGTCTCCCTGCTTCAGCTGCTATCATCGCGACACGACACTGGATAAGTGGAAGAAAATGGATGGATGGATGTCCTTGGTATTTGGCTTTGCTGGAATTCTGGCCCATTCCTTCAGATAACACTGCTGTAACTGAGGCAAGTTTGTATGCCGGGTTGCTCCCACACACCTTTTCAGCTCTGAGACTGAGATCTTGGCTTTGTGATGGCCACTCTAAAACATTGACTTTGTTGTTGTTAAGCCATTTTGTAACTAATTTGGCTCTATGTTCAGGGTCATTGTCCATTTGAAACAAGCATTTGTGTCCACACTTTCATGTCTCTCCTGATGTCTTAAGATGTTGCTTTAATATTTATACATAAGGTTCTTTCCTCATAAGACCAGCTATTTTGTAAAGTGACCAACTAAGCAGTGGTGGTTTAGTCTGACTTAATGCGAGACAGTAACACAGTAAGTGTGTTGTTTTATATAGTGTATGTAAAGATCTTGTTTTAACTGTACATTCTGCACAGACTCATTTAGTGTTGAAGCCTATCCCAGCATCAAATATATTTTTTTCTGAATTATTTTTGGAAAGGCTGAATCTTTCTTAATTTCTTTAATAAATGACTTTATTCAAAGTCATTCACAAATCTTTATCAGGGATTCTGATGTGAAATGTCTAAAGATATGTAATAAGTTTTCTAAGGTATTGGTCTATCTTTGTAGGATGGCATTGTACTCAGGTCTGTCTCTCTTCCCTGTGGAAAAAAAGAGGTGGTCATTTACATATGTACAGTAGATAGACAGACAGATGGATAGATGGAGAGATAGATCAATCATTGGTTTTGCTTAATGCAAGCTATTTTTGTTAACTTAAAATACTTATTATGATTATGAAACATTGCAGCTATGATGTGATTACAGATAACCTTTATTTCATTGTTATCAAATACTGTTTTGGTTGTGCCAGGTGAACTATATCCAATTGTGTGTGAAGGACAGCAATAAGTGGTTATTTCAGCATCTCTTTGGAGATCAATAATTGTGTCCACCACTCAGCAGCTGTGAGAGGCCTTCAGTCATACACACAGCAACAAACGAATACACACACACATCATTGTTCTCCCACGCTTGCCTGCAGCACAGCACCTGGAGCACCTCTCTATATTGCACCCCACTCACTTCCTTTGCCTCTTTCGATTCTAACACTCTTTACATGTCATACCATGGAGATATAACCAATTATCACACATTATCTCACGTTATTAATATTTGTTAAATGCTGTTGATTGTTGGCAAGTTAGATCTGTTATCCACTAACTTTCTTCTCAATGTGTCTGTTATAGAGCATGTTAAGGCTTAAGGTTGTGCACTGTGTATCGTACAGAAACACATGGAAATACAAACTCAAGGATGCTTTTTTGGCAGTAACTGCTATTACTTGTTTGTAGAGGCCAGGCAAAGCAAGAAATTCAAAGCTTTAGAAAAAAGCCCTGTATGACTATATAAGATGTTTGTGGTTGAAACTTCAGCTGTTTGGGGTTTTTACATTCTTTCATATCATTCATTCATCTTTCATATTTCATGCATATGGTCAGATTTCCTTGTGAATATCTGGTTACAATAGGTTGACCATAGGAATAAACATACATGGTGGTCTGGTTCTATGTCAGCCCTGTAAGGGACTGAGGGCCCACCCAAAGAGAAGCCAGTGGCAAGCCAGAATGGATTACAATTCCATATGACCTTGATCAGTATATACAGTTTAAAATGCATACACATACAGCCATATTCAATAAATTAGAATGTGCTTTCCAAAGAAATTTTTGAAAATAACTACTTTTTAAGCAGGTATTATACATAATTTTCATTGAGCCCACAATTCTCTTAAAAATGTTTTCTTTTATTGATCTGATGTAATAGTCTAATTTTAAATGTTGTCTTCATTAGCTGTAAGCCAAAAATCATCATAATTAACTGAAATAGATGTTTTAAATAAGTTAATGAGCATAAGTTACTGAAAACTTTTAATATTCTAACTTGCTGAACGTTACTATACATACACTGTATTAAATGACACCTTTTTTTTTTGTAAGACCTTTTAGTCTTACATTAAAACAGACTAAACATTTCTTGTTTAAGGTCAGTTAGAAACACCAGAATTTTATTTGAATATATATTTTTACTAAATGCCAGAATAGTGAGCAAGATACATATTTTTTGAGAATTTGTATTCCTTTCTTGAAATTCAGAAATTTACAGTCACTAAGCTTACAATGTCTGTAAACAATTTTTGAAAGCTTTGTGGAAGACTTCATGCCTTTGAAAGCTGGTAGGACTATGAAAAAAAGTCACCAAACAAACAGGGAAAGACAGTTTTCTGATTATAAAAAGTGCTTTCTAAGCTTGAACCTTGTAAAGTGAGGTGTTCTAGCACAGAATTTGATAAACCTTTCTGCTTTAAGTTTTTTTAATTCACAAGTTTTTTAGAAACCAACAGGATGAAAAGACCAGAGCTTTGTCTTCAGCAGTAGTAGTTAAATCACCTATGGAACATTTGATAGCTCCTAAAATTCTACATTTATTTTACTTATTCACAGAAATAGTCAGACTCCCTCCAAGGAGACAAAAAATGTAGCAACAATCATACCTTTTTCTTTACCAGACCATGAAATGAAAAGGAATGTTCCAATCCTGTAATTTTGAGTGCACAAAAGTGTTGCGCTGTGTTTTGTTTGTCTTGTAGCATGTGTCTTAGTTTCATAGGGATGTTTATTTCCCATCAATAATTTAATTTACAAGTATGACTGTCTCTTATACTCCAGTATGCTTGAGCTAACACAATAACTTCTTTTAGATCATTTACTCTTGCTAAAAATTAAAAAAAAAAAAAAAAAAAAGTAATAAATTGAAATTTCAGCTGTGATTTTGATAATGCATATTAAAAGTACATTGGTTTCTAAGAAATGTATCATATAATTTAAGCAAACAATACTATTGCAAATTTAGTTGAATTACTCATCCAAATGAACAGTGCATTTTGTCAGTTTCTTGTTTTATGGTTTACATTACCTGTTAAATACTCCTCTTTTGTAGCAATGGAGTGGTTGCATTTTTGGAACATTTCAGGCTTTAATGTAGAAAGTTATTCGCAGTGTGCAGCATTTGAGACAGGGAAAGATTTGGGATGTTTTGAATGAGTTGTACAGAAGCAGAGTTTTGTATGGCTGTGATTGATGTTTGGCTCAGGGCACTTTTTCCTTTTCTCTTCTAAATATCATCAAAGTTGTGCGTGCATTTCCTTTTTCCTCCCAATGTGATTTTCTTTCTTTTTTTTATCACAATAATTAGTATCATTCAACCACTCACAATTGCCTTGCCCATGAGGCCTTTTCTACTTCAGTCAGTGCATTGCTTGGGATTTCTTACTATGCACCTTTTGTTCTACTAGATTGGTGCTACGAAAATCTGCCTCATTCTGCATTGTCTCACCCTTTCCCCTCCTCCTTTGATTTGCTCTTGTGATGTTCAAGCATAGTGACCAGTGTCAGTGGCCCATGATCCTCCCTTTCTCTGAAAGCCTATTATCTGCTTGGTGACTGATAACTGAAGCGTTGCCATGCCGTGCTCTTAACAATCGCTCGGGATAGAACTCACACCTGGGACACATCACCTATCTTCTCTGTTTTTCTTATTAATTTAATTTATTTGAAGTTTCCTATTCTGTCCTTCTGCGTCCTTATTCTATTTGTCCACTTGAAAAAGCTGCTCTTTGGCCACATTGTACATTAACAGCATCTTATTTTGCTATAACACCTGATGTTAGGTGTTTCTGCTAAATAAAACCATGTGTGTAGACACTGAATGACTGACTTGTTTTGACAGATGTTTTATTAAAAAACATCAAAAGTCTGTCTTTATTTCACAGCAAGAGTCTTCTCTTCTTTAATCTTATGCTTGTTTTCTTGTCAGCTTTTTGGCGCTTTGTCCTACACGCTTCAATTTTGCATCACTCAAAAATTTAGTCACGTTTTCTTTTAACCAAATCTCTTTCCCTCTCGCTTAAGATTATGCCTAGTTCCCCATTTTTAGTTATGTCTTCATGTTGTGCAATAATGCAAGCGTTCCACTTGTTTTAATGAGTCTCTGCTTCAAGCAAAATATGAACTGTTGTCCTTTTGCCTTAGGGAACATCATCTTTTTTTAAAAAAGGTGTAGACATTAATGAGACAAACCTCGCCTAAAATAAATACAACTCATTAGAATACTAAAGCTTATGCTTGGAAAATAAATCCCAGTGCTAATGTTAGCATTTGTTCTAAAACTAATTCTAATGATCTCCTCTCCCTCTTTAGTCTCCTGCACTGCTCCTTCCTCCCGTTCCTCGTTTTGCACAAACCCCATTAGTTCTCTGGGGTCTGAAAGAGATAAATGGGAAACAGTGGAGAAACGATGAAGAGCTTAAAGCGACTCTAATGACAACTGTAGACTGCACGTACTCTGCATGTACGGCCACACACATCATATTCCTTCATGGCTGTCAACTTTCACCCAATATGTACTTTTTATACTTTGATACCTTTTAAGTTCATGAAAAAAATTACATCAGTGCTAAATTTAGATGTTTAATGCTGTATCTTCACATCTCATTTTGTTATTTAAGCAGAGTGAAATTGATGTTTCCCTATAACTACAGTGGAAACGATAGGTATGTTTTTAATTTTACTACACTGAACCTTTTTCTGAATTACTTAATGACACTTAAACTCGTCTTAATACATATTTTGTTAACAAATGATTGTGTAACTTCTTTCACGCAAAGCATTTGTTTAACAAAGGGGTTCCGGCTCTGTTAGATGGTTGATGTTTCACCCTTGCATGTAAAGATTTGACTCTTGTACAAGGGTGCAACTACCTAATTTTGTGTAACTGATGGATTATTCTTGTTTTGTAAATGTTGCACAGCTACATGTTACAGCTGAGAAAAAGTCCTTTTAATTTTATGTAATGGCAGGGTGCAGTTCTGATTCTGTAATGACACTTCCTGTACTGTTTCAGTGAACTACAGGAAAGCAAAATATAAACTCTTGATCATTTCATCAGGGTCTGTGGTGAATGATAGAATTCTCTCCCTCATTTTTGGTGTAAGAAGTGAGATTTGAACCCATGCCTTTTATGCAACTTATGTCCGCTGATGCTGAGAGGTTTACTCTTCTCATACCCATCTTCAGCCTTTCACTCCAAGGGTACGAACAGGTGTGTAAGAAAAAAAGGGGGGAAAAGGCAAACTTCATGAAAAAAAGTTGTTAAATTTGCAAATTTCCACATTTATTTGCATTTGACAGAGGAGGGTTTGGTAGAGATCCTCAGCTATTACAACCTGGTCATCCATAAACTGAGATTTTTTTTCTCAGTGGTTATACTCTGAAGGAAACTTAAAATTCCTTCAAATTTTTAGGAGAAGGATGACAGATATTTGTGAAGTAACCCAGTGTTTCCCAAATGAACATTTCACACATGTACACACAAATATACACATTTCTGTTTTTATTTCATCCTCAAACAAGATACATTCATTATTCATTCATTAATGGTAGTTATTGGTTTTTATTTGTACCTTGGAACATAAATGCTATAATACATTGTAACACAAGCTGTTTAAAATCCTGAAATATCACTTTTACTGGAGGAGTTACTCTCTCTGTGTCCACAGTGGCACAGCATTCTTAAAGCAAAAATGTTCAGGGTGCAAATCCTGGCCTGGGGTCTTTCCACATGGAATTGGCATGTTTTCTCTGCCTACTCCGGCTTCCTCCCGCATTCCAAAAACATGACTGTTCAGTTAATTGGTCTCTCCAAATTGTCCCTAGGTGTAAGTGTGTGCTTACATAGTTGTCTCCATGTTCCTCTGTGATGGACTGTTGACATATAAAGAGTGTACCCCACCTCTCGCTCGATGACCGGTAGAGATAAGCACCAGCCCCCCTGCGAACCTGCAAGGATGAGTGGGTATAGACAATAAATGGCTGGATGAATGATCTGTATGTGTGAGAGAGGATGGTTGTTTCTCCTGTGTGCCTCTGTGATGGCCTGCAACCTATCCTGGGGTTATCCTGCCTCTTACACAGTGGTCGAAATAGACACCATCAACTTATTTAGAACTGCATACATAGGCACTGGGTCGAAGCAACCTGAGAGCTGGATTGGACCCCTTAGTACAGTACTCGATTGGTTCAAATGTTACCGAAAGAACAGGGATTTCTTTGTGTCAATAGGCAACTTCTCATCAGAGCAAACAAAAGTCACATGCGGAGTATGCCAAGGTTCAATCCTGGGTCCTCTTCTATTCAATATCTATATGCTCCCACTAGCTCAGGTTATAACAAGAAATAAGATTAGTAACCATAGCTACGCAGATGTTACACAGCTCTACATGACAATGTCACCAGGTGACTCTGAACCCATCCAAGGACTGAACAGATGCTTAGAACAAATCAATGCATGGATGTACCAAAACTTTCTCCAGCTGAACAGAAACAAAACTGAAGTTATTATCTTTGGACCTAAAGAGGAACGATCAAGAGTCAGCACGCATCTTCAGTTATTACAGCTACAAACTAGTGATCAAGCCCGAAATCTGGGTGTAGTGATGGACTCAGACCTGAACCTCATAAAGATAGTTACAAAGTCAGCCTTCTATCACCTGAAGGACATTTCCCAGATTGAAGGACTAATGTCTCAACAAGATCTACAGAAACTCATACATGTGTTTATCTTTAGTTGCATTGTTTATTGCAACAGTGTCTTCACAGGTCTGCCTTAAAAGTCAAACATCTGCAGCTGATCCAGAATCCTGCTGTTCGCATTCTCACTAAAACCAGGAAGATAGAGCACAGCTTAGCACCAAATTACATTAAAGACCTGTTGTTGTTTTATCAACCTTCCAGATCACTCAGGTCTTCTACGTCTGGTCTGCTCTGCATCCCCAGAACCAAACATGGAGAAGCAGCATTCAGCTTCTATGCTCCACAAATCTGGGACAAACTTCCAGAAAACAGCAAAACAGCTGAAACACTGAGTTCCTTTAAATCAGGGCTAAAAACCCACCTGTTTGGAGTTGCTTTTGACCCATAATAACAGAAACATTGGCCAACATATTTGATGTGTACTAATGTTTTTAATGATGGCACTTGACAAAATGTTATTTTTGTTACTGGTTTTACAACCGGTGGCTGTTTGATATGTTTATGGTGTTTTTATGTTTTCATGATGTAAACCACTTTGAACTTCCTTGTTGCTGAAATGTATTATACAAATACAAACTTGACTTGAATTGACTTAAGGCAATAGATAGCTAGAAGGCTGTCTCCACAGTTAGCTGAAAAGCAGAAGTCTATGATTTACAGTTAAAGTTAGCAGAAAATATGATCTGTGGAAAACTTTAAACATGGATAATGGAAACAGAATGGTGAAAATATTGAGCCAATTCAAAATGCTTAACACCTTTCTGCAACAAAGCTTCACTTTCAGTCAAAAGTACTGCTTTCTAACCAATTTCCAAAATGTTTTCCATGAATGAAAAAAAGAAAAAAAATACAGTGTGAATGTGAAAAGGGCTTTATCAGCTTGCTTCTTGGAAATGAGGGAAAGAGCAGTATAGGTACTTTGCCGAATTTATGAATTCACCCACCAGTTGCACAGGCATGTTTTAATGTGTGTTATAATGGATTCTGTTTTTCCTGCTGTTGAATTATGGATTAGAAAGAGACAGTTTTTGAGCTGTAGCCATAATTGGGTTATGGGTACATTCAATGTCACACTCTCGGAGGAGAATTTAATTCACATGACTTTGCTGACATTACTCACCTGATGGTTGTAAATATATATGCTGTTTATAACAGCAACACTTTAGGCTGCATTGCCTGTTTATCCCAACTGACTATTAGAAGCAGCTTGCTTTCATATAAACTAATGACAAATGTCAGAACAACACAAACAGGAATATGTATACACAAACACAGCAACATACTGACTGCCAAGCTAAGACCTTGGTCTTGCTCTGATCCTCTATTGTGGGCTTTGCATAGTGATTTGGGTTGTTCTTGCTTCAGGAATGTTATGTTGTCTCATGTATACCAGGGTTGTCATTTTTAAACATGATGCAATATTGGAAAATTTGTTGGTACTCAGAGGGAAGATTGGATCAGTTCTACCATCTGCCTGCCACACAAGTTGCTGATTAGCCTTTCTTTCAGCTTTTTGAGCAGTTAATTTGAATATTTCTTGGTATTCCAGACCTTATCCTTGAATTTTCTTCTCTTTTCTGCTAATATTCACATTATCACATTACACACAGGTTTTCAACTGCCTGAAAGAACTTCTGGTGTACAAAAATAAGTTTATTTGCAGAGTGCAGCTGCTTAAAGGGGCCTGCAACTGATGAGTACCTGAATGTAATTTTAGAAACTTAAGAATTAATAAGAAATTTGCATTAGTTAGTCTCTTCTAAAGACAGAAATGAACTGCGATCAAGGCGACACCCTAACACACTTATTAAACAACTTTGATGAAACCTTGAGGACAGGTCATACATTTTCATGGTGATCTTTTATGATGTAAGCTTTTAAAAAAAGACATATACTAGTCATATATCTATGTTAATGTTAGTTTTATGTCTAAAGGATGCTAAAAGCAATGAGGTTCACACAAATTAATTTAAAGAATAGGAAAAAACAATAAATTAAATATAATAAAACACAAATAACAACCAAATATGCTAAAGTGAAATAAAACAAGCTATAATTAAGGACACGCCACAACATTATTCATCCGATTGGACTGGAAAAAAAAACACAAAATAAAAGCCCAGGTTAAAAAGTGAGAGTTTAAGACATAATTTGAAAGTCTGTAATGCACCATAGCAATCAACTGGCAGAGTCTAGGAGCTGCCACTTTAAAGCTTGATCCCCTCTTTGCTTTCATTTAGGCCTCATCTGCAATAAGAGCATCTGCCAAGATGATATCAGTGGTCTATTTTGTTGCATGCAGTGACTCTCAACAGTGTACACACCTCTGTTAAAATGCCAGGTTTATGTAATAAAAAAAATAAGACAATAGACAATAAAACAATTTTACACATAATGTATCATTTATTATAATTGAACTAAAGACAGGCTAATCTGTAAAAAAAAAAAAAAAAAAAAAAAGCTATAATAGCCTAGTTGCACACCATTTAACTCATACGTTATTGAAGCACCTTTTGATTCAATTTCAGGATTCAATCTTCCAAAGAAGACTGAATCCTTCCATCGCCATACCACATCTTGATTTGGTAATAGTTACCCATTATGCACTGCAAAATATTCTTTCACACATCTTTTCTCCACAGCCCCCTTCAGGTGACCCTACAGATTTTCTATTGGACTGAGGTCAAAACAATGGGTAGGCTGTTGCAAAGCAAGTTTTCCCTCAGAAAGCCATTCTTTTATTGATCTGGAATCTCTGTGATGCTTAAAAATAAGATCCTTCTTCACATGTCTAGGAGAAAACTTCAGGGTTTGTGCCAGAACTGACTGGTTTATTCCAAATTTTATCAGTCTTGTCAAAACAAAAAAAAAAAACCTCTGTAATTTGAAAAAAAGTAAACACAAAACATAATGTTGCCACCAACATGTTTCACTGTGGGTGTGGTTTTGTTTCAGTGAAGTGCAGTGTTGCATTTGTTGTATTCTGGTACTTTTTTGTCAAAAAGTTTCTGTTTGATTTCAAAAGACATTACTATTCTCCTACAAGGTTTAATGGGAATTTTGGCCTGGTCTGTTTGTGTTCTTTGAAAAAATTCTGTCTCTTAACCCTACTTAGTCAAGACGATGGGGAATACAAGAGATATGTAGAGTTTAACTAGTACTTGTTAAAAATTCTTGTTAAAAATTCTTGCAGCTCCTTGCACGTTGTCACTCTTGGCAGTCTCTGTGATGTGTTTCAGTCTTTTGTTTCATTGATTTGGAGAAATACCCAGTTTTGAGATGTACATGTGGTCCCATATTTTCTCAAATTTTTGTCTTCATTGCACAATAAATGTATAGGGGATTGGTTTCATCCTCTGTAACCTCTCTGCAAACTATGTACCTTGCTGAATTGTTTAATTGAGTAAATATCAGGAAAGTCTTACTAGACAGTTGAACATCTTGTCAGGTTCAGTTCATTTGAGTTTATATAGATCATGATTTTCAAAATAAACATACCACACAGGTTCAGTTTGATATAGTTACCTTCAGATTATCTTCAGATTCAGCATAAATAATGGCAGGTGTTTACCCAAGAAATACAAATTGACTCAAATATGCTTTAACAAAGAACCTTTTAAGGCTGTGGACATATATGCAGTGGGGCAACTAACAGTTTTTGTTTTTGTTTTTATTGGTTTCATTATGATCTGTGATTTTAAACCTCTTGGAAATTTTCATTCAGCAGTATGCTTGCACCAAACAAGTGTGAGCAATTTTTCCTTTCACCTGCCATCATCACATTCTTGCAACTTCATTTTTCTATTTATATAAGACTCATATCCTCCTTTTTCCCCTGCCAGCTCAGCTCAGAAGTAATACTTCACTCAAACTCAAGCTCTTGAGAGAATTTAATAAGTAATTTTATGGCTCTATCATCACTAACTACAGGGTACATTTTATCCATTTGAGTGCTTTGTAGTTTGCTATTTGTCATCTATTACTCACAAAGTGCTATATAAATTGCATGAGTCATTCTGCAGTGAGTCTGTTCATTGTCCACGACCCCACAAAAAAATTTCTGGAACTGATCTGAAATTTGTATTCCTTTTTTCAACTGTACCTACTGTTTCTAACAGTCAAACAATACTGGACTGGTTTCTACTCTAACACATGATGGGTAAAACTCAGAACACTTCTTAAATCCATGTCCAAGAACTCTACATGAACAGTCCACATAAAGAAAAGCATCAAGCATGCACATTGGTTGGATTTCTAGGATCTATTTGTTTTTCATGCAATTTTACTAAAAGTATTAGTTAAACTAAAGAGGTTGCAGTGAGCAAATGACTGTACTTTTGTGGAAAGAAAATGACTAGTCAGTTTAATCAGTAACATACTCTAGTGATATGAAACAACCACATAAGAGAAGGGTGTTATAAGAAAAAAAATTGTTCTGCAATATATTTCACAGTTCAGTGTCCAAGTTGTCCCTGTAACTGCTGAATCAACATATCTGCATTCCTATTTCTGCTCAACAGACATTTACAAGACTGCAACCAAGAAGTGATGCAATCATGGGCATACATGTATGTCATTCAAGAAGTATAATATGGCAGGAAAATAGTGACCAAACTTGTAGTTTTGCCTTTCTCCACAGTGTCACTCTCACTTCTCTTTCACATTTTGTAAATGTTATCACAAACCCTAACAACTAAATCAGATTAAAAGAATATAATTTAAGGTGAATATGTATTTTATAGATTAGGGTTTGGTCTTAACCTCCATCGGGCGGCCTTTTATTCCTGTTTAGTTTTGCAGAAATTTAGGCATTCTTCCACCTATGGTTATATTTCAGACACAATGACAAAATTCTAGCTTGGGCAGAACTGTAGGCAAATACAGGAAGAAACATCTTGTGGAGTGAATCCAAATATTTTGTTAAAATAATGAAAGTAATGACGTTTCTAACTATACTGTTAAAGTAAGACATATTTTGACTCTTGAATTGAGATACTTCCTATCTCAAAATTAGTGAAAAGTGCACCTTTTGTGTATTTGTTTACCTTCAACTTCTTCAGAAAACAAGAGCAACTCTCAAGTTGCATCACTTCCACAACAAATGGATTTAAACTAAATCCACCAAAGTTTCCATGCTATTAGTTTAAATATTACCCTTGTGGTAATTACCAGAGGCGTCTGTTAAAACAGCTTCAGATAAGCAAGGCAGTAATTATTTATCTCAAAACATTCATGTCTGTTTATACTACAAAGCTAAACTGCCAGCAGACAGAATTGCTAATAAACGAAACATGACAGCTCACATTCTGTCATTTGTAAAGACAAAAATGTTCTCTTCCAAATATGTTCTGTGGTGTTTCACTCTTCTCCAATTTGAGAACTGTGAATAAACAAGTCAAATATTTTAGATTAAGCATATTTCTTTGTAAAATGTTTGCAATTTAAAGTAGTTTTTGGTTGCCCATAAATGTACCTTGTTATACTGCCTCTGACTCGGAATAAAGAGGAGGTTGTGTCAACAATAATAGATGAAAAAGAAGAAATAACTATTATGATCACTTTCAGTCTTGTAGGAAGTGTGAGGATGTTGTAAGTCATTTACTGATGTTTATGAATATTCAGCGTTTTCATAGCTCATCAGATTCACAAAGATTCACTCCTGAATCATCCTCCCACTTGCTGTGCGGGCTCTAAGATCTACACTTTGGTAATGAATACTTATGAGCACATTAGTGGACCAATAAGAGTCATTAGAATATCAAGGAGGCCAGCAGATCACATGTGCTTTTAATGTTTTTGAATAGAGTAACCATATTTTTTTCAGCTTTGAAGCTTGATCCGAATGTAACAAAATTATGGGATAATGATTAAACAAATACTCATAGTGATCACTCACCCTCTAGACCAGGCGTATTCATGAAGCAAATACGGCCCTTTTAAAACTTCCTGTGGCCCCCGGAAATTGCCAGAAACTCAGACTAGATTGTAGAACTGTGGTTCTGAAATTATGGAATATATATATGTCAGCTACTATGCAGTGTGCATCTGTTTAATAGTCTATCTCTATAGGGACAACCATGGCAATGACACGTGTAACCTGCTGCTCCTGATTGACCTGTGCAAAGACAGTATGGTGGCAGTACTGTGGACAGAAAAACATTGGGAAAGCTAAAGTTTGCAAGGTTTCTCTTTCAAAAACAAATGTATGAGAAAGATTGTAAGATTGTGAAAATTGACAATTCCAGAGCACATGAACAGAAAAGTAGTGGCTTATTCTACTGACAGTGATGAGCTGTAAGCCTGTGTGTTTACTATGCAATGAAAGCATTGCTGTGATGAAAGAGTACAATTAGAAAAAAACACCACAATACAAGCCCTGTCTCTTTTTCTGCACATTTTCTGGAAGAGTCTGGCAAACGGAGACGAAAAGTACGGGGGCTGCTGGCATTTTTAAAAAAGACTGAAGTAGCTGTTGGATGCTTTTGCACAGAAAAGGAAAAAGCAAAGATAGCATACCTACGAGTATCATGGATATTGAGGTGGAAGAAGCGACCTTTAATGAGGCTGAAACTGTGACAGAATCCATGCTTGCTGTCCTCGATAAAGTTGAGGTTAACAAAAAAGTTAAGGAGAGCATTGTTTCATCCATCTAGAAAGTATTATTATTGAATACGTCAGAGTGCACAGAGTGGAGTTAATTGCAAATCATGTCTCAAAAAGGTATTTGAAGAACTCAGAAAAGCAGATGTCATGCCTATTGCTGTGGGTGAATTGACAGATTGTTTTGACAGCCCAAATCGCTTATATGTTGGATTTTTTTTAGGCTGTTTGTTTTCAGAAAAAACTTCTTACACCTATTCTGCTTAAAAGACACACAACAGATGAAGTAATTTTTCAAGATATTGTGACTTTTATAATGAACAGATCATTGAGTTGCAAAAGGTTTGTCTGCTTACTGATGGTGTTCCAGCTATGATCAGTAGGGTGCACAGAGGAGTTGCCAAACTTTTAACTATAGCCCCATAAATGCAGATTTCACATTGTATCATCCATCAGTCTGTGCTGTGTGCAAATCAAAGTGGTGAACTTAAAAACACAATGGAGCCCATCATGAGTTTGATAAATTTTATGTGCTCAACTTTCTGCTTACAACACCACCTGTTCCATGAGCTGATTGCCAAGGCATTTGTAGAGGACACAGACCTGCTGGTTAATAAAGATGTCAGATGGCTCAGCAAAGAGAGCTTTCTGGAACATTTCTGTAAACTCTGTCAGTAGATCTTGTCCCATCTCTGAAAATGTAATAACAGGATAGCAGCAACATTTTTGGACCACATGCTGAATGAACAGTTTATGGCAGTAGTGCACTTTGTGAGTGACACTTTTGGACATATGAACACACTAAACCTGGAAGTGCAAGGGTAGGAAAAACCCATAGTCAATTTGGTTGAGAGACTTTGTGCTTGTGGGGAAAAAAAACTGACTCTTTTCAAAACAAATCTTATGTCTGAGAAAATGTTGCACTTCCTACACCTCTGTACATTTGAGTTCATTCCCAAGTGCACAGATAACAAATGTTGTATAGGCCAAGCCAATGCTTTAAGCCACTGAGGTGAAGCACCAGGGTAGTATTGACGCACTGATTGTTACCTTGTCAGATGAATTAAAGTCAGAGCCACCTTTGCTCATTGTGCAGGTCATCCATTTATTTTCTCCACATCTCATCAGTCTCCACTTGAAGCCAAATATATTTCCACACGCTTACACCTGTTGACAGCTTCTTATTTCAGCAGTCAAAAAACTTTTTCCCCCCTCCCAGGTGGAACACCTGAACTCACAAAGAAAGGTTCCTTTCCATATACCCCGCTGATTATCCATGTGACCTAATACCCCAAAAAATTAATTCATCACCTGCTCCTACAAATGTTATGACAGATTTCATAACAAAGCTGAATGAGAACTTTATTGAGCATTTCCAGGGCTTTGAAGCTGCAGTAGGTTACTTTCATAAAAATATGCTTTTTACATGTTTGTTAAAACTGTCACTATGTCCGTACCGTATAAAATGAGCCAGATAATTCGTGAAAAAATCGAGCTCCTCTTCCTCCTCCCTGTGGCCCTACTGCCATCTGCAGAAAAACATCATTTTGTCAGAAAAACCAATCAGGGCCAGGAGGAAGGTCTTGGCGCTGTCAATCATGCTCGCGTACACACTGCTCACATCCTCCCCCGCACAGCTGTACTAATGGCGGTGACACAACCTAACAGGATAGGAAAACTGTTCCACAGGCTCCATTGTGGGAGAGGAGCTGTAGCACATCAGAAAGCAAGGGGGGGGTGTGTGAGTCGTGTGTACATGAGCGTAATTAACAGTGCTCCTCCTGGCTCTGATTGGTTGTTTCTGACTGAGAGTGGTGTATTTCTGCAGATAGCAGTAAGACCACAGGGAGGAGGCAGAGGAGCTCAATTTTTTCATATTGTCTCATGTTATACTGTCAGAACATAGTGAAAGTTTTAACAAATCTGTAAAAAAAAAAAAAACATATTTCTATAAAAGTTACATACTGCAGCTTAACATTCTTATTGAGGAGCTGCAGTTTGTTGGTGACCCATATTACATAAGAGCTGAGACTAATTTCTGTTTCAAAGCCAAATAGGTAATGCCATTGAATTCTTTACGAAGAATGAAAAGCATTAAACTGTGCACCAGACCACAATGGATATGTCATAAAAAGGCAGTTTGAATAGTTTAATTTGGTCAAATGTAATGGGAGGTCATAACCAAGCTGTTATTATTCTAGGATCAAAGATCATGTCAGATCAAAGTTAGTTTCATTGGTTTGGCAGATGGAGAAATTTACTTCTTTTGGCCTCAAAGATGAGGTGTTATTTTTGGGGCTAATGCCTTACAGCTAATGAAAACCCAAAATTCAGTTTCTTAGAAAATTGGTATGCTACCAATAATAAGAGCAATAAAAAATAATACAGTGCAATATTTTAACACAAAAATGTTGGTCTAGTGAAAGGTATTACCATGTACTGCACAGGATATCAGTAGTTTGCATGAATTATTACAGCAATACAGCATGACATGGAGGTGGTCAGTCTGGGTCTGCTGACGTGTTAAAGAAGCTCAGGTTGCTTTAGTAGCAGCATTCAGTTTGTTTGGATTGTTGATTCGGGTGTCTCATCTTTTTTTTTAACAGTACTCCATAAATTTATTGGATTTTGGTCATGTCTGTTTGCTGGGCACTCAAGCACAGTGATACCATGGTCAAAAAACCCTCCAAGTTTAAGGTTCCTAGATCTGCTAGAAAATTAAATCAGCATCTCCATTTGGCTTGACAGCACAGCAAACATGTTCTAACTTTGAACTCTGTAAAACACAGCGGACCAACACCAGTATTTAATTTGGAGATGAACATCTTCAACTAGATGTTAGTCTCCAAATTAAATGCAAGACTTCTTTTTTTGAAAAGGTGACTTTTGATATTCTTCTTCTCACATTGTGTTTGTAGTCTATGTCCTGGATATGGCTTGTGTATGGTGGCTCTTGAAGCACTATCAGCAGCTTCCATCCACACCCTGTGAATAACTCTCAAACAGGCTTTGCTTTTCGGTCCTCAAGTCTGTAGCTATCCGTGTTGTTTGTATACATTTTTCAACAACATTTTTCTTTGTACTCAGCTTTCCATTAATTTGATTGCTCTCCGTGAAAAGCCAGTTTCTTGAGCAATATCCTCTTGTGGCTTACCCTCTTAGTGGAAGGTGTCAGTGACTGTCTGCTGTACAACTGTCAAATCAGGATCTCCCCCTTGTTTATGTAGGCCATAACATAACATTTTTGCATCAAGTCATTTTTCCTTTTTTTATTGGTCTGATATTATACTCTTATTGTCTGAGAAACTGAAGTTTACGTTTTATCAAAATGAACACAATGCTTGAAGTATGTCAAATTATGTGCTGTGATTGTGTATAACATATAAGCTTGATATTTTGTGCTAAATTGCTAATAAATTACAAAATTCATTAACTTTTCAGTGACATTCTGACATTCTAATTTGAAATGGACCTGTATTGTCATATTCCATAAGACTGCACTTTTAGTTAATCTGATTCTGTTGGATTTAGGAAATGGAGACCAAAAAAGCACAAACATCATATTTAATGTGCATTTTGCATAAGCACACTTGTTTAAACTAATATAATGGTATACAACACACAGCCAGTGTAACTTGAGGTAAATTTAATGTAAATAGCAATTAATAAAATGTAATGAACAGCGAAAGACTGAAAACAGGAAAGATAGAAAGGAGTAGATTGCTTTTGTAAAAGAGAATTTGATTGCCGTGATACAATGGGAAGGCTATAGTTAGAGGGGAGAAATTAAAAGCACAACACTAAATAAAGGAAAAACCTAACTTTTCATGGAGATAGAAGTTAGAAAAAAATAGAGATGATTGCTCTTGGAAAGGTGCTCAAAGAGAAAATGAATGGAAGAATAAAAGATTGCTTGTTAGGAGTTTTCTTGAAAAGGCAGATCATGAGAAGAAGACAGTGTGTAATAGCAAAAGGAGAGGGGGAGAAAGAGAGATAGTTTGTAGAGTGGCAGAGTGAACTTTTGCCCAGTGCCTGTCAGTACAGTGGATGACAGAAAACAATAGGTGTGTGTGTGCCCCACAACATATGTGGGTGTGTGCATGTGTATATCCTTGCTTTTTCTTGACAGTGAAGAGGAACATGAAGTCACTAATTGCTCTGGTGACTGTAACTCCAGACCTCTTCTTTGGTGAAGGAGGGAGAGCAAGAGAACACTGAGATCAGAACAAAAAGACAGAAGGTCTCAGTAAAACAAAGAGAGATTCATCTATTCTTTGTTCTTAACCACAATTTTTTTCCTAAGCCAAAGTACTCCTATTAATCATCTCACACAATTGAAAAAGAAAAATGTGGCTTATTATGATCTTGAGTTGACAATTGTATTTCCTCTAATTCTTAAGATCTTGTTTTTGTCAAGATTAACAGATTAGTGTGGCTCTTGTGTTACACACAGATTTATTATTCAGTATCGTGCTCATGACTCCTGGAAATGATCTTTAACAGTAACTGAAGTCATGAATGTCTAAATCTGTTTGTTAAAAGGTACTTGAGCTTTAATCATTTGGTAGCATGACTGCTCCTAGCGCTGATAAACAAGTAATACTTTTGTTTCTGTTTTCATAATGATGATAAGAAAAAAAGAGCTTTTACAGGTCGGAACAATTAAAACATACAAATAAAATATGTCAATAAATGAGCTGTAATTATCTTGAGATACAAACATATTTAACAGCTTAATTCATCAAAGAAGCTTTGTGGAAATGTGATACTAAAATAAGTAACCTGTTTTGAGAAAACAAACTTTGTTATCTAGTAATAAAGACATATTTGCAGCTTTTAAATATGACAATGCAACATTTGTTATTAGGACATAATGTGATGAATAGCTCAATATTTTTATCTCATGTTAATAACACATTCAAACTGTTATTAAAAAAGTACCAAACTTTGGAGTTATTAGAAAATGATGAATACATCAATAACGCAAGAAGGCAAGCTTTTTATTCAGTAGTGTCAAACTCTAGTGTGTCCTGCACCTTAGAGATGTGTCCCTGGTCCAACACACCTAAATCAAATGACTAAATTGTGTCTTAAGCATGTGATCAACTTCTACGGAGTCCAGCCAATGACTCTGTGGAGTATCTTTTTTTTTTGTCCTGAAGCTGATTGCCTACATGTGCCAGGGCAAATTTGCTCTGCAAAAATATCTCCAGACAGGGTCCTGATTGTGTGATTGACTTTATTAAATCAATAATCAAAACAAGCTGACCACATCGATGTAATAGTAACTTGTGTTTGTGTGACATTTCAACCATTTGGATTATTTGAGTGCGTATATATGTGCAAACAGTGTGTGTGGGGGTGATCGTATGTGTAGAAATAAGTGTGTTTGTGTTGAGTGGGTGAATGTGAGCAAATTTGTCACCTGGAGGTGCATAGTTGTTGGAGTGGTGAGGGCGGTAGATGGCTTGCAGTGAACAGCTCCGGAAGGCTGCAGAAACCCCAGGTCGTCACAAGGCATCACCCCAGGGCAGTCATATGCTGCACACAGAGGTGGATCACCAGTGAAGCACAAGATTACGCCAAGGAAGCATAGGGTGAGACTTAGGGCATTGAGCTGTCCCTCCCCAGCCACACTACTATCTCCCGCCGTTCAGGCCAAGCCCAGAACCCAGTCCCCCTGGCAACCGAGGGCTCACACCAACCTCTGGCAGTAAGAAAGGCCAGCACCTAGCAGGAGATATCCCCTCAGAGCCTCCAACATGCCAGGCAGCCGCAACCCCACCGTGGCAGTCAGAAATCAGGAGGACCAAGCTAAGCAGGCAGATTACCATCCAGTCACTGGTGAGCTAGCCCCTGGGAAGTCAAGAGGGAGAGATGCCCACCAAAGCTAAACCCCTGCAGCCCACGCCCCGACACATGCCCGGGATCCATTGTCACCTGACGGGATCCCACCACTATGGGACATGGCCCGAGCACCTGTACAAACACCACTACAACAAGGGGGGGCAGCCTCTGGCCAGCCCTCCCATGATGCCACTGGACACTCCCAGGCCATCTCCACACCTCTCTGAATTGAATCTGTGCTGGTTCAGGGGGGACTCAACCAGCACAGACGATGTGCATGTCTAAAGGGCATTAAAATTAGGATTGTGGCGGGGGTGTGCGAGACCCCACTGCTTGCTACCAGCAGAGTTTCCCCTATACCTGCAAAGTCCATTGTCTAACACATAAAGACCCCCCTGATGTGCGACACATATATTACATATCTTACTGAGGAGAGAGAGAATATATTTGATTTAGGTATTTTGCAGCAGAGAAAAGGTTAATTCAAGATAATGACACAGATAAAACACATACTATGAAAAATAGGCTGAGTAATGAATAAGTTATTAGGATAAATACCTTTTTAACATGAGAAATCAAGTTATATACTGATGAGATAAGATAAACAACTTGTTCTCTTCATAAAACTGCTTTCTTTTTTAAAGAATACTGCTAACTGTGACATAGCAATCTTCATTATAAAAATAAGATATAGATATCATTATAAGACATATATCATTATAAAAATAAGATCAATGCATGGTTTGTTTTTAATCATGTTCTCCTAGGTGAATAAATTCTAAAAAGCTTTCCGAACTAATAAATAATGATGCAATAAAGATGAGAATGCTATATATGAACAACTTATAAAGCCTTTTGTTTCATCGGGCCTGTATTATATTTAGCTACAAATGCATATAGTGCTGAATGAATATGTTTTGTTGAGATTTTCTGTTTCTACATTTGTCCTCAATTAAAATAAACAAAGCAGAATAATACATTTAATTAAAACTATTTAGATATTTGCATCTGTAGTCCTGTATCTGTAGTTTATTTGCATAATTGGACTTGTCTTTTAACTCCTTAGCAGCTTTAGGCTGTCTAACCATATTTTTTGAATATGTAACAAAGACAATTTTTCAACATCAAAATAAGCCACAGCAGGCTGTTTGGAGTTTTTGTAAATAGTTATTTAATGCAATGAATATATAAATCCATTTTTCAACTACTTTCCTTAGGATGATAACAATGTTTTTTTTAACTACTTTGCTGTTCTATAGTAATGAGAAAATGTGTGGGATGTGCAGTGCAGTTGCAAAAACACAGATTACAGTTTAACTTTGCAGTTTCATCTTTAAATTACCACTACCCCATCTTTAGCTCTCTTTTCCTGTGTGTTTATTCTCTTTCAAGCGTGTGTGTGTGTTTCATAGCAAGTTCAGGTGGATGTAGGACTTAATGTTCGGAAATGTTAGATTAGTAGTGGAGATTCGCTTTATGGTTTAGTGATTTTTATCTGCACACCCTGACCTGGTGGACAGACAGTGTAACCATGACATGCACCTCCCAAGCTCACCTCCAATATTTCCCTAAGTTCTGCTTGGTGACCCTTAATCTTTCCTGGACATATTCCCTTGTTGCCCCGTCAGCTCCAGATGGAAATTGAGACAGAAGTAGGACAGACAGAGTGGAGAGGGGCTGACAGGGAGTAAAAACAAAGATAGGGTGCCTGTGGTTAGGTGGGATATCAAAGAAAGAGGGGGGGGGTTAAAACAACATAAACAGTGAGGTAAGAAAGAGAGAGGAAAATAAAAGGGATGAGCAGTCACTAGGGGACTTGATTAAATGACCCTGCTCTGTCACTGTCTTTCACACAAACACAAACAGCTCTCCTTTTCTGGCTCCTCACTCTCTCATATATACACATAATCCGTGCTGTCAGATATACGTTACATATATATGAATCATACTCAGCCCAAATCCTTTTCCCAGCCGCAACGGTAGTGTGAGTTGATGTGTGGGTGGCATCTGTCAGGTTGGATGTTAAAACCTTTCCTCTGGCCAATGATAAAAGCTCAGACCCAGTGTGTGTGTGACCACCCAGATGTTTGTACATTAGCTGACTGCTGCTATCTGCAGCTCAAATGAGCCTTGGGGCTTAGGTCATTAAAGAACAGCTTTAAACTTACTTGCACACACATACATAAATTCACACAGCTTTTGATGTTCTCCCCTAGTAGCTGAGTTGGTAAGTTTCTTTTAAATCTCTGCAGACTCTGGTGTAACAGAATCCGTGCCTGCGTCACTGGCAGACCAGCAACAAGTGTTGGTTTTATTAGCTTAGAAAAGGTTTTATAGGAGAGAAAGTAAAGAGGGGAAAGGGAAAGCATAACTAAATGAAGAAAGGAACTTGGAGTCACTGCTGTCTTACTATGCCATTCCATGAGTTTGGTGAAAATTTTATTTTCAAGATTCTGGTGATTTTTTTTTTTTTTTTTTTTTTTTAAACTACTCTCAAATTAGTGTGTCCTTAATGCTCCAAAAATTCTGATGATAATTTTCATTGCTCCTGCAAATGATCATAAATATCTCTGAATATAGGCAATCCAGTCCATCCAGTTTGGTCTTGAGCTCCATTTGTTTCCTCATTGTTTTGGATTTTTAGGGTGCACCAAGCAGATCTCCTCATTTAACGCATACTTCTGAGACTTGCTTGTCTTACAGTGGTCTTCCTCTTGATGCAAGCAGAGCCCCACAAACATTCACAGCAAGGTCAGGTAGGATTACTTAAATATTTTTTTTGCTAGATGCCAAAATACTCAGAGAATTTTTTTTTGAACATTTATAATTACTTTCTTCAAATTCATAAGTTTACATACATGCAGATTACTATGCTTTTAAACAGTACTGGAAGGCGCAGGTAAAGTTTTCATGGCTTTTTTAGCTTCTCCAGAAGCCTGAAAGTGTCACATTCATCTGTTAAAACAATTATACACAAATATAAATATAATTTCCAGGCATTATATCATTCAGGAAGGCAATAGGCTTGCTGTCTAAGAGATTAACTTGTTTTGGTGTGAAATGTTTGAATTAGCCGCTGAACAAATTAAAAGATCTTGTGACGATGCTGGCTGAATTCAGTAGTTCTTTATCAACATGGGCTGTAAGTGTGAATTCCCCGCTGTGAGGGAATTTGCGTGCCTGCATGGACTAATATTATTAAAATGCTTAATATTTTATTAATATGTCCAGGAAAAGGGTTCTTAGGAACAGTAAGGTTTTAAACATTTCATACTCTAATGAACTACTTTTTTTCCAGATCATCATATAAAATGATTTTTTTATATGAATATGAATCTTTATTAGCCTCTCTTACTGTTTTGAAATTTATACAATTATTGTCCAATGTAAGCTGATTATTTCAGTTTAGAGAATGTCTATCAATGTATGGCTGCATTTAATAACCTCAATATTAGTTTAGTGTGACAATTATTAGTTTAATACCAAGAAGTTGTTTTGGTTTTGTAATGAACATTTTTCCATTAATTTTTGCATTTCTGGTGTACCAAAATCAATGTCCTGAAATGTCCTACCAGGCCAGCAATGAATTTCTATAAGACAAAATGAAATATGTGGGTTTATTTGAGTCCATCAAAACCACAACTTAGAGGTTCTCCATTGCTAAGTGTTGCTGCAAACAACATAATTGGAGTGACGACCACAGCTCCTGTGCGCTCATGGCCTGCCCAAATTCCCACATTCTGCCCATATTCATTCCCACAATAGTGAAGAACAGACTGCAATGGAGATGCTCCAAACTTGACTAGAACCAAACCAGACATTAACCGGCTCAAGTGAGACCTGACAATGGAGAAGGGACTTTTGTCATCCTGGCTAAGTTGTTAAAGGTCCTTGTGATTAAAATTTTAGGCTTTCTTCCACAGCCAGACAGGTTTACTGCTATTCAGTGAGTTTTAGTTTATTGTATAATGCTCCCAGTAGTGTCTCTTGGGGTGTTAAAGTTTTTGGAAATCTTCTTATACCCTGAAAGATTAAGAAAACCTTCTCTCAGCTTTTGTGGAAGCTCTTTTGTTATGGCTTCATGGATGAGTTTATGCATGGATCACATCTGAAGAAAAAAGAAAGATCATTATAGAGTTCCCAAATGCTTGCTTGCTAAAATGATTTGGTAAGATAGCTTTAAAGGCAAGAATATAATCTAGGGTTAATAAATGTGATATGCCTTTCTAATTATTCGGTAATGCACAAATAAGCATAAAGAAGTCACGCAAAGCAGAACTGCTCTTTGAACTGCTCTTTGAAAAGTAAATCCTTAAAAAAATGGGACTGTTTATAATTTATATTAATTATATACACAGTATGTAGCATTTACTCTCCTACTTGTCTTTTATGTTGTGAGGTATGTACATTTTCCTATTTATCTGGGCACATTCATAATCCTAAAGTGACTTCCACACACAAACTTTAAGTGAAATGACGCATTTCTCGCAACAGATGGAAATTATGTGACTCCACTGAGTTTTAGAATAACAGCTGTAGTAGGTAGGTCAATCTTTGTGGTACTCATAATTTTCCCAAAACATCAATAATGCTAGGAGAGAAAAATATATATATTTCACTTGTTTATGTGCTCTGAATTTCTTTACACAGCAGTGCATGTTGGGAACAAATAGGGCCAATCCAAAAAAGAAAAGAAATGCCTTGGCTGACATTTTTTTTATCCTGGTTTCTATGATATATATTTTAACTTGCTGTTAAGGTGAGTGTTAAATGGATGACTGTTATACAGCTATATATTTTCTAAGAAATTAGGTCATCAGCTGTAATTTACAAATGTGTAATTTGGGAGATAACCTAGATGTTGATTTATAATTAAATTTGATTACTTTTTTATCAAATTTGAGGTTTTACATTTAATATATTGTAGAGGCTTGATTTAATACAGATAACTAAAATACATATTGGGTTTTTATTACATAAATTAGTATGTCACCAATATTAATTTAGCCTAAGAATATTGGGATTCTGTTTTAGGTATTATATTGTCTGTATAACTGCAGTGTAACCAAAAACTGTACTTTTGTGTTGATTTACAGTTGCTTTTTAGGGCATTTCTTTTCTAAACAAACACAAATACCAACTCTCTGCAGACAATTGACATGCATGGACATTTTGTTTGTCCTTTAACTAAAACCGCATTCTTGAAATAAGATGATTCATCAGAACTCACCAAACAACCTGCTTTCTTCAGGTAAAACCCAGTGTACCATTTCTCTCACAAATGAGACCTGACAGCACAGTTCTGTACAATTTAGTATGTTGGCAGAGAAGAGAAAGCGGGGAACAGTGGGGGCAGGGGGTGTTGGGTGAGAAAGAGAATGCATGTGTCCTTTTGGCCCATCCTTTTGGCCATTTTCCCAGTCAAATGAGTGTGAGAGAGAGTGCAAAAGCAACCGGGACCCTTGTAGAGCTGAGCTCTGTTTAAACAATCTTATCACAATACATTTGTTTCACTCCATCTGTTTCATTTACACATTTGCTCTCACTGTCCTCAACTCCCGCCCCCTTTGATTATTTCATTCTTATACTACAATTAAAACTGTAGCAAAGAAAACAAAACAGGCACACTACATCTGTGTTTTCATTTGTCTGGTGCTGCTATTAATTAACTAAAAAGTCCTAATTTTAGGTCTAAGATCTCTTTTACCTGTCATGTTCATAAAACCTCAAACCATTCATGGATAACTATTAAATGCTAGATAGTATGATCTTTGTCTTATTACCATACCACACAAGCAAAGGCACTAAATCCCTACCCCAACACCATTCATTTCAAGGCCATCAGCCATTTTGTGGCTCAATAAGTTATTGATTAGAAAATGCCTACAGTACTGCAGGTCCTTGTACATTCTCAAGGACATTATCTATTTTTGACCATCTGTGAAAATGACCAAAAACCAGATGTTCAAAACTGAGGAACATTCTGTGCCCTAAATTTTGAAGTAATAATCATCACAGATTTATTAATTCTGTTCATATATTTAATTTTTATGTTTTTGTTGTTGTTCAGTCTATTTCATAAAGACAAAGTAAAACATTAGTTCAGAGCTCATCCAGTGGTGAACCACAGTGTATTTGCACTACTAAATGAAGTGTTATGAGCACCCAGAACCATTTGCTTGATTTTAGTGGAATACTTTGATTTCCTCTGCATGTTCCATTCAATATTCAAGTTAATATATCATATTTATTTTTCCTATGGATGGGGGGGGATTGCATATATAATGTATTTCCAAGGAGTATTTTTATTTATTCATTTGCACTCACTGGCAACTTTTAGGGATATGTTACTAGTACTGAACTGGAGCCACTTTTGTTAGCAGAGTTACCTTCTTTTTGGCAGAGATTGAACATCCCTCAGATATTTTTGTCCATATTGATATGATAAAATCCCGTAGTTGCTGCAGATTTATCGACTACTCATCCATCATGTGATTCCAACTCGTTCTGTTTGATTGGACTGAGATTTGGTGACTATTGAGGTCATTGGAATACAGTGAACTCATTGTCATGTTCAAGAAACCACTTTGAGAAGATTAGAACTTCTTTACATGGTGCATTACCTTACTGGAAGTAGCTGTCTGAAGAAGGATAAACTATATACATAAAGGAATTGACATACTGTGGTTAGGAACAATACTCAGGTAGACTGAAGTGTTCCAAGAAAATATCCCTTATACTACTTCACCATCCTGACTCTACCATCTGATCTCTGGAGCTGGAGCTGAAGCTTATTGGATCAGGCAACATTTTTCCAATCTGTCATTTTCCAATTTTGGTGAGCCTGAGCAAATTATTCCCTCAATTTCCTGTACATAGCTGACAGAAGTAGCACTTAGTGTGACTTTCTGCTTCTGTAGCCCATCTATGTTCACATTCAGCATGTTATGTGTTCAGTGATGGTAATCTGCATCACTTAGTTGTAATAATCAAGTATTTGAATTATTGTTGCCTTTCCATCATCTTAAACGAGTCTGTATGTTCCTCAGTGATCTCTGACTCCAGTAAGACATTTTCATCCACACAACAGCCAGTCACTGGATACTTTCTGTTTTCAGATCATTCTCTTTAAACCCAAGAGAGATTTGTTTATGAAAACCCCAGAAGATTGTCAGTTTCTGCAGCAGCAGCCTGTCTCGCTCTAATAACCATGACACTTAAAACTCCTTTCTATCCCATTCTGTTGGCTTCACCACATCTAGACACCTAAATGCATTCAGTTTCTTCTATGTGATTGGCTAATTTGCTGTTTTGTTAATAAGTGACTACTTATGTTGTTTTTGTCTTTTATGGAGCACCACTTTTGAATTAATCACTCCTGGCCTTGCCATTCCACCCCAGTATATTAAGACAAGATGATAAATCTCCTGAATTTCTGCTATGGCTTTTGGTTTTGGTATACCACCTAAGTGGCCCCTATATAGCTGCTTCCTTTAAAAATTGTTGCTGGTGCTGCTGGTTAACAGCACAATTTTTACAGGCTGTGCAACAGTCACGGTATGGTAGTTACTGTAGAAAGTGGCAGGACTCTACAATCACATTAACAAAGTTAGCTATTATATTCTAGAAAGTAAACCTAATTTTTTTTTTTTTTTTTTTTTTTTTGCTTAATTTCTTCTCAGCCAACTACACAGCAAAATGTTTGGATTTTGAGTCAACACCACATTTTTTACCAGTTAAGCTAGTGTTTGAGAGTCCAATACTGCATTGTCTATATATTAGTGTACTACTGATTATTTATTGGACACATCAAATCAGTTGTTAAAAGGTGAAACCATATTTTCTTTCCAGGGGCAGTCTTAGTAGAAGGTAGAAATAATACAACTCGTTTGTTATTTTAGTTACTGTTATTAAATTAAATGTATTATGCCTGGATTCATTATTTAATACAAGTTAAATGATGCACAAATGCACGGCTTGGACGTTAAAACAGTGTCTCTGCTCTCACTGGGTTAGATAAGTTTGCTTTTCTACATTAAACCATCATGTGGCACTGTTGGATTTATGCCCCTGGTTGTTTTTGTTGTTTGTTTTTCAGAGGCCTAAATCTTTATTCTTAATCTTTATTCTTCTTCAGGGTTCTCTGATTTTATTATTTCTTTGGTAAATTTTAGTGCTTTTAAAGCATCCCAAGAATAAACAGAATATTCAGCAAGTTTTGCTCTAGGTAATATGTTATTTTAGATTTTACTTTATTGCCTGAATAGATGTACGTCATTTTGGACTTGATATACATCATTTTATTTTAGCTTATTTAGCTTACTTTAGCTTATTTTAGCTTGGTAATTCAGCTTATTGATCAAAGTTTTATGTAAATTCATACAATCTCTTACTTTAAGTATTTTTTTTTCTTGCACATGAACCTTTTAAGAATTATCCCATTTTGTTTGTTGCTCATGTAACACCCTTATAGCATTTGAAAATCTTTTTGGACATTTTTAAATATTTGTTGATGTGAAACAGTACCATAAACTGATGGATTCAGATAGCTGTTTCTTTGTCACTGTGAAAAGGAAAGCTAAAAATAAAAAAAAAAATCAGCTCCTTATTATGTCATAAAACTGAATCTCTGATATTGTTTATGTATTTAATTTTTATCTAATGGAATGGCAACAATTGTTTCTGGCAAACATTCCATGTCCCTGCAAAAAGACCTTTTTTCTGATGATCAATAATTTTACTATTTTTATGGGTTTTTTAAGGGGTTTTTTTTTTTGTTTGTTTGTTTTTGTTTTTTTAAGTGAAAATTGTTTTTCTTTTTTTAAGTTATGAATCTGAAGGATAGTAAAGAGCATCTAAAATATACATAAAATCTCAAATGCTATAAGTTCAGGTGAAGATTCTTCTACAGGACAAGTAGACAGAGTTACTGATGATGTGTAAGAAGTTAGAATTTTTTTGCTGAATGTGCTTCTATGTCACTGTGATTAATAGAAAACCATTTTGCTTCTCGTTTACTCATCTAATTACTTGTCCAGCTTTGTCAGGCTTTTAGTCTTCCAACTTGCCTAGGACAAACTGTCAGAAATGTCGAGTAAATTACAGCAGTGGAAACATTTTTCATTTGGTACCCATTATGGCACTGTGAACAGGCTGAGGTCTGAATTACTGGTTGCTGCATGGTACTCAGGCCTAATGGTTGCTCCACTTTAAACTATCATTGATAGAGTACATTTTATGTAGTCTGTAAGACTCCCCTCACATTAGAATAACATCACAACATCAAAAAAACTCAGAACATGAGTCTTGTAGAGGTCTTCTGAGGTGCATCAAGAGCATATTGTGTGATGAAACTTGAAACTAGAGAGCAGAGCATAAATCTTCCTTGATGAGATAGTGGAGATTCATTCTCACTATGGCAGGACATCTAGATTGAGGGTGTCACATGGAAGAGACCTATACTTGCAGTAGTTAGCTATCCAAGATGTGTGGCCTGTACACACGATCTTGAGTTGGCCATTAGATCAGTTTTGAGGAGCAATGGTTTTTTGGGGGGTTTATTTTAAGGCTACACCATCATCAGTCCATGATAGGGCTGGTAGGGAACCCATAATTAAATATAACACTCTTGGATAACTTGCCTATTGAGTAATGAGGTGACTGCTGCAAGCTAGTTAAGGCAATCAACTCGAGCTGTGCTTCTGCTTCACATGTGATCTTTCTCACAGACTGGGAAATATATCAAGTACACCATAACTGTTTGGAGAATCTACATAAGCTGCAAACACCTGTCAGCTGCTGCTGTGAGCTTGTGCCTGGTTGTCTTGAGCCCTTCCACTAATCAAGAAAATCTAGGAGCAGCAACTCATGTAGGGTTCATTATACAATTTAACAAAAGGGGCAGTGTGACTCATAAAAAACAACTTCAGGCTTCAGGGCCTCAGTGTGACCAGCTTGGAGTGATTAGTGAAAAGTGTGCAGATTTTGGATCATGTGTACACAGTTCGTTCTGATTGCACTCAGCAATATATGTGTGCAGAACACTTGGCCAAATTTCAATTATTGCACATGATGGCCCACTCTGTATTAAACAGAAACCCCCTAACCTGGTTCTGTCATGCTGCTGATAAATTAAAGAAAGCCCTGATTATGTTTCCTTGTCTACAGCAAGGCAGAAACTGGGGTTGGAAGTGCAGAGATTTCCTGTATACATAGGGAAATTCAACAAGTTGTAAATAATCAACTTAGTGGACTTGTGGTAGCAGTGTGGTAGAATGGTAGAAAAGCAAAGGTGAAAAATTAAATTGGCAAGTATGAGCTCAGCAGCGTCATTGGCTTCACAATGGAATTAGGTTTTCCAGATTTGCTGGAGACCAGGGAGCACTCTTAATCTAATGTAAAGGGGGTCTAAGATTGATGTTAAGTAATAAAATTATTTAATTCTAAGATAAATGTAATTACAATTTGTCACTGGGGAGAGATGTATGGTACACAATTACATATAAGTAATTGATTTTCAAAAGTATTTTGGTGTATTCAGTAATTCTTTGCAGACAGGGTAAAGGGAAACATTTGGAAAACACTTAATCTATATTTACACCAATTAAAATGATCCTTTTGCCTTTCTATTACATATCTGTCAAACTTCACATATGCACAGGTGTGCATTATTTTTGTCCAAGTATGTGCATATTGCATCTGCACACACCTGAATTTGGCAACCAGGAGAGATGTGCTCCCACAGGGTGCAGTCACTGCCACTGCCTGTTAAAATCACTGGGACCAGTAGAGCTGCAATAACTGACCTTGGGTAGGCTTTTGCTAAACCAGTGAGCTAATGTAGAATGCATTACTTTGTAACAATGATCATTGGAAAGAGACATCAGATAACAGGTTTAGGAGCCTGGGATTTTTTAGTGAATCTGACACATGTCACAGAGCAGCCAATCTGAAATTATGCAATAAATAAATAAATTTTAAAAAGGCAGCAGTAATTCAAATAACCATTTGTCTGTATGTAAGTATGCAGGATATATTTTCTGAATGCGTAGCACCTCAGACCTTTGATGAAATGGGCTACAGCAGCCAATCAAGGCTTGATTGCAGTTATGATATTCAGATGGGAGGATTAGAGTTAGCATTAGCATAATCAAAGCATGGATCCATCCTGTCTTGTATCAGCAATGTAAGCTGCTGCTGATGGTGTTATGGTGTGGGGGATATTTTACTGGAACTTGTATCAATTAGTAATACTAGTACCAACTGGCGTCATTTAAATACCACAGCCTTTCTGATTATTGTTGCTTACTATGTCCATACCTTTATAACTACAGTTCACCCATGTGATGATGCAATATCCTCTAGGAAAACATACCATGTCACAAATCTCAGATAATCTCAAATTGGTTCCTTGAACATAAAAATTAATTTAAGGTACTCCAGCGGCCTCCACAATAACATGATCTCAATCGAATAGAGCCTATTTGAGATGTGCTAGAATGGTAGATTTGCATCATGGATGTAGAGTCGACAAATCTGCAGCAACTGCATTATGCTATCAAAACCTCTGAGGGGTGTTTCCAACATCTTTTTAAATCTGCGCCTAGAAAAAGCATGATAGTTCTGAAGGCAAAATTGTGTCCAACAAGGAATTTGATTTCAGTTTCAAGCACTTACAATGTACAGGCATAAAATATAAATACAGTATATACATTTTAGTGGAAATAAATTAAAGGATAAAAGAAACAGTACAAAAATGTCTTTTCAGCCAATTTTTTATATACTGTATATTTAAAGAAAAAAAAGACTTGTGACAGTTCAATATTCTTATTTTATCTCACAGTAGAATCGTAATTAAGTGTACCATATTTGCTGGACTGTATGTTGCTCCAGAGTATAAGTCGCATTAGTCAAAAAATGCGAAATGAAGAGGTAAAAAACATATATAAGACGCTCCAGAATATAAGTCACATTTATTTAGAAATTGTTAAATGTGAGGGGGAAACTTGTCCATCTTGATATGATCTGATGACACATCATGTTCAGTTGCTTTTCAACAAACTCACAGAAACCGTCCACTTTGGTTTGGAAGTCTGCTGGCAGTATCTGACATACCGATGTCTGTGTTCTAATCAGAGGGGCCAGGAATGGCTCTGCTCTGCCATTGAAGTGCACAGCAGGGTGGAGTGGAGACGCATGCACTAAATGTGGTGTGATAGAGAAGTGGTTGCGTTGCATGAAGCGGTAATATCAAGAAGGCCTGCCTGCAAAGTCATTTATATCCATCTCCTTGGCAACTACCAGGGTGTGGAGAAGTAACTGCACCATTCACAAGCTTCAGCAAGTGTTCCAGCAGTTTTGAAAAGAATCCCTAACAGATAGAAGACATAGCTATCTAGACGAGCTACTGTAGGACAATCTGACAAGGTACCACAAATCATCAGAACACCGGCAGCATGTTCTTTATACAGTACAATACAATAGTACTTTATTTATCCCTGAGGGTAAGTTACAACCAACTTATGTACCCAACTGTGGACTCATTCCCCCAGCTCTGGCCATCTAGCTTTCAGCCTACGATTCGCTTTCCTCGCAGCTGCGGACGGTAATGTTTAATCCTTGGTTTATAACCGTCAGTATGAATTAATATTTAACACATCAGTCAAAACATGCATTATGAAGAAGAAAAAAAACATAAAAGTTGCTCCTGACTGTAAGACGCAGGACCAGCCAAACTATGAGAAAAAGGGCGACTTATAGTCCGGAAAAGACGGTATATCTGACTAAGAGTGTCACACAGTGCAGTAGTTATTGAGTGTTGGACTAAAACCACTTCCCACTAGCTGTGACTTGAGTATATATCACGTCAGAAAATTATAACAAAGCTCCTCATATCATGATGAATGACAAGTTTTGAGGTTGGCTTATATGTTATTTTAGATATTTAATCCACCATCAGTAATATTGTGTGCTGCTGTATAGTTTTATTCATTGTTTAATAGCTACTTAGTCCAGCAAGGGACTTGCCTGGGGCTAAAACATTCCTGATAATTTTTGATCAGCATTGCTGTGGCTGTTGAGATTTATCTTTTTTTTTTTTTTTTTTTTTTCTAGTGCACCCTGATGGTAGAGACAGAGCATCTAGCATTTTAGCACCTACTTGCTTCAAGGTCTTGTTATCTGGCTGAAGGTGAAAAAAGGAATGCATTGTTATCACTGCGTGATGTTTAGAAAGATAAGTCCTTGAGCACATATTTTGGATATTCTGCTTTAGCTTCTTGGCATTGAGACTTGGCAAAGATGCCCACTCAGTGCCCTTCAAAAAGAAGGCAGATTATGAAAGCCATTAAAATTAGGTAAAGGCTATTTGACTCTTATAATTACTATAATAAAAATGAGAATAAGGGTCAGCACTGGGAAGAAGCTTCAAATTAAAACAAATGGTAGTTATGAGAGGTGGGAGTCGCTGACTGTAACAAATACTATTGCTAAGTGAGGTAAATTAATAATCCAGGTTTGAGTAACAGTCTAGTTTGTCCTTTTTTTGGTTCAGAAGTTTTACCTGCCACTGCAAAGAAAAAAAGGAACAGAGCTGAATCCTAGTAATGTGAGTCATTGAATGTCATGCTGTGTGGTGCAGTATGCTTTTTACATGTCATGTCAGCCCGCAGTTAGCTTGGCTCTTCATTCTGCTTCATGTGCTTTTCAATGCCCTTTGTGCACTAAATCAAGCATGAGTAAAGAGAAGTTCAGAGGGGATATGAGGACAAATAGCTGCTTTGCTGTTGCTCTTGTTAATTTGTGTGTGTCTGTGTGTGTGCGGATGGGCTGAAATGAGCAATACTGTAAAACTGTATATTACATATTTTAGATGCAGTTGTGTGTTTGAATTAAAGATTAATTGCACATTCTAAAGTGCCCTTTAATGGAAGTGGGTGCGTTTGTACAGCAGAGTGTGTGTGTGCCTTTGGTAAAAGTGTCTGTGTGTGTCAGGTGGTAATTAATAAAGACAGGAACATTGGCTCTCATGCTGTGCTTACATGTCTACAAGGAACTTGCCACCAGTTGAAGCCCTTGCAAGAACTGAAAACAGAAGAACCTCTTTTTCAATAAATAACACTTCTTTAGCTGGTTAAGGTTTCCCCCAATTTTTTGTCCTATTTTTACTGAACTTTTACCTGAAGCTAGCACTATGCATAATTGAGTCTTTCTTTTTTCTGCTTCATTTCAATGGTGAAGAAAATGTACATTAATATTTCAGTAGTCTTATAAGGACAGAAATAAAAGGCTTGAGTAGAAAGAATGGGGCAACACACTTTGTAGACTTTAAAGCTCTTGGAAACTTAAAGTACTTGAAAACAATGACTAAACAAAGTTAACTTGCTTACTTTATGAGCAGTGGTAAGACAGAGCAAAGTTACATGTGGGCCATGTCAAAAGTTTAGTCTGTTAGAGGGTGCAAAAGTTGAAGATTATTCAAGTCACAAACCCCTTAAATAGAATTTCCTTGTTAAATCACACAGCTAATCAAACACTATTTATCTGTGCTGCTGCAGATTATACACATTTACAGTACCTTGTAACGGCATTCATACCAATTTTTCCAGATTTTGCCATGCTAGGTCCACAAACTTCATTATGTTTTACTGAGAGTTTTTGAGACAGACCAACACACAATGGTGCGTGAACCTGAGGTGGTGGGGGAACATGATGGAAACATTTCAGTTTTGTTTTGTTTTTATTGATTTTGGCTTAAAAGCAAAATGTTAAGTGGGTTTAATACAAAGAATCCACATTACCCCAAAGACACTGTCCCCATACTGAAATAGTGATGGCAGCATCTTGCAGGGGGGAAGTTTTTCTTTAACAGAGATACATAATTTGATCGTTGTTATTTAGGAGATTGGAGGTAAATACAGGGCAATCCTGGTTAAAAAAAAAAAAAAGGTTCACATAACCACAATTAGTCTAAACATACAGCTGCAATGGAATGGTTTAGTTTAAAGCATATTCATGCATTATAATGGCCCAGTCAGAGTTCACAGCTAAATCCAATTAAGAATTTGTGGCAAGACATAAACATTGCTGCACACAGAAGCCCTCCATGAATTTCGATGGTAATTGTAACAAGAAACAAAATGCAACCTTCTGCACTATACTACAGAAAGATTGCTGGAATATCACATATGGAATAATTCACTTCAGGATTCCGTACGCTTCCTGCAAGTACAATGCAATAGAAAGAAAAACCTTCTTCATGGTATAAATAATCATCAAGAAAGCACGAGGTTTCTTTTTTACTTTAACAATGCTTAACAATTTAGTACATTACACATTTTTAGAATACATGCATTGATTTCAAAATATGATACAGCTGACTTCAATACGCATTGTACCTTCAACAGCATCAGTTACATCACTTACAATTTTTACCTAGTTGAAATATCAGAAAAATCTAATTATGTAAAAATCCCACCCCAACCATGATTCATCCCTAATACAGCAGGAGGTTGATCTTACACTTTGCCTCAATATTATCTGGACCTATTATAAGCACTTGAAGAAACATTTTCATCTTTCTTCATTTCATTTTTATGACTGTTGTGGTAAAATTGCCTTATTTATTTTTAGAAGTGAAAAGAAGTGCAATCTAACATAAAGAAAGCTTCAAATTCAAATCACCTGATGAACTTGATGGGCATTATAGGGGTACTTCTCGCACTATTTCCATTGTGAATCAGATACTGAGACAGAGGAGATGGAGGTCAGCTAGAGGTCTTGAAAACCAATTAAATGATAAAAGAAAGTGAAGTTTTCATGAGTTTGTTTCCGCTGTCAGAACTTAGAAAATCCTTTAAATAGATTGTTGTAGAGAAGATTGTAGGTTCACAAAAAGCAAACGTTAAGAGACAGAAAGGGATGACTGGATGCGTGTGTTTTGGAGTGTCTAGCTATTTATTAGCCAGTTGTTTTATGAAGAAATATTTCACTTATGTTTGGTATAATCTGAAGCAACAGGGCAGTTCCATGAAGACCATATAAAATAGTAATGACAAAAAAAGCTATGATGGAGGTATAATAAAGCACAAAGATGGTGTACAAAACAGAACTTAAAAAAATACCTTCAGTGTTAACTTGTGACATGTCTCAAAAAAGGATATCTAATCAACTCCAAAGTAAAGTTGCTTTAAGGTTATATATTTTTTCCTCTGGATTTAAGGATTTTATTCAAAATGTATGAAGCATAAAGAAGGGGTTTAATCAGTCAGTCATGTTAGCTGTCAGTGACTACATTTGAGCTGCTAAATTTTAATAAGGAAGTGTTTGGGACTAGTGAGACGAGCGCAGGAAATAAGCTGCCAGAACAGTTCACTGTTCCTATATTATGTGTTCCTGTGTACTCACAGATTGTACTAAAGGAACAGTTTGTATTAGCTATGATTTTTTCCATTGTTCAGCATTTACTAGTGCAATCTTGGATAAATATAAATATGTCAATATGAATATAAAATCCTTCTGCTTTTTACTACATACTTTTGTATTTTATTGTTGCACATAATTGCACATAACATGGTCATAAATGTGTGTTAAAGCATCCAATTCTGTTCATGGGGAACATTTATGTAGAACATTCCTCATGGTTAAATAAGGCTTGTGGTTTCACTGCAACACACTAAGATACATTTATCCAAATATGAATTATTTTGCATCTATATTTGAGGCTGTATGTGTAATTATGACCCTGTATATATTTGAGAGAATCTACAAGAATTATAATTTTGTTTTGTTTTTTTAAAAATCCTTTGAGTTTGCCTATTTAATTATCAGTCCTCTCTGAAATAAAGAGAACAGTACAAATAA
The DNA here is from genome assembly GCA_014839685.1 of Anableps anableps. Lineage (NCBI taxonomy): Eukaryota > Metazoa > Chordata > Actinopteri > Cyprinodontiformes > Anablepidae > Anableps > Anableps anableps. Next base: position 13,836,507 of record CM026083.1, read on the forward strand.
ATTGCTGAAAGCCTCAAATTAATCTAACATAGTAGTGCCCATTAGTAGTGTGTGCAAACTTTTTATCAAAACTGTGTAAAGCATTTTTAAAGTTGTCTGTTGCAGCTTAAGCAATAGTTGAGGTACAATTAATTTATGTTAATAGATCATATGCATGGCAACTGAACTTCAAACAAAAATCTTTATTTGAATAGACAATTTTGTGTGGACACCAAAAGCATAGGAATGACAAATAGTAAAATTTCCAACAGAGCATGATAGAAGTTATGCTTCTTTACTTCTTTGCTGTACAATGAGCCTCAGAAATAATTGGATCACTGAATTAATAGCCCTTTTTTGTTTTTTAGTGTTTCTCTTGCCTAAACTCTCCTCAACTGTGTCCCCTCATTCATCTACTGTGCCTCTCTCAGTTTGTTTGCTCTTGTTTCATGAAACACCTGTGAAGCTCTGGGATCCAGTCACAATTAGAGCCACGTGCTCAGGGAACCAAACCAATCACTGCGAAATCGATTGCCAGAAGGGAAAGGACAGAAAGAGAAGAGAAAATCTGAAGGTTGAATTCATACTTGTGAGGTTTAAAGAGCAGGCAAATTAGCTTGGGTATGTAAAACAAATAGGACTGTTCACATTGTAGATCATTGCATCCAAAGGTGTTTTTTCTTCTTGTTTAAATCCTATTCACACTATTTGTTAACACTGAGAGTGTCTCTATTTTTTCTTTTTTGAAACACTAACTTTGCCGCCCCCCCTCAAATTGTCATCTGTCTACTCTAAACCATAAAGATGTTGGAGTTTACATTCTTAGCATTGAAAATCTAAAGAAAAATGTAAAAACTCAGTCTCTTTAATTGCTGCTTGACCCCATCTGGTCTTGTTTCCTTCCTTTGAGCCCTCAATCCTTTCCCCCCCTCTGTGTTTGTAACAAAGATCATGTCAGCCCATTAGGCCCATGTTGAAATATGGATGAAGAGATGAGAGAGACTAAGGCTTATAGCTCTCCTCTCAACTTGATCCACTTCATCCTCATCTCCTCTCTCTGATCTCTGTCAGTCCTCTGTCAGTTCAGAGTCAGGACTGTGTTCTTTGTACAGATCAGCAACACTATTATAAACACTTTCTGGGGAAGTGGATGGTATCATGAAACTGATCAGACACTAAAAGACTGACACAAACCAACCACCACAAAGACAAAATATGTTATCCTGGCCTCCGATTCTTTCATGTTACACCAGCTGTTTAAATCTTGTTACAATATCATTACCTTCTTCATTTGATGATTTTAATGATAAATTAATCAGTCTCCAGTAGAGAACAACCACCTTTCATCAAAAATGTCACATTTTCGATTTTGTTACACTATTACGTTGCATTGTTTGTGAACAAAGTGATGCTACTTATGATCACCTTTATCAACACTGAAGGTTGTCTTTGTTTTCCACATGTGGGTGTTAACACCAAAGAGTACCAAAATAAACATTATTTAAAGTCTTCTGAAGATAATTTCAGCAGACAGACAGAAAATGTTAGGGTGATCAAACATCCTCTTTTCCCATACATGTCCATTTTTCACATTCTGTACAGGGCATTTGGGGGGGCATTTATTGATTGATGGAAGGGTCCAGGTTTTCATTGTTTATGTTAAAATCGAAAGTCTTCTCTAAGTAATCAGATAATGATTGAATTTGTTTCTGGATGGGACCAAGTGTACTCTTTTTTTTTTTTGGTAATCAAAAGGATACCTAAAATGTCTAAAGGTGCCTTGTTCATCTGATCAAACAATTATTTTCGAGTATAAACAGCATGGTAATGTCCAGTCTATACCATTCAGGACAAGATGGCTTCTTTGTCCCAGAAATGAATGTTTTGATGGAAAATGTCTGCATCTATCACAAAACAAAAGCAAAAGTCCTTGTGAAGTGCTGGCTGAAGCTGGTAGGAAAAAACATTTTTCACAGCAAAATAAATCCCGTATTGTGTTGTGAGGAAAGACCAATCAGAGAGGAAGAAGCCATTACTCTAAAAGTAACATAAACGCTAGATTACAGTTTAGAAATGCTTTCAGGGATAAAAGATTGAAGACAATGGCCGTGGCTTGATGAGACTGAAACTGAAGTGTTCAACCATATCGACCATCCTCATATACGGAGAAAAATGGCTGAAGCTTGCAAGCCTGAGAACCCCAGCATGGAAGTGGCAGCATTATGTTGTGTGGGAAGTTTTAACACCTGAGGGTGTTAACAAAAGCTGTTCATTGACATTACTTTGCAATAATCCCCCCCAGTACTGTCTACTATCGATGGGACTTATGGCTCTCTGAAGGGAATCAAATCTTCAGGGTCGTTTCACTTTAAAGAGCCGTTAAAAAGATCCATTTTTGAACAAGCCATTTTATCCCTAATACAGTTTTTATGAATTAAATTCACAAAAAGTAGACTCATCTATATTAAGTAAAATTAATAGTTATTCAAAAGGTGCAAAATACAACTACAGCATGTTCTTGCATAAATAAATGGTTATGTTTTTTTTTTTTTTTGAAGATAAGATTTTTGAAATATAATTGTCAAATGTAGTTCTTTACTAATCTAGAAATATAATAAAAGGGAAATGTAACAAAGGAAAAAAAAAGTGGACCTGAGTTGTTTGGCAGAAACAAAAATTTTCTTCTGCACTAAATATAACGATTACCCACCCCTTTCCCATACTGTGTTTATTCGCCAATTAAATTAAAAAAAAAATAGCAGTTGATGTGTGTGCAGAGCATTATAAGCAAGCTAAGTTGAAAAAACAAAGAACAGTATTCAATAACTGAGACTCGAGCTCTCTCTTATACGCAAACAGCCGGTCAAAAGAATCAGATCCCTCGTGAACGTCCTATCACTGCTATCAACAGGTTTGACTTGGCTTATCTATTTAGAAAAATATATATATAATTTTTAGAAGTTTCAGCTTTTGTTCCTTTTTCCAATAAGGCTGTGAGCTTCTGTCTCCTGAGCTTTGTCATGGAGTCATCTCTGAACCCTGAGCTCTTTTGGAATTAAACAATGCCTAAATACATGCTGGAGAGTTTCTCAGCTGGCCGGGGAACGGCTTGGGATTTCCTTAAATAAGCAGAAGAAATCGATAAAATATAACATGTTAGACAATGTCTTCTTTGAGCCTGAAGAAAACCCAACATAAATATTCATTGTATTTTCGGTGTTACAACTACTAGATGCAGGCAGTTAGTGCGGCGCTCAACGCTCCTAACCATCATATCGCAGTCAGTAATCACAGCAGTGCAGCCCCAGGCTAGTCAGACCCAGATCTGCATGCCGGTGGCATGCTATGTATCGTAACAGTGTTTTAAAAACAAAAGTTCTGCAATTTACCCCGAGAAACTGAAAAATATTCCTACAAGCATGAATGTCTCCAGTCATTTAAGTAATCCTGGTATTTTCTTCTCACCAGTATCTTTATGGTCGATGTTGTCATTTCCAAAGTTTTTTTTTTCTCACGACTCATTACCGACATGGGTTAAGCGATGTGTTGCTGATGTTAATGAGCCATGTGTTTACTTCAAACTTGCAACTTATTGGTTGAAACCAAAACAAAAGCGTGTGAAAAGCCAATAAAGCCTGGTATGTTAATCTGCTGGGTAAGGTCTAGAAAGCCAAGTCTCTTTGCCTTCCTTCAAGATGAAACAACCTTACTTTTGGGATTTTTATGGATTAAGGATAAGATTGGGGTTGCATGAGGTGAAATTAGATTCAACCCAAATCTTATAACTATCTACCACATCTTCTAATTTACTCAAGAATATTTCCTTTGTTCATGAGAATAAGATACTGTCTTCATCTAGTTTCATAGAGGCTGGTTCATTGGAACAGCAATGTCAAAGGACACCTTCTGCATATGTCAGATAAATGGGATTGTTTCATACTTTAGGATAAAAAGAGGTTAAAGGCTCTTGAGCTTCTAGTGCCTTACAGTATAATTGTGCTCCATAAATTCTGCACAAGCAAAAACTACTTCTGGCCAAAATGTTTTAAGATATCTATTTTAGTGTGCCATGAAACACATCATCTGTGTATTTATTTTTCAGCCTACCTCTGTTTTTCAAGTATTCTATACAGTTAACGTCCATCTGGTCGCAGTTCAGTATTTGTGGATTCACATTTTCATAGATTTTTCTGTGGAACATGTCTCCAAATTATTTGCTGAAAATCAGAGTATTGGAAGATTTTATCATAGAAAATATTTAAAATAATAGAAAATGCTGCTTGGGAAGCTGAAATACCTAGCCACAGTGCTACTTCTCTCGCTATTGGCTGGCATTTACAAAGCAGCCAATCCAGGAGCACCACTCACTTTTCTTTGCAGTGCTTGGCTGTACCACCAGAAGCAGAGATGAAGAAGACTGTGGATGGTAACTTCTGCAATAGTGCTAAGATGGTTTCCACTGTCCATATTAATGCGTATTAAGTTATATTTGGTATTTGAACTATTAATATTGGTAATTATAATAATTTTTAGAGAGGGTCAGTATAGTGGTTATTGACCCTAGCTAAAATCTGCAAATCTCAAGTATTCGCAGATTTTAGCGATTTGCAGGTGACTGTTGTCCGCAGCCCCTTGGGGGGAGGGATCCACTGCATATTGTTCATAATAATATTTGTAAATTAGGATTACTTATTTGAATGTGAGCTGATATAGAAAATAAACACCAATCAGTTGACCAAAGACTTGATCTACTGTGATTGGTGATTAGCAGAACAAATACAGAATGGAATTCAGATTTTTACCCCCATGCAATAAATGCATCAAAACTGGCAACTCTATTTTGTGTATAAATGAATCAACAAACTTAATCTACTTTTATGTTTTTTTTTGCTTTTTTTTTTTTACAATTCCTAAAATCAGACAAAGGTTAGGGACATTGCTCTGGTATAGAGCTGAAGATATGCTTGTAATGCTTTTGTTTTCTGTTGGATTCAAAACCACTGCCTAAGTCATAATAAAATAAAATCTGCTGCACATTATTTTCCTCTTTTATAATCTTTTAGAATAAAATCGGAATCAGTCAAAATCAAAATTGGCAGCTCAGAATGAGAAAATTGATTTGCAAATCTCTGAGATGATGTGCTACCCATTGCTTCAAGGATTGCACATAAAGAAAGAGACTTTAAACATCTTTTATGACCCAAACACTCTTTAACAAGCTTTGCTAAGAACTTGTTTTTGTTCTTTTAGATGTAGAGGATAAATTAGTTAGATGACAAAGAGGTAGAAGTCACAGAAATAGGAAAAATAAAGTTTTTCAAGGTGAGAGTAAAACATCAAGATCAGATCTAATTATCAGGGATATCTGCAATATTTTTATAACATTAGTTGTATCAATGCCAAGAGTACTGCTGCTGTTTTCCCCCCCCAGAGTGCTTGCATCTCTGTCATGTTACTGAGCATAAGCAGACAATGTCCAGAGCTGCTCCTCTGACATTCTCTTCATGTCACAGCAGCTGTAAGGAGGTGGGGAAGTGGTGGAGAGATCACAGAGCAGATGGCACCACCGCATGAGATCAGTCGAGTTGTTATGAAAAACTAAAGAGGTTCAAAATGCTCTTGAGTTTTGAGACACACACCACAGGATTGTCACAAGCATTTCTTCAAAACTCGTTTATTATTCACAAGATAACCTGCCACAAGGATATTTTTTTTTCTTAAGTTAAATTTCAGAATGCCTAACAGACAGAAAGACAGGTGGCAGGAGGGAAACTGAGGGTTGCCGAGGATGGTTGCTTGTCAGATCACAGTCTGAGAGGTCCCTGTGGATGTTGGTAGCACAGTCCTGTCATCACATTTCTTTATCGTCCTCACGCTCTCCTTTCCTTATGTTTCTAACTGTCTGACCCTGTATCAAATTCAAATCAAGCCTTGTGAGTACACTGCAAGCAATGCTGTCTGGTGATACCCTTCGGAATGTTTTAGTCTTTATCGTTTTCCCTCTTACTGTTTTAAAATTTTGAACTCATTTCTATGCCTGTCTTTCTCTCACCTCCTCTCTAACTTCCTGAGTCATGTTCTTCCTCTAGCTGACTTCCTCTTCCTCACTCACATACAGGCAGACGGTCACAGAATGCATCAGCTTATATTTCCCATGGTATCTGCAATACATTCTGCTTCACTAGGAGCAGCAATGTACTGGAGCACAGCACCTGCTGTGCTGAGCTGATATGAGGAGAGAAACAAACACACACACATACACAACCACACAGAGACCATGAGCTTTCATATACTGGATGGAAAATGTAATCCTCATATGTCTGTAAGTGCACATGCCGCACAAAACTAGAAATGTAAACACAATTACCAGCAGTGTGGAGAAGAAAATAATCCCCTTGGAAATTACATAATTTCATTTTCAAACTATCGTAATATTAGCATTTTTTTTTCAGTAAAACTACGCTTTCCTATTATCATCATAACATGAAATGTTGTATTTTAATATAGCAAAATCTCTCACCAAAAGCTGCCAACATCAATCTCAAACAGTGATATAGTGAAGATTTAGGTTAATCATACAATAATTTTTTAGGTTTGCATCTCATGCAGTTCCTTGCAAGAGTATTCATTCCTCTTCAACTGTACTACTACAAGGTTAAAGGGGAGGGAGGGGTGCTGGACTTTAATGTGAAAGAGCAACACAAAGTAGCACAACTGTGAAGTGAAGGAAACATTGTTTTTAAAGAAAAATCCAAGTCCACATTGCAATTAAAACTGCAGGTCTATTTGGGCTTATCTGCCTGAATGATGTTCCCATCCATTTTTATAGAATTGCTCAACATTAGGCAGATTGGATGGCGAGTATCTGGGAAAAGATATTTTGTAGTCCTGCCACAGTTTCTAAATTGAAATTAGGTATGAATTCTGACACATAATTTTACTTTGATCTACACCACTTCATCGTAGCTGTGGCTGCATGTCTGGAGTCTGTTGAAAGTTGAACATCAGCCCCAGTCTCAAGTTGCTTTCAGCCTTCAAAGGTTTTCTCCCAGGATTGCCCTGCATGTATCTCCAGCTACCCAACATCCCACAGCATGGTGTTTCACAGTGGGTATGGTGAGTTCATGGTGGTCTACATGGAAGGTTCCACTATATAGGAAGGTTCCACACTTTTGAGAGTTTTATATCATAAAAAATGAAAAACATGAATCCTTTTTCTTTTTGCTTCACAATTTTGAGGCATAATATCATAAAAACTACAGGGAAGGAAAAAACATCAAGCCGTTAATGTTATTTTAAAATTTAATTTAAAACTAGTTTTAATTTTAAAATTTAATTTAATTAAAATGTTAAAAGGAAAAAATGAAATTAATTATGATTTTAGTGTGTAAAATGTTTAAGTGTGTAAAATGTTTAAGATGTATGAATGGTTTAGACCAAAGTATTTTCATAAGTTCACATTTTGTTTGCAGATTAAACTTGTTCATTATTGTGGCCACTCTTCCTTGAAAGGGGAGGCTAAATTATGAATCCTCACAGAGACATAAAAACAACCAAGATTCATTAGAGCATTTTGGAAAAAGCAAAGCAGGCCAGAGACCTTATCTATCTATCTATCTATCTATCTATCTATCTATCTATCTATCTATCTGTGTGTGTGTGTGTGTGTGTGTGTGTGTGTGTGTGTGTGTGTATAATACACACGTGCTCACACAATTAAAGGGAAGACTTAAATAACACATGCTAGATCTCAATTAATTAAATATTCTCATTGAAAAACTTTATTATTTACACAGTGGAATTGATTGAGAAGAAAATAATATAAAAATTATCAATGTAAATCAAAATTATTATACCATGGAGATCTGAATTTGGATTCATACTCAATATGAAAGTGGAAAATAACATGACAGGCTGATTCAATGTCTGAATATTCCTCAAGACAAGTCTAAATGAGGCTTAGTAGTGTGTGTGTGGCCTCCACGTGCTTGTATAACCTCCCGACAACACTTGGGCATGCTCCTGATGAGACAGCGGATGTTCTCCTGAGGGATCTCTTCCCAGACCTGGATTAGAGCATCAGTTAGTTCCTGAACAGTCTGTGGTGCGATGTGGTGTTGGTGGATTGACTGAAACGTGATGTGCCAGATGTGCTCAGTTGGATTCAGGTCTGGGGAGCTGGCAGGCCAGTCCATAACATCAATGCCCTCATCATGCAGGAACTGCAGACACACTTCAGCCACATGAGGCCTAGCATTGTCATGAATAAGAAGGAACCCAGGGCCCACTGCACGAGCATATGGTCTCACAATGGATCTGAGGATCTCATCCTGGTACCTTATGGCAGTCAGGGCACCTCTGGCTAGCACATGGAGGGCTGTGCGGCCATCCAAACACCATGACTGACCCACCACCAAACCGGTCATGCTGGAGAATGTTGCAAGCAGCATAATGTTCTCCACGATGTCTCCAGACTCTGTCACATTTGTCACATGTGCTCAGTGTGAACTTGCTTTCATCTGTGAAGAGCACAGGGCACCAATGGCGAATCTGCCAATTTTAGTGTTCCCTAGCAAATGCCAATCGTCCTGTATGGAGTTGGGCTGTAAGCACAGGCACTATATGTAGACGTCGGGCCTTCATACCCCCCTCATGGAGTCTGTTTCTGACAGTTTGAGTAGAAACATGCACATTTGTGGCCTCCTGGAGGTCATTTTGTAGGGCCCTGGCGGATTCGCCATAGGCGCCCTGTGCTTTTAACGGACGAAAACAGTTTCATACTGAGCACATGTGACAGAGTCTGGAGACACTGTGGAGAATGTTATGCTGCTTGCAATATCCTCCAGCACGACCGGTTTGGTGGTGGGTCAGTCATGGTATGGGGAGGCATTTCTTTGGATGGCCGCACAGCCCTCCATGTGCTAGCCAGAGGTGCCCTGACTGCCATAAGGTACCGGGATGAGATCCTCAGACCCACTGTGAGACCATATGCTGGTGCAGTGGGCCTTGGGTTCCTTCGTATTTATGACAATGCTAGGCCTCATGTGGCTGAAGTGTGTCAGCAATCCTACCCGTTCCCCAGACCTGAATCCAACTGAGCACATCTGGGACATCATGTTTCAGTCAATCCACCACCACCACATCACACCACAGACTGTTCAGGAACTAACTGATGTTCTCATCCAGGTCTGGGAAGAAATCCCTCAGGAGAACATCCACCATCTCATCAGGAGCATGCCCAGGCACTGTTGGGAGGTTATACAGGCACGTGGAGGCCACACACAGTACTGAGCGTCATTTAGACTTGTCTTGAGGAATATTCACTGACGTTGAATTAGCCTATCATGTTATTTTCCACTTCCATATTGAGTATGAATCCAAATTCAGATCTCCATGGTATAATAATTTTGATTTACATTGATAATTTTTATATTATTTTCTTCTCAATCAATTCCACTGTGTTAATAATAAAGTTTTCAATGAGAATATTTAATTAATTGAGATCTAGGATGTGTTATTTTAGTGTTCCCTTTAATTTTATGATATCTATCTATCTATCTATCTATCTATCTATCTATCTATCTATCTATCTATCTATCTATCTATCTATCTATCTATCTATCTATCTATCTATCAAGACTCCCTCTTAAACAGTCTTCATGTCTGACCAATGGCTACTAGTGCTTATAGATTTTCCTTTATTCCTATTCACAGTGAATCAGTTTTCCTCCAGTTCTCTAAATGTTTAATGGTTGTGTTCAAGAAAAGGTATGCATAACAACATTCAATGGATTGGTTATCTATGCGATGAGAACTTTTTAGTGCAGGTAACCTTTTCCAATAATTTATAAATGGGGAGTTAATCAAGCATGTCTGTTCCTGTTGCTTTGGTTAAAGGCTTGTTTTAAGATGTGGTGAAAATCTCCAATTGCAAGGTTAGTCTGAGAGGTAGACTCTGTCCTTGTTTTCATACTCTAGTGTGTGTGTGTGTGTGTGTGTGTGTGTGTGTTCCCTTTTCCTTAGTACTTTGGGCATTAGCACTTCATGCTGTGGTTTTGTTGCAGTTTTGGAAGTAGTAAACAGATCACAGGGTTAATTATTAAATTACTCTTTCTTGTTTTCTGTAATGAGGCCACTCTCCTGAGTGTTTTTTTTTTTTTAATTACATTTGCCCTTGCCAAAACAAAATAGAACACAGGCGCTGTCTTCTAAAGTATGCTCTCATTTGGAGTGTTAAGGTGAATCACCTCTGTGCCTTTGAAGTGAGATCAAAAATTTTATTGCATTTGTTTATTTTTTAAGCATTTAATATTTCTTAATATCAGCTATTTTTGCAACCTAATATTGGCACTAGTTGCAAGTCATAAAATATATTGCTTTGCCATTTGTTTTGGTGCTAACTACAAACACCAATAGAACTTGATCACAAATAAATATTGAAATGTTGAAATAAATTTTCATAGCACCATATGTGCCACTAGCTTAATGAGCTGCAAGCCAGCAGAAGTGCTAACAGAATTTTTTATATAACTTTCACCACATTCCTTATGCGCATAGTCATATTCAATAAAAATTTTATAGGGTGCTGTGCAAGACCAAACTCTCCCAGTGAGAATTCATATTTAATGGGGTGTTTTGTTGAATTCCAGACTGGCAACTAAGAAAACACAAAAAGAATGTACCATATGTGTGGTTAAATGTTTTGTGGAATGCTTTTTATTTAAATTAGAGCTCTAATGGTCTTACTGTAACAATAAGCATACTAGTACAATGCTAGTTTGTGTTTTTGAAGGATTTATAAAGAGTTTAAAGGAAGTCAGTGTTGCTGTAAGGTTATAACTACAGGCTTGAAACTTCTGAAAACATTTAAAAGTTAAAAACTTTCAGTTAACATTTAGAAAAATAATGAAAAAGTTGCTGGATGCATTCTTTTGACAAATTCAAATACTTACCCTATCTAAAATGTAGTAGTTGTGTAGCTTGTATTTAGGGGCTACATTTCTAAAGTAATTTTTCCAAATCAAGCTTTTACAAACTGCATTTTTATTCTATTGCATGACTTCCAGTAACCTTTTAGAAAATATATTGTACACTAAAAGTCATTATGCCTTTTCCTTCATTTTACTCTTGTGGTTCAATGTGTTTTTTTGTTGATTGTCAGACTTAGTCTTGAATAACATTAACTTCACCCTTTGTTGCCAGCCCAAAATCCCAGTTGAGCTGCAGTACAGTTGTCTATGTTAACAAAATAGTTTTTTGTTTTTGCTAAAACAAATAAGGGTAATTTGAAGTCAAATGTTGTATGTTTACTCCAGCACTAATAAGGTCTTTTCTTAAATACTGCCATCATGTTATTAAGCAAAGATGCATTTTAGTACTCATAGAGGTATGCAAAAATTGAATCCATCAAATTTCTAATGGTGTTTTGATAGCAAGCGGGTAATGTGTGTCTGTCCTCTTAGGAAAACTTCCAAAAAGAGTGGGAATGTGAATGTTGCATTTGCTGAGACAAGCATTGCAGCACTTACAGGACCTTTGCTTCAAGCTTTTAGGATGGAGCTAGTTTAGCAGGGGAGCTTTTATCCCACTGTAATGCAGAGGGAAGGGCTTTGTTGTGAACAGTATGAGCATAGCCTCCTGTCATTATTAAAGGTTAACTGTAAGCGCTTGCACAGCTGGATGCACAGATACAGTAACACTGAACATGCAATTTTCTTTTGGTTTGCAAGTTTCTTGTTATTAGCAAAGGAGGGCTGGCACTTGATGGAAAGGTTAAATCCTGTGATTACAAACTGAGAAAGAATGAGCAAGGACTTAAAAAACTGAAGAGATCAAAAAGGAGAACTGGCAGGCTCTAAAGGACGATGGATAGAGCAATGTCAGTAGTAAGCCCAGACCCAGGAAAGCAGCTGCTTTGCCACACAGGAAGACACAACTTTCCAACAAGATTCTAGAAAATTAAGGGGATAAAACGGAAGATGTGAGTTGAATTAGGCAGGTGTGGCGCTCCTTGGCAACTTCCCTTACATGCACATTACTTAGGGGGAATGCAGAGAGTGACAAGGAGAGAAGCAAGGGCAAAACACAGTAGTTGTGAAGTATTTGATGTCGACAGAGGTTGGCCATAGACTGTATTAGTTTGAACATTGGTCAGCAGAGACATCGCCAAACCGTGGTGATGGATTCTTCCTCTACACTGTGCCACACACAGTTTGCTGAAGTTGTCACACGCTCTGCAACTGTAGCCCTTTAAAATGACATAAAATATTTGAAAAAATGTTCCCAATTTGATGGAACAGCAGCTGTCCATGAAAAATGTTGGCGGATGAGTACATGTGTATGACTGCCTGTCTGTTGTTGAGTGTGTTCTTTTTAAGGGACAGAAAGTCACAAGTCCTTGTGTGTGCTGCAACGACATGCAAGCATGTGTGAATATGTGTAACAGCGTGTGACCCATCATGCTGAGTTCTCATTAGGAGAAGAGGCAGGGACAGGCTTCAATGCCACAGTGAGAAGCTAGATGTCATTTTAATTCAGTTTCAATGGGACTGATCCTGAGGGGATTCACAGGAATGCATGTACAAGTGCATGGACTTGGATACTGTATATGGCTGCAGACACAGACATTAGAGCACAAAACTGTCTAAAAAGCCTAACTTGGTGTTGTGCAACGTGGCATTAAGCAAAAGTGTTTTTGCTTAATGCATCAAAATGCTCTCATTATGATGCCCTGGACATAGCCCCTTAAGAGCAAATGCAGGCTATATGTTTTAAAATTTTATTACAATTTTAGTTGAATTTTTAATCTTTGTGCAAACTCCATTTTTCTAACAGTGCAATAGGACAACAGACAAAATGGTATCAATACTCACCTCTTTTTAAAAAAAAACCCCAAAAACTGTAGAATCAGTTTCTGCATTTTAGCAGGTTAGAATACATGCTTGTCTCAGGGTCACGTGGCTTATTTAGTAAACACTACTGAATTTGAAATACATAGTGTGGAGACTTTTTCTTTTTTCACTGGGAATGTTTCTTAAATTTCTCAAGATTACAAATTGACTTTTGTTAAATATTGGAAATGCTTTCAGCATAAGATGTCTGTGGCTTTCAGAAGTCCAGAGATGTAAAAATGAAACCATGATAAATCAACTTAAGCTTTTTACCAAGAATAATTTAACAATGATTCTTTAATTTAACTGAAAAAGAAACCAGTCTGATGGGAATGAGTTTTTCCTAACATGACAACAATAGTTTTCATTGTTATTGATAATTGAACATGAAATTCTGTACATTCCTGATGATTTAAATCTATGCAATCAAAGTCTAAGACTGTCTGTTCATATCTGGCATTGACATTTATGACAATATTTTACAATAATCTCATATGATATAAGCTGTTTTCTGTCATCAGCTGTAGACAAGCTGTGATGACCCTTCCTCAGCATCATATAACTGAGAGGAAGAACGTGACTATATTTTACACTTGGTCGGATGCTTAACTGGTGACACTGATCTAAAGCACCCACATGAAATGTGTGATTGTATGAATCACGAGCGCTGGTGGGTGGGATGCATGGGAAACACCACTCACCTTCACTTGTACAGCTTTGCCTTTTTGCTGTGTGTACAGTCCAAAAAGGTTTTAAGTGGCTTAGTTAAAATCTAAACTTAAATTCATTGAATAAGCATGACTTACAATCTTTTCCAATTTAAAAACCCTCCAGTGTGACCTTCACATTAATATAAAAGACTTATTGCCGGATATTGCAAATGCTTGATGGCAGTTGTTGCCACCAAGGGTGACACAACCAATTATTAGATTCAGGGGTAACACTTTTTCAAACAGGGCCATGGTGATTTTGATAGTTTTTTTTTTCTTGATACATAAAATCTTCATTTAAAAATGTAAGTTTGTATTTACTGATGTTATCTTTGTCCGATAGTAAAATTTGTTTCATGATCTGAAATATTTGAGTGACAAATCAAAAACAGTGGAAACCTGCAGCAGGCGAAATGCTTTTTCACAGCACTGTAAACATAGTGTATATAGTGGAACTGACAATATATATTTTCCCATAAACGTCTTATAAAATAATATATGATAAGCAAACTTGAAACCACAGATTGCAATCAGCTGAAAGAGGTTTCTGCATATACTGTAATATAAAATTTTCAGCAGGTGAAATATTTTACAGTCATCCACTTTCTCAGCTCTAAATCTGGTTAAGGGGTTTTGATCCTTTAGTTAGGCAAAGCAATTTATTTGTATAGCAAATTTCCAGCAACAGAGCAATTCAAGGTGTTTTACATGATTAAAAGAAAAATAACACAGCAAACAAGCAAAAACATATTGCAGTGGCAAAATAAAGGCAAATGATGACAGTTGAAAGAATACAGTTTATGATCAATTTATTATTAATCAAAGGTAACTCTAAACTGGTGGATTTTTAGCCTTGATTTAAAAGCACTCTGTGTTTCAGTTGTTTTGCAGTTTTCTGGAGGTTTGTTCCAGATTTGTGGTGCATAGAAACTGAATGCTGCATCTCAATGTTTGGTTCTTCTGGGGATGCAGAGCAGACTAGAAGCAGAAGTATTGTATTTTGGTGCTAAACCTTTCAGTGATTTATAAACTAACAAAAGTATTTTAAAGTCTATTCTCTGAGCTACAGGGAGCCAGCAAAGGACTTTAGAACAGGGGTGATGTGCTCTATTTTCCTAGTTTAAAGAGAGCACGAGTAGCAGCATTCTGGATCAGCTGCAGCTGTTTTGATTTTTTTTTTTTATTTATTTTTTTTTTTTTTTTAGGCAGACCTGTGAAGACACTATTGCAGTAATCAATGTGACTAAAGATAAACATGCAGTAGATGCCATCTTATTGGGACATTAGTCTTTTGATCCTGGAAATGTTCAACAGTTGATAGATGGCCGACTTTGTAACTGTATTTATGCGTCTCTGAATGTTCAGGTCTGAGGCCGTCACTACACCCAAATGTAGTAAGGAACGCTATATTTTTAGGGTGACAATATGTTAGAAATTCACCCGGCTAATAAACTGATTTTGTGCAAAAGCTCAGTATTTTTCTGTTTGTGATTCAAATTATTATTATTTTTCTCTAAAATGCTTTCCTGGATTCTTAAGGCATGAAAATGAATCCTTTTGAGTGCATCATAGAGGTAAACAGAAAGAATCAAAGACAGAAAGCCAGGATTTTGAAATGTTTTGTCAAAAAGCGAGAGGGTGAGCCTGATAAGGTCAGAAAGCTCCATACAGAAAAAATAGGTTTAAAGAGAAGGGCAAGTGTCTGACAAAATGAGTAGTGACGCAGAGAGACAGGCATAGAAATAGGTGGAGACGTGAAGAAGAAGGGAAGAGAAAAGATGAGAAGGGAATAAAGACAGCGAGGAGGCTCCGTCCGCGTCCTAAGAAGATTAGATGGCATGAAGAAAGGAAAGAAGACGTCATGCAACAGACAAAAAAACACATCTTCAGTTTCGCATGGATAGTTTCTGGGTGGGTGAGAGTTTGAATTCGGTATCTTTACACAGAACAAACTAATTAAAAACGGAACCTCAAAGACAGTGCTTTCTTCCTTTATTTCTTTGCAAATTACTGAAGTCGAATTCGGTGAGTACCCACACAGCACAATAAGGGAGAGACATGACTGCGCATCAGCTATAGTCCTGTGAAATCAGCTGGGTGTGAGTTAGCCGCCCACTGCTTCACTCCCTGGGAAGAAAAGGTCTGGGGTCATTATGACAAAGAAAGTGAACTCAAACCAGTGCTGAGTCACTTCGCATGTCAGAGCAGATACTGTAAGGTTTAATAAGGTGAGTGGGGAGCACATTGAGGTGTTCAAAGTGTAAGAAAAATGTGAGGAAGAAGGTGCATTTTACGCAGTCTGCTCTAAAACAACCTGTATTCTGGACGATTGCTGAGACAATTCAGGGTCTAACCCACCCACTGTGTATGTAACTGCTCCAATTCAGATCAACCGTTTCATACACCTGTGTTCCCATTTTGTACTTGCGGGGGAAAAAAATACATACGTACATGGTATACATGGTATTTAACCATTGCATTTTAGTTTATTTCTATTGGTTGGTATTCTTAATGTTCAAATTTCACATATAATTTATTTAAATGTAATTATTTATACCTGAGCAGCAAAGCAGCACAGTTGTTAGCACTGCTGCCTTGCAGCAAGAAGGATCCCCCTAGCATGGAGTCTTTGGAAGGAGTTTGCATATTCTTTGCATGCAGGGGGTCTTTGTGGGTGCTCTGGCTTCTTCCCACAGTCTAAAAACATGTTGGTTAGGTTAACAGAATAATCTAAATTCTACTTAGGTGTGAGTGCGTGCATGCATGGTTGTTTGTCCGGTGTGTCTCTATGTCTAGGTCAAACCCCGCCTCATGCCCAATGACCACTGGAGCTAAACAACAGTCCCCCCTGCGACCCTGTCAAGATAAGCAGGTATAGATAATGGATGGATGGATAATTACACCCAATTTACACTGATTGTGGTTCTGATGCCAGTTAGTCAATTTGGAAGAATGTGGCTCCTGAAACCTAAATAACTTTGAGTAATTTGGTGCTGAAAAATTGTATTTATTGGAGTAACACAATCACATTTCAACACAGCAGACTAAGTACATTGCCAATACATACCCAGTACTTAGCTGTGTATACCATGTACACACAGCTAAGTACTTCCATAAGTTTATGAGCTCCGTCGGACATAACCGCTCCCCTTTTCAGGAACCATCCTCTTCTCAAGTGGAGTAGCCAGACATGCTAGTGCGACTTAGCCCTTTAATTAGCCGGTGTATCGGCTGGGGGGAGGAGAAGAGGGGAGGAGGAGGGCTGTTTGCTTGATGGTGTGCTCTAATTGGAGAATATGAATTACGTAGAAAGATAAACCGTTCTCTGATTTATGTTTTTTGGATTAATCCAAAAAACAGATTCATGTTTCTTTTGAGCAAAGAAACAAAGCTGACCGCCTATGAGCTGGGCATTTGATACAAACTCTTGTCATTCACATGTGCACAACAGATTATATTATACCCTCCAAACCACAGAAAAATTTAATTTGTCATGACCCCTTTAAATAAGAAGTATGACATACAATTTGAATTACTTCAGAAAAGGAAGCCTCACTTCAATCAAGTGCTTGTTAAATGACAATTGGCAAATATCCTACAACTTAAAAACAGCTATTTAGAATTAGACATTTGGTGTCTTTTCTTAGGTAAAGCTCATATTTTTCAAAATTGAAAGTTGTGATGTAGTTACAGCTGAGGTCCATTCTTGTGCTCATGAATGTAGGACAACAAAAACATTTAAAAGGGAAAATCATATTTGTGTGATTATTATTAATGTCAAAATTATTAAGACAAGTGATATTAATTAAAACATATTGTAAGACATAACAGCAAAGTCCTGCTGTCACATCAGATTTAGCTATATTCCGGTGTATCCTCCGGCTGTTCATATGATATGTAACTAAAACTCCTCAGCACATAAATAGCTACCTTTACTTTTTAAAACGAAGTTTCGTAGTGCTTCAAGGCTTTACTGCGCATCCTTTTTTTTTTTTTTTTTTTTTTTTTGTAACAGCTCAAACTCAGATTGGATGATTAAGATTATGTCTTGCTTCAGATTTCCAATTTGATTTTTGACATAGTCAGTTTAAACACATACATATGTTTTGATATAAATCATTTTGTTGTAGCTTTGGCTGTATGTTTATTGTCTTTGTCTTTGCAGCCTCTAGCAGGGTTACTTTCTGGATTATTCTACTTTAAACTCCATCCATCCTCCAATCAACTCTGATTAGTATCCCTGTCAACAGGTTCACTTACCTGACCTGTGAATTTATGCAATTCCTCCAGAGTTACCAGCGCCCTCTTGTCTGCTTATCTGATTAATGCTTTCTTTATAAGGCAGTTTAGGTCGACAGCAATTTCTGTTCCATCTTTGGGTGATATCCTGAACATTTCTCTGTGAGAGGTTCAAAGCTTGGGACATTGTTTGATAACCTTATACTGCTTTAAGCACCTCCACAACTCTGTCCATGACCTCTCTAATGTAGCTTTTTAATGCTGTTCATTATTGTTTCTGAAGCCTTTACTAACATCTGTTTTTACAATGCCGTCAAAAAGGTTTCTGTACTTTTACAGATTCATGCTGTTTTTGCTTTTTTGTCACCAGAAATGTTTGCGATTATCAAACTTGTTTTAACATCAGAAGAAGATAAGAAGACCTTACTTACAGTGCTCGTGGTTCAACAATAAGAAAGAGACTGGGCAAAAATACTGCGATTTGGAGAGTTTTAAGGTGAAAATGACTGATGCCCAAAAAGAACACGAAACCCAGCCCACATTTACAAAAAAACATGATGATCCCCAAGCTTTATGAGAGACTGATGAGATCTAAACATGCTAAGTCATGTCCCAGTTATGCAAGGTATGCATCCATTTGTAACAAAACTCAGCATTTCAGAAAAAAAAAAAAACCATAGCATCAATGGGCTACTTTAGCTGTTTCAGCACCTATGACAGGTTGATATAACTGATGAAAGCATGAGTTCACTACCAGGAGATCCTAAATGAGATTATGCCCATCGTTTGTGACCTTAAACTTAAGTTTCATAATTTTGCACTATTTTGTGTTGGTCTGTTACATAAAATCCACATGAAATATGTTGATTGTATTTTTAATGTGACAAAATTTGAAGTTCAAGAGTAATGAATGCTTTTGAAGGCACTGGATATCACATATCACAGGTGTGTTTTTGCTTCTGCTCTTGGATCAGGATTTATAAACATAAAATTTCAGGGCAGGGCCTTGGGTAATGGTGTATTGGTGCTAAACATCTATTTTAAAATGCACATACATTTCCAGTGACTGATTTTTCATTGCCTGTTGAAGTATAATGTATTCTGAACAGTTTGTTTTGTGCCGTGAGGGCAAAATTGTCCATCATTTCCTTGGAAAGAATAGAAAATGAAAGTAGAAAAGGGAAATGGTGAGATGCTGTGAGCTGGGAAGATTGAAGTCATGTCGAGGGATGAAAAGAAAAAAAAAAAAAGTAACCTAAAGGGAATTAAGGACACTTATTTAAAGGGAAGGTATTGGTTGTTAGATAAGGAAACATGGACAAGAAGGCAGACAGACATTTCATGAAACATATTGTCCGGATATTATTTTTTCTCTTTTCTCTGTGACCTCAGAGAAAAGTGGCAAAGAGAAAGCTGAAATGGTGGACAAGAGCAGGGGGGGCAGAAAGACCAAAATACAGACATATTAACATATGCCTATGTGTTTTTCAGAGAAAAAAATAAGGATGCTTTTAACAACAAAGTGCAAGGATAAAAAGTAGAAATATAGACTTATATTCACTATATGTGAAGGTATATGTGTGTATGTGACTTTTTAATGACCTAAAGCAATGTAACATCTTTTTTTTCATCTTAACATTTTTGGGTTTTTTTCTAAACATGTAATTTAATATAAACGGGGCTTTGCACAGGTTCATAGAGATGTTACACAGTGATATAGGATACATAACTCACTAATATGCTTGTTATGTTAATATTTGACGTTATAAAACAAACAAAACATTATTCCTTACAAATTATAATTAAACAGGCTTTTATTGACTAAATCTTTGGTGCGACCTATGCTTGGTTGAATAAATATTTCTTGATATCATTTTCGTTAAATATTCTCCAAAACCAGACATTATAGATGGACACCAATTCTCAGTGTCTAAGAAAAGACTTGTTGATGCTGCAAAGAACTAACATGGAAGTTCTTTGCAGCATCAGCAACAGTTGGAAGATCCAAATTAAAGAGGCTAAAACCTGAGAGAGTTTTAAAGTGGATTATGGTGATTATGACTCTTACACATCTGTCTCTGCTTATGTATGCATAACAAATGCATGTATCAGGTGGAGACATTTTATTTAATTAAGTTAACCCAATTATTTTTGTTGACACTTCCAGAAATTGTCTGCTGTGCTTGCAGGTTGTACATCTGTAGGTACTGTTGAACAGGGTGCTTCAGCAATCCTGCAGGGTGTCAAGGAGGCTTTGTGAAGATGAGCTGAAGCGGAATAGAATAGAATGGAATAAACTATGCAAATTTACACAAAGGTATTATAATAATAATAAAAACATCTCAAAAAAAGACTGAAAAAAGAGAAAAGAAAAGGAAGAAGACAACCAGCAATTTTTAAATTATTAACAATTGTAGTTCTGCTACTTTTAAGTATTGAAATATTTTTTTTCTTTTTAAATATTGAGGAAACAATTTAATGTGATTTAACTGATCTATGAAATATTATATGCATTGATAGTTCTTAAAATATATTTATGTACTCTGTAACTGTATCACAAAAACAAGTAATAAGGAAAATAATGCATTTTCACAAGTTTCATTGTTAAGGAAAATCAGTTGGTTCAAAATTTCCCTACACTCCTAATTAGGAAGTCCCGCTTACCAGTATCAAGAAAATAAAAAATGTATTGTTGGACTAATGTGTTACGTTAAAAGATTCATTACTATTCCAACATTCATTAGTATTCCAACTCTTTTGTCATGATTCATGTTCGGTCCTGTCCATGCTGTAATTAGCACTCATTCTACTCACCTGCTATGCCTGATTGCTTACCTGTTCCACCTGGGCCTTGTCCTACTTAAACACCTCTCAGTCTCCGCCTCCCTGCCAGATTATCGACAGCCACGAGCCAGTAGAGATCCAGCGTTTCATGCCTTGCCTTCTTGTGTTTCTTTGACCCATTTCCGTCCATGGATCTTCCCCTCCTGTCAAGCCCGTTACGGATTCCTTTGTTTCTGGATTTCTGGACCCTGACTCAAGCTCCGCCTCACGACCACCGAGTATTGCCTGTCCCTCAAGCTAAATCTGCTCTCTCTGCCTTCCCGTGTATTACCTCTGCCTGATTATCATCTAAGCCCCTGGTGCTGCATCAGATTCCCTTGTGGAGACCTTCTTTGTTTCTTCCTGAGCAGCTAACAGTCCCGATACTGAATAAACTTGTGTTTCCTTTACGTACTTCTGTGTGTGGTTGAATTTCCGGGTCTTCCTTGTGAGTCCTTACATCTTTGAAAAATTTTCAATGAGAAGTGAGAGGAAGCGCCGAGGTAACTGCCGTTTCTGACTCTGTTGAACATTGAGTAACACAATGATGCCCCTCCCCCACATGTTGTTGCACACTGATGGTCATCTGTCTGAAACAAGGCTGCTGCAATACACTTTTCCCTAATTTTTGCAATAAACACATTTAACTGTAAGGTAACTCTGTTATAAAGCTCCACGTGTCAAGCTATGAGTGACATGTCTGTTATGGTTTAGTCATGGATGTTCAAGGTTTATCATGCTGTGAGAATCTCATCTTGCCCTATACCCAGTGGTCATACACGGTGTTCAATAAAATTGTACACTGTACACATTAAAAGCAGTGTAACACTATTAAAAGTGTTTATATGCTTCATTGAACAAAAGTGAAAGTAGCAAGCATATTGTTATATTATGGATTTTTAAGAGGGAAGTTTCATGCAGAGTAGCCAATAAAATTCTGTGAGAAATTAACAGATTTATTTACCCGATTCTAACTCAGGGTCTCCCCAACCTTCTACGGTACCCCTTTAGAGCTAATTGAAATGTTTGTTGCATGTACAGATTTGTGTGTCGTTCTCCTCTCCTGCCATGCTCCTTAACTCCAGTTGTGTCAGCACGTGGTTCGAGAGGATTAGCATCATGGTGATCCTGCTCAACTGTGTGACGCTTGGCATGTACCAGCCCTGCGAGAACATTGACTGCACCTCGGACCGCTGTCAGATACTCCAGGTAAGGCAGACTTGTGTGTGTAAGTGACAACGTGTAATCGCACTGAGAGAAACATAGAACAAAACATCCAATTACAGAGAATGTACTGCTCTTCTTGTTGACATTCTTCAAGCTGTGATGAAAAAACACACTTCAGATAGATTTTTTTTTTCCCCTCCTGGAATGTTTATATTTTCTCCATCCTCTGAGGAGGGAATTGGGGCTCTGTTTGTGTTAATAAAGTCTTGCAGAGCAGTATTGTGATTTTGTCACCTGTTGAGTGGAGGAACGGATTTGAGACCGTGCTTGTGGGTGTTCTCAAATGCCACCTGTGGCATTTGAGAACATTTGTTCGAGGTCAAAATTTACCTGCAGTCCTTTCCTAATACTTCTGCTATTTATTCTTCAAATAAGAAGTTAAATACAATATTATATGTTCACTCTTTTTATATTTTATAAACATAAAAATAGCATAACATCATCACATTCACCAATGATCAGCACACAAATATAGAGTTTGGAGTCATATGATAAATGAGATTTTCAAACATCATTTTACGATTTAGTGATTTGTTCCTTCAGCTGCATGTTCAAGTTTGCATTAACATTGGTTGTGTATGTACATATATTGTGACGGTTCTTTTATGAATAGTGTCCTGGGAAACCGCCCCCAAATATTTAGACTGCTTTAAATCATAAAATTGTGAGGTTGAAATAAATCATAAAAATTTTGAGTGGTAATAAACTTAATCGTAAAATAATCTCCCTATAATCAGCCACAAATAGAGTTGCCAACTCCCTTTTGACTGCTCATGATTAAAAGCAATAGAAAACTTGTTCATGGTGAAACTATATACTATATATAAAAACTATATATACTTTCAATTCTGCTGCTGAGGAGAGAGAGCTGAATTATGTTATTTAACAGTCTCTTTAAAGATTCATCTTTTTTATTTTTAATAAAATTTCCACCTTCATTAAACTATTATACCAAACTATCCATTGCTTTTTCTCAAACAGAATGATGTCTGATAGCATCTGTGCTTCATGTTAACTAAACTAAGGCAACAGATTTCCCCAACCTCTGTTTTTGTTTCAACACCTGACACTTCAAAGGCTCCGTAGATCCTAGATATTAACAGCTGAAGTGAAATTACAGCAGGCTAACTTCTTACCTAGAAATGTACGCATAATTAAAAATAGTTAATCTCATTCTCTTTGTGCCTTTCTTTTTTCAGCTTGTTTCATTGTTGCTTGTTTATATGACTAGTAATGTAAAAAATGTTACTGGAAATTAAAGTTACCAACAGATTGCTATTTATTCCTGTAGGACATATGAATAAAATTGTGAGAGTGCATATTCAAAATTGAATTATTATTTTTTTTCAAATTTGCTGATATTTTGCCATTATATCAGTAAGCGATGTTGGGCTTAGAGGGACAATGTGTTATTGCCAGCTGGCGGAGGAATCAGTGTGTACCTCTGGGATTGTAATTGTTTTTCACTGAAGGCTCAATTTCAGTGGCAACACAGACGACCTAATTCTGCCTGAAATGGGTTTTTTATGTCCATTGGAATTAAAAACCTTTCTGCTTTGACCTGCATAGAAACAGTATTATCTGTTTATTTTGTTTACTCCTCCTTTTGCTATTATTACCCCCATCACCAAACACTATCTTAATGTTTTACTCTGTAACAAGCATACCGTATCCCCAGGTAGGGGTCTTGTTCTGGTAGCTGTTAATGGTAACTGGAGGGATTTTGGTGACAGAGCTTAGATAGTAAACATGACCATAAAATGTATCTGTGGCCCTCTGCAAATTCTGCTAGCCCAACATGAAGTCACATTTTATTTGCAAGTACTCGACAGGGATACTAACAAGTTACAGTCATGTGGCTGAAAGCCTGGTAGAGGTGTAGTCTTTGGTCAATACGCATAAATAGGATATGGATTAATGGATCAATTTCGATAATTACTGTGAAAATGATTTACTCTGTAATGATGCTACAGGAGAGTCAAATGAACTCCAAATGTGTAAACCCACTTTGGCATTTGTGGCAAGGGAGTCTCCCCTCACCACCACCATGATAGAAGAGTCTGCCTTTTTCCTGAGTTTTTTTTTTTTTTTTTTTTTTTTTTTTGGCATTTTTGCTCCAGAATTACTATCCTAAAGTTATTATTGATTAACAAAAATATTGACTTTAAAATACTTCTGTTAGTTTATAAATCACTGAATGGTATAGCACCACAATACATTAAAATGTGCTATACAAATAAACTGCCTTGCCTTTTTCAGGTTTCCAGCCATAAAGTAAAAAAATTAATAAACTTTCAAATAAGTTAGATTTTAAAAATCCTATTTATCAGGGTAAATATAGATGAATTTGTTTGACAATGAATCTCAACTTTTATTAACATTTCACATGTATAGGTATCAGTTTTGGGACTTCTTGATTTATTTAATTGTCACACGTTTGGCTTTATGCTGCGGTCCAATATGTTCAGTCCATCACTGTTTATGTGACATTTTAGATGTGAGCTCCAAATGCTGTGGACCGAACCTTTCCTTAGCAGTTGAGCTTCTACAGAGAGGTAACGTCATTCTATTCATAGCCGATCACCTCCAGCTCAGATCCTGTGCAGAGGCAACCGGTAGGGACGTTACATGAAAGTGGAGCGGAGCGTGAACCGTATGCAGGTGCTACCTGGGCTTTGCGGTGTGTCGTGGTAACAGTTGTGGTGCTGTTTCTTTATATCAGGCTGCCTGGCCCACAGCAGAGGGACCGACTGAGGCTGTGTTTTCTTCTCCCTGCCTGTAGCACACCAGGCATTCAATCCAGCACTGGGGCAGTCTAATAAATTAAAACTTTGAAGTTTTCTTGGCGGCTGAACCATTATAACTAATCTCTGTGAGGAGAGGTTTTCCAGGCTACTCGAAGGACAATTAGGAAAATAAATACATAAAATTTTTATTTTTTTATTTTTTTTTGGGGGGGGGGGTTGTAACTTCAATATCAGATCTACGTTTCTCTTCACAAACAGGCCTATGTTGAGAAAATATTCTCGCTGATAATTTGGGTCTGGAACAACTGAGGACATGGAGTCAGAGGCACGTCAAAGATGAGAATGTGTTAATAGTAATAATTTGACTGAGGGGAGCCAGATCAGTTTATTTAGTTAAATTGTTAATATTATTGTTGAGGGGCACAGGCAGGCCTCCAGACACACATATAAAAAAATTCTTAAAAAAAGGGAAATTGGGAATTGAGCATGAAAGAAGCAGGTGCTCAAGACACCTCCGCACGTGCCTGTTTCCATGAGTCTAGATCTGAAGAGAATTGTGAGAAGGATGCCTTTTCTTCTAAAGAAACCATCTTGGCCTAGCTTAAATCCTAAAAACCTTGCAGAAGAACAAGTTTTATATATATATATATATATATATATATATATATATATATATATATATATATATATATATATATATAGTCTGATGAAACCAAACCTTTGGGCCATAGTTTCAAAGTGTATGAGGGGAAAAAAAGCAACACAAATCAAAACCAAAACACCATACCCACAATGAAACACAGTGGTAGCAGCATTAACTGGGGTTTACGGTGGTTGAAATTCTGATCTGTTCCTAATACCAGAAAGTTTTGACCCAACAGTTCAACATCACATTGAATCTCAGTTAGCCCAAGTCGAAATGCAAATCAACAAACAAGTGGTTTTGGATGGGCCAGCCGGCATTCAGAAAAATATCTGTGGGGTCACCTCAACACGGCTGTGGATGTATGGTCTCCAAGTCTGTCAAAGTGTGAGGATAACTTTTTCAAGGTAGAGTGAACAAATTTTGCCTGGTCAAGTAAGAATGTACACACCTGGGTTATTTAATTCAATTTAATTCAAAAACAAAATAAATTAAATATTGTAGGAAATCAAACTAATAAGTTTCTTCAACCAGTCATTGTAGTTGGTTGTGGCTGTTAGCAGGAAAGATTTCCTGTAACAATCTATATTACAGTGGATCTGAAGAATATTATGACTGCATACACTCTTGTTGTATTACTGTCTCATTCAGAGAATGCTTAGGGTTGTCCATCAAGTTCTTTATTTTATGAAGCATCATTCTTTGCTAAGTCATATGTAAAGGCTCAAGCAGTGAGCCATCTTTATTTTTCAAGTCACTGGCTCTGTTGTTGCTACCCCAACAGATGATGGCATTAGAGATCACACTCTCTACAACATACTTATTGAAGGTATGCAGAAAGTTCCTCCAAACACTAACAACAAGCAACCCGATCACAATAATCATTGTGTCTTTTATTTTTGCAACAGAAACTCTCTCTTTTTTGAAAATATCTTAGAAAAATCTAGAAAAATAAAAAGTTTATCATGAAAATGTAAAAACATATCCCTTTGTAGAGAGAAAAATGCCAAATTTACATTACCAATGTACAGGAGAGGATCAAGATTGTATTCAAAGCTTAAGTTTTTTTCCAAATCCTCTTACATTTTTAAAATATAAATGTAGTTATTCTGATTACATTTACTGAATCTTAAGATTGATTCAGTCTTTAAATGAGCACTATTTATCTTTTGACTGCTGCCTAAATGATAAAAAACAGACAAAAGATAGGTTTGTCATTTATTTCTTTTCATGCCCTATATGCCTGTGAGTATTAAGTGTACACTTATCCTCTGAGTATCTTTGGTAATTTTGTCAGTATCACATAAAGTAAGACACACATAACATCATTTTTATTTTTAAATCATTCACCATCACAATCTTGATGACCCACTTACTATGTCCTTTCCTCCTGGCAAATAAGTGGCACAATGACAGCATATAAAGCAGCTTCCACACCAGCTCATACATCAAATCATGAAAGGGCCCATTGCAAGACACCCTCAACCTCTTTACAAATCATGCAGATGATGGAACCTGATAGGGTGACTGAAGAGAAAGCTGGCACTGGTGACAAATAACTATGATGAATTCATTCCCCTTCCTCTCAAAGCAGCAAGAGATGGGAATCTGACTGTTGCACCCACTGTCAGATTACATGTGAAGCATGCAGGCTGCATTATTTATCAAAACATCATTTAAAACAGCATGTAGAACAGACTTCTTGCCTTTCCGATTGAATTCCGCCAGGTCAGAATTGCTGGTTGATAATGAGATGATCCATCTCATTGTGTTTTTTTTAGCTGTGCTTGCAGACTTGTTTGCATTTAAGGACAAATTTATGGTGGCGTACATTTGTGTCTTAAATTGTATATTATTCAGACTTGTTTGCAAAGGAACTTATTTACAGTGGATTCCTCTATTTGACTGCTCAGAGTCAAACACAAGAACTGAAAGGATTTTCCAAAAGGAAATGTGTTGCATCATGGATAAATACTCAAAACTGAAGTTTTTTCACAGCAGCAAACTAAATTTTGTTGCTGTTTATCATTGCTGAGTGGAAATAAATGTTGTAAAAGTATTTTTCTATTTTCTATATCCAAGCCTTTTTCAACTGCTACAGGCTTTTGTTCAGCATGTATTTTGACTTACCCTTCATGCATCCTTACATGTTGCTGATAAGCTGATTAAAATACTGTTTGTTTTTTGTCATTACAGCAAATATATATATATATATATATATATATATATATATATATATATATATATATATATATATATATATATATATATATATATATATATATATATGTTACCCCACATATCTGTTACCCCACATATTATAAATTGTGGGGTAACAGCATAGTGCATATATTATAGGTTACCTATGTTATTAACATTGAGGTAGGAATTGGTAGCAGTAACAAAACTATTTGAGTACAGTTAATATCTTCACACCAAAAAAATTTTTTTTTGCCTCTATCTGGTGCTCATCAATCAATAATGGTGATCATAGAGTGGTCTTAATCCAACCTTGTCCAAGATATTACCACAGTGTAATATAAATTGGATGTAACCACCTTAACAATTACCGTCTGATTGGGATAAGAGGATTTTTTTTGCATTCATGGACTACACTGCCTACCAATGGTCCTGCGTTCTGGACCCAGTCAATGTGGGCCATCAAATCCACTGTGATTTAAAACAGTCCATCATTAAAGAAATGAAACCTGAAATCAAACAGGAATCCCAATTTTGGTTCTGTGCAGAAATAGTTTTAAAATAATGAGAAGTAGGTTTTATGTGCTTAAGAGGAAAAAGAGTATCCAAACTGTTATCTGCAAAAATTGCACCGTTAGATTCCAATATGATATGCAGTGCATGAGTGACCACAAAGTAGCACATTTTCACATGTACTATTGATCCAGAGCGACTGTGTATATAGATTTTTGTGAGGGCCAGTTCTTACAGGGTTACACAGTTATTAGAGTGAAGATTTATGTATCATAAATCAAATAATGGTTGAAATGTTGTATTCAGAAAGAGAGAAAAGAGTTTTTATTTTACTTTTTTTTTCTTTTTTTTTTCTTTTTTTTTTTTTTTTTTACAAAACTCTGACCGTTATTATCCTGATTATTTAAACTTCAATTGAAAGGGAATTCTAAAAAAAAAAAAAAAAAAAAAAAAAAAAAAAAAAAAAAAAAAAACCCCTCCCCCACCCCCTTTTAGCAATATGAATTCTGGATTTAAAAAATTAATTAAAATATTGTAAATTCTAGTTGTGCAGTAAAGCCATTAAAATCCTCCTTTACACTTTTTGTTCACTAATGATATGATTCAAATGAAGAAATTAAAGTATGTATGAATGTTCAAAAATGTATGTTATTGATTTTTTTTATTTTACATCTTGTATGTATTTATGTTCATATTTGGACTGTAAAAATACAGTTTTTCCTTTAATGTACCTTGTGAAAAATGATCTCATTTGAGACGCATCGCATGCATTTGTCTCAGTATGGATAGCTGACAAATTGCTTTTCACCAAGCAGCAATGGGTCCATTTGAATGTTCAGGCCTTGAGAAACACTTTGTCAAGAGGTACTAGTTTGAATAATGCTGTGCAGGAATATGTAACAAGGCAGTAAATGCAGTCATTCAGCCCAGGGCAAAGCGCATGGAAGATTCTGTTCCATAAATACAAAGGGCTCTTAAGCTCGTCATCTGAGCATAATAATGGAACTGGGACAAGGCAGGGATATGTTCACATCTGTCTCAATTTATCTTTCACTATTTTTCTTCCCTCATCTTTATTTTTTTGTAGTTTTATTTGTATCCTTCTGTAGTTTTAATTTCTTCTTTTGTAATTTTCATCAGGTCAAACAGAAATCATTTTGATTTTATTCTTGTAGTTTTAGGGATGCAAACCATAATCTCAGTTCTTGCCAACATAAAAAAATATGAACCACTCAGATAACATTAATAGTGAATCTAATTTTATCCATAGCCAACATGTCAAGACACATCAATCATCATTCTTAGTGTGTTATTAAATAAACATCTGTGGTGATTCATGGGACAGTTCTTTTGGAAAATAACTTACCTGACAGCTCCAGAGAAACTGCTGCACTAAAAGAGGTAAATGTGCCATTTAAAGGCAGAAGATGAGCAGTAGTGGGTTGTTTTAAATAGTTTAAACTGATATAGAGTTTAAGAAAAGAAATTGACCGGCAAGAAGTGGACTGCAGTATGTCTAAATCATGTCAGAATTAATGGTTTTGCTGATAGCTTGAACTAAGTGAAGTTAATCTTTCAGTTGGGGTGTCTTGAATAAAATCACAATTACAATGTGGTTTTCCTTTACTTACATAATTTTTAAAATTTCCTTTCACAGGCCTTCGATGCATTTATCTACATCTTTTTTGCATTGGAGATGGTGATAAAGATGGTGGCTCTTGGGATCTTTGGCCGTCGCTGTTACCTGGGAGATACCTGGAACAGGCTGGACTTTTTCATCGTCATGGCTGGGTGAGCAACTGTTTCAGAAAGCAAGAACTATGTTTGTAGCTACTAAAAAAGGGTTAGCAGTGAGTTTGTTAGATTCAGCACGTTCCTCAATTATAACTTTGTCCAAAGTGTCATTGTTGTGCAATTACCCATCCATCTACTCTTCAATACCCGTTTCATTAACTTAGTTTCATTAATAGTTGCAGGAAGGGTAAGGCTAATCCAACCTGACACAGAGCATATAGTGTAATTATATTATTGTAATAGCTGACTTAATTTGTTCACTTCAAATTCTGTGTTAACCCATTTACATTTACAATCTCCTGAATTGTTTTGTTGCTTTATATACAGTGCCATGAAAAAATATTCATTTCACCTTACAACTGCAAACTTTGACATAATGTTCTTGGATTGTTTTTATGAGTGGATAACAAAAAAATGTGCATGCTTGTGAAATAAAAAAAATAGATCATCTAAGGAGGGTCTAAAAAAATTCAACCCTGTTTGCTCTGATCCCCCTAAATAAAAGTCCAGTGCAGCCAACTGTCCCTCTGAAGTCCAACATTGAGCAAAAGAGTGTTTCAACACCTGTTCGCAGTCAGCAAGACAACTTTTAATCAAAACATCAAAGCCGAACTGTTCAGAAGCTTGGCAAAAAAAGTAATTGTTAAAAGTATGGTATTAAAAATCTTGTGTAAAGTGCTGCCAAACAATATGAGACATGGAAAACACATGGAAGATGGTGTTCTGGTCAAATGTGAACAAATTAAACTTTTTGGCCTACAAGCAATGTGCTATGTGTGAAGAAAAACTAACTATGCCCGTCACTATGAGCACAGCATTCCCAATGTGATGCATGGTGGTGGTAGCATGATGTTATGGGTTGCTTTTTCAGAGCTGGATAGAGATATATATCGGGCAGTTCTGGAGGAAAACGTGTTAGTTGTTGCAAAACCAAACTGAGAATGGGGTGAAAGTTCACCACACAGAGGTGTAGCAATCCTAAAGATATAGCAAGAGCTGATCAAATCAACAGCTAGAATGACCTAGTCAAAGTTCAGAACAAAATCCAACTGAGAATCTGTATTAAGACTTAACACAATATTTGCAACAATCCAATCTAACTGAGCTTGAGTTGTTTCGCAAAGAGCAATTAATCTATGATGTACTAAGCTGATATAACCTGGAGGAGCACTGTAAAACTTTTTGAAAATTATCCTTTTCCACTTTACAAATATGTATGGCGTTGTGCCTGTGTATCACATAAAATCCTAATTAAATACATTAGTTTGTGGTTGTGATAGGGCAAAATGTGAAAAAGTGTAAGGGTTATTAATACTTTTGCTTCCCACCCTATTCATGGGGGAGTCAAGTTCATCTTCTAATTGTAAAAAGTCAAACTAAAAGCAAGCTGAAGCCAGTGCTGAAGTTGGTATTTTTACATTTTGTCCATTTAGTATGTGACAGCTATTTTTTTGTCAGCTGAACAGTTGTGTATCAGCATTGTATTTTAGCTAACAATTTTTTTGTTTGTTTGTTTTAGAAACAGTTAAATCATAAACAACTCTTTTGCACAACTGGGCATAACTACTACATGGATTATTATGTTTCCCTTGACCGTCTCAGAAAGTTTGAGTTTGGGTTGCTTTAGATGCTTTATATTTTCTTCTTAAATGACTAATAATGCCAAATAATTTTGGCTTTATTTTGGAAAAAAGAAATGATCACAGAATAATTAAATGTAAAAAAAATACATATATTTTAGTAATATGTTGTACATGGTTATACACTGCACTTGCATTACTGCACACAGCAACATTGTGCAAAAAACGCATGGTGCAAGACCACTGACATCCATAGTCATATGATGTTTTTATATAAGATTAATTTGTTCTTCCCAAGGGTTAATTGCTGTTTCCATGGGAGACTGATGTATGGACACACACACACAGAGAAAACACATGTGCTCAAACACCTGCTTTGATCCAAGTGAAATGAGATGCTCAGACATGGGTAATAAAGCAAGTCTGGCTTGGTGTGTATATTAGTCATGATGCAGAACATCAATCTGTTGGCACAGTGGAGTGGGAATGTGGAGACACGCCCTGCTCTAAGCCAGCCTTAATGTAAATTTTTTTTAATTATTTAGGAAGCATATTTATAGATGGAGTTCACAGTTTTGGGGTTAGATTTTGGGTAAGATTTTGAGTTTTTCAAATAATAGCTACACCATCTAAGGTGTGTTTTTCTATATGTGGAGAAAGACAGAGATTTAGACAGGAAGAGTGCCTGGTATATTTGCAGAAAAACAACAACAGAGCTCCAGACTTACCAGGGTTGGTGGAGGGACATTCATCTTCATTTGACCTGAATCACTTTATCCCCAGTGGATGTGCAGAGCCTGTCTATGTGACTGTATGTGTAACAACATTCACACACGTTTATAGCTATAGAGTTTGAATATGGATTAGAATGAACACCTCTTGTTTTTGTTTTATGTCTGAGTAACTGTACATTAGATCAGTGTCTGAGCTAATTTTAGAAAGTATGTCCAGCATTGCCAGACCTAAACACTGCCGACATTCTATTATGATCTCTCTCTTTTTTTCTCTCTCTGTTTCCCATAGGCATCACCTTACTATTTCATAGTCCTTCTCCAGCCTCTCTTTCTGTCTATCTGACTCATCATCCTCACTCCAGACAATATGCAGTCTGTCACCCAAATTGACATGTGTAGTCTCATGTTACCTTTTTTTCATATCACCCAAATCCAATGCATAAATCCTATCCTTTCTGGTCTCTGGTGTAAAAAGAACAACTGAATCTATTTCAGTACGCTGCTGAGATCATTCTTTAGTAACTCTGAATTTTATTTATTTTTTTGGTTTTCTATCTTAAGGATGTTTTTTCATATCTCTGTGGCTTCTTTGGGTTTTTTTTCTGTGACTATGGTCTGTTAATAAAGATTGATTGATTTACTCAGATTCTGCCTCACCTTTCATATTTACTCTCCCTGGCTGAAACAGCTAGAAACAAATGTACCAAGTAAAAAATAGACAAAACAGACTTTGGGTTTAAGTGTGTTAGACATCTTAGCTAAGCCTTGAGGAAACCAGTCTCATCTCTTCAGATATCTGTTTGAAGAAACTATTTTCAAGGTGATAAAAGCTTAACGATCCCCCTGATATTGATGGCCTGCAGTGATGTTTAAGTTACACAATCTATCAAATAGTTTAACAGTTTTAGTGTTTTGTTGTTCTAATAGTTTTTACTATATGAGCCTAAGGGGAAATGGAGAGGTAACCACAGATTTACCGTAGAACAAAAGAAAAGCTCATGAGATTTTTAAAAGCATTATAAATACAGCAAATTTCTACTTTTAGAAACTCACAATAATGATATAAACCATAATAGCCATAAAGCCTTTATTTAGTCAGGAAACTCACATTACAGCAACTCTTCTTCCAAAGGATACTATTCAAAATATTTTCATCAAACTACACTACAAATACAATAAAATTATCACCCAAAAAAGTTAAAAAGAATGAACAGACAGAAAAAAAAAACAATGGAATACATTAAAACAAAGTCAAAATTTATAAAACTTTAAGAG
This sequence comes from Anableps anableps, assembly GCA_014839685.1. NCBI lineage: Eukaryota > Metazoa > Chordata > Actinopteri > Cyprinodontiformes > Anablepidae > Anableps > Anableps anableps. The sequence goes on from CM026083.1 coordinate 13,869,860, forward strand.
AAATAGGAGACATTAAAAAACTACCATAAAATTCTACCAACTAAATTCAACACAATTAACTACCAATCAGGCATTTTCTGGCTGATACCAATTTCCAATTTGTGTGCATGTATCTTTGTGTGTGTGTTTGCTTAAGTTCTGACGTTTTAGATTCAGATTTAGACCGATTCTCTTTTATGACACCTAAAAAAGAAAACAAATATGCTGTAGCTTCTTTTAATTGAGACATATTTTTTTTATTAAAAAACAAGAAAAAAGTGGTTTAAAGTAAATGCTTTTGTTAATGTGTGCATTGTCTAAAATGGTGATACTAAATTTAAATACATTTAATGAAATGGGAAAAGAATCTGACTTCTCAGCACTTGACCTGCCAGTCAACGATCAGAGCTGATCAAACCAAAACTGTCCAGTTACGCTCTCCAGCAGATTGATAGGTAGAACTCTACAACCAATTAACTGCTAAATAAAACAATTGCATGTTTTTTTTTTTGTTTGTTTGTTTTTTTTTTTTTTTTTTTGGGGGGGGGGGCAGCTTTAAGAAGACAGATATAGAAAGATTGGTGACATTTTAAATCTTATTCTAAAGATATTGAGCAATATAAAAAAATCTTACCAAGTTCTGAGTGGTCCTTGGGAATATTAATCTGTGTTTTTAATAGGATCTGGTATCATAGACATTTCTTTGACACACCAAAAACTTTAAAATTTTACCTAGCAGAGTATTTGCAATAACCACTGGAGATAGGCAGGTTTCTTTTTTTTTATTTACATGTTAACCAGGGGTCAGGACTTAAATTTCAGAGTAAGTTACACTGTGTTGCAAAATTTCAGACTTGACTTTGAAAAAAACTTTTGCAAACATCTCTGTTGGAAGGTCAACATTGTCCTTAGTACAAGTATGTTCAAACCTTCTCTAATGGCATGAACGTAATTACCTTAAAAAACGAGTAGAACATCTTTCAACAGTATAGCACATGTTGAAAACTAATTCAATGGACCTGAATGGAAAGTAAAAGAAATCAAAGGAGACCTTATCCATACGACAGTTGAAACTTTTTAGAAAAACAGAATTTTATCCCATGAGAATGACAAAAGGAAACAAGAAAATATAGAAAGGAACAGAAACAGCCATTATCCCACAGAGGGGAAATTCAGGTAACAGCAGCAACAGATATACAGTTTCACACAAAAAGTTCTTAAAGTGTAAAAAAGAATTAAAAAACCAAGATTAGCAATAATAATAGTATACTGTACAAGACTCAAGTAGAAAATACTCTGCAGTTATTATACCAAATTTGAATATAAAAATGACACATTTTTGCATCCTTAATACCATATATCTTTTAGCGCCCTTTCTGTTAGTCATCTTTAAAATCTTCTTTCTTGGTTTGCCCTCAATCGCCCGTGAATCCTTGTTTATAAACCAGCACACACACTCAAACACAGAGACACACACTACGCCTGTCACATAAAAGCAAAGTGGGGATAAGGGTATCGCAAAAAAGCAATGTGAGAAACAGAGAACAATCATGAAAAGGACATTTGGGGCAGTCCACTAATTACCTTTTCAAGCAAACCGATGTGATTGATGTGCACAGGGAAAGACAACCTAATAGAACACACATATAAACACACAATGCATTGCAAAGATAAAAAGATACCCATCAATCATATGCATCTAGCTTCTATGTGTTTGAACCATGGAAGCAAGCCGGAGTAATCAGCAAAGAGCTGCATGAGCCCCAGAATAAGAATAAGATAACAAAAAATATTATAATCACAATTGTTTTCATGAACACTGACATCACAGTTATTTAACTAAATTACTAAATACATTTGGAAACACTTTGCATTCATTGTACTAATGAGTATTAGAGAATGAGTCATCTGTGACCAAATAACATTGAGCAATATTTTATTTGTAAATTACATAGTTTAGTTGTTTTGAGCCAAAATAGAAATTAACACACTATTTTGCTTAACTGTACAGCCTTACATGATGTTTCAAGAAATGTACTGTGTAGGCAAACCCACAGACTTGTATGACAGATCCATTTGTGCAAAGTATGAAACATAACTATAAAATATAGATGAGCAAATATGCATTTCTTCTTGCTGCAACACTGACACTTGAACAAAAAAAAAAAAAAAAAATTCACCGATATACTTAAGCACATGCAATTACTACTTATGTGAACATATTTGCAATCACACAATGTTAATAAACAGCACTTGCTTAAACTTACATTCCAGTAGTTCATTATCCATCACACATAGCAGCAAGTAGGGGGCAGTTGACATGTCACATTCTCGTTGATACATCGGCCTTAATCTAGTTATTAATGCTTGGGGGGTTTTTTTGCTGTTTCTGGTGCTTACACTTAAAATGTGCGGAACAGAAAGAGCCTTTCAGGACACGGGTCAACTTTATGCACTTAAAATGTAACCACACATACAGACAATTCTCATCGTCACAGCCGATCACATCTTCCTCCTCATTGCATGGCTGTCAGCAAACATAAATGACTTGACTGTTTTCATAATTTGTGCTATTGCTAGACACTGAACTTGTTCTCCCAAAGAGCAGAAAAAGCCTTTAAAGCGGCAGTATTATGTATTTTCTAGGCACATAATGCCATTTTATATCAAAATCAAGTAACCTTGTTACCTTCAGTTGTTACAAAAATGCTACATATATCAAATATGACAAAAGAAATTTGACTTTGTAATTTAATGCCTTAAAATTGGGCCTCTGTCTCTTTGAAAACTCCTGCTCTTTCTGAAACTCTGCCTTCAGGAAGTCATCATAACAGCTAACTCTTTGACAACTTTTTTACCAGTGTTGCACTGAGAAGTAGCGAGTATGAGCTCAATAGGTGCACAGTTCCAGCAGGTGTTTGCTAATTGCTGCTGTCTAGTCTGAAGGAGCTGAGTGGGGAAGTCGTGGGAGAGGGATGGTCTGTGAGGTGGAAGCTCAGAAGCTTAGAAACTGCAGCTCTGAGGAGGAGTTGCACCTTGAAAGTGGGGCTGTATCCACCCAGGAATTTTGCACAGCAGAATGGCTGCTACAGGAGATTAAAGGATTTCTCAAACATGCATAAAGGAATCAAAGCAACAGTCGAGGTATGTTTTTGATGAGGGAATAACATTACAAAATGATGTGAAGCTCAAAAAAAGTCGATTTTACATAATACTGCCCCTTTAAAAAACTAATTTAAGCTTCAGTAATGCTGCTACTGTGTAATGTTGTTTTCCAGTACTTTACTTCTGGTCTGGTTTTGTAGGAATTATGTATAGACTTTCTCTTGTTTTTAGAGTTGAAGTCTGAGTCCGTAAAAACTATTAGGTTTTCTTGCTCTGTAGCTTTTGCCTGTCAACTTGAGTTGAGTACTCATTTCTTACCCAGCTTTTATCAGACCAAAAACAATTATTTCATTTTTTTGCACAATAAGCTGGAGGAAATTCTGACCCAGGAATTTCTGGATATTTTGGGAACACTGACTTAAATACTGTAATGGACTATGATCAAGAGATGACAAAGATGAAGTTGTATATTATCAGGAAAGATATTGTAAGAGATGTCTTGGTACTCCATAATCTAAGCATAGGGGTCATGTTGATGTTAGATAAAAATAGCTCAAAGATGGAGCTTTGAGGACTCCCACGTGATCGTTTTTTAAATTTATTTGCGAGACATTCTTTAGAAATGGTGAAGATTGGATTGTCTTGCATTGACTTAATAGGACCACTACACCTAGCTGAAAAAGTATGACCACCAAAACAACTGTTGTGTGTTTTATACTTTGACATTTCCATCAGGTTTCTCTGTGGTATGAAGCAAGGAAAGAAAATTAATCTGCTGCGTTTCTACATCTCTGGAAAAAATGTATTCTTCAAGCACAGGCCGCATGAGCTGCAGGGACAAAAGCAACATGACTATTGATGCAAGTACAGACAGAAAATATTTTACTGCAGCGTTTTAGCTTGCTCTGCCATATGAGTAAACTTATAGGGGGTTGTTAAACCAAGAAATCCTTCTTAAGTTACTGTGAAGGGCAAATAGAAAGTACTTGCCTGTGGGATCAATAAAGTATCATAATATTGTAAATGACATGGTTCCAGACTCTGTCTATGTGATAGACGGAGAGATTGATTTGTTTCTTTGAGGCCTGCAGATAAGATTTGGGTGTTATCTTGTGACAGCGATGCAGTTGTTGGTTTCATGCTGTCCTGGCAATGTTATAGCCATTGGCAAATTACATCTGAGTACACGCTTAAAAAAAACATGCTTAATTGGTTTTACACAGTACCATATACAGAGAAATTGAGACTTGTTCTGTAACTTATTCACACATTGAAACTCCCATACTCACTTTAATCATCAGTGAAGATACAGTTTGAGTTGTGTAGCAGTTTTCAGCACATTTAAACAGACTCACCGCTTTCACAGACACATACAGTATATTTCACTGTGACTGCTCTTGTGTGAAAGTGGTTTGAGTTTGGGGGCACAAACAGCTTAGCCATGCCGTGAAAATGACTTGCTAACAGATGCCAGGCTCTAACTGAGACACAACATCCTGCAGGCAACACTTAGAATAAAATGAATCCATATTTCTGCCTTTTCTTCTCATATCTCTTTCATGTCATTCTTCTGCTCAGTGCTTTGTAACTTTATCCCCCATCCTTGAGTCTTGTACCTTTCCATTGAGTATCTTTTTGATGCAGTTGGGGCTCTTGGAGTTCTGTTGCAGGGGTGGAATTCAAAAATTTGTACTAGCCATTCAAAAATTTAACAAGCCTCCATTTATTCCACACACACATTTGTGTGTAAAACTTAGTTATGTAAAACTAACTAAAAAATAAATATTAGGGAAATAAAAATGCTTTACTACCTAAAGTACAGGTAGATGCCCAACCTGTACTTTAGGGCACCTCAAAACTGATTTTAGTTTTTTCTTCCAAATTATGCTTTGTTTTCTTAAAAAAAATTCTGGCTTCCTGTTTTTAATTTCCTTATTTAATGATAGATTTTTTTTTAAAAAAAAAAAAAACTTTTTTTTTGCACAGTCTATGTGTTGTCCGTTAAGGTGGCAAGGTTGCCTTGCAGCAAGAAGTTACTGGGACCCCAGCCTCGGGTTAGGGTTAGACTCATGGCTTTCTGCATGAAATTTGCATGCATGGCAATTAAAATATAATATACTGTTAAATATTAAATTAAAGCAGTCCTTTGCTATTTTGCATTCATTTATATTGCAATCATAATTCCAGTTTGATATGCCGTGCAGCTCTACTTACAATACTTCACCTTGTGGCAATGTGTCCTTTATAGTACAGCAACAAACAGTCCTCCGTCAATGTGCATTCTGCTTTGCTGAGTATCTTTACTGAGGGAGGAGATTTCAGAAATGGCAGACTAACCCTTGCTCTCCATCTCTTTTGAGTTGTTCTGATGTTTTAAAACTAAGCGCTATGCATTGAATGCTGTAATCATGAATGATTTGTGTTTTAGCAGGATACGTTGTGTTCAGGTCTGTCCCACATAGCTGCTGGTTTGAAGCCAAATTGAGCACCATCTGAGCTGGTGGGTTCAAAATGCAGCTCAGGGACATTGCTGCCCCTAATAGATCTGTTGTAGAAATCAAAATGCTTTTCTCCATTCAAGTTGCCAGTAGCGTGTGATTTTGGACACATTCTAACACTTAATAAGTTTACCTGCATTTTGCCAAGGGTGGGAGCTTTATAAACTTTATAAACACAATCACAGATTGTGAATCTCATAAAAGGATTCACTATAGACATATTTTAAACAAAAACAGAGAAAACTGATGTGTTCTTTGCTTTTCTCTTAATTCCTGTGTATCCAGGATGGTGGAGTACTCACTGGACCTGCAAAACATCAACTTGTCAGCCATTCGGACAGTTCGGGTTCTTCGGCCACTGAAAGCCATCAACAGAGTCCCAAGTGAGAAAAGTTTAAATATTTTTGTTTTTGATTGGAGATTGTATACATTGCAAGTATGTTTTGGTATTCATTATTTTTGTTGTTTGAAGTTGTGTTGCAATCTACAAATTGAGATTTCTTTTCTTTTCTTGAGTTTCTCTGTGTCATTACATCTGTCAGTTTACATCAAGTGCAAATGCAATTGCCCAAAAATTCATGCAGATGGATTTCAATTTTGGTGCATCTCTGGGAGTTTTCCTCCATCCTTATACCACCATTTCCCATTGGGCATGATTAAACTTTCATCTAATGCTTCATCACAAAGTCAGCTCAAACCTTGAGTCACGGCCTTATCTGATTTACAAACCACACATTAATGCTGCTTCAATGATCAGTGTGTGACCATAGACCCATTCTCCTCGTCTAATACACCGTTCTCCAGCAAAGTTTTGTAGGTCCTATTGATTTATTTGTACGGGTGCCATTAATGGAAGGTTCTCATAATAATAATTAGCAATTTGCCTGAACCAGCAAGATCTGGACTGGTGTCATCATTATACTTTCTTTGAATAAAAATATTTGAAAGCTATTTTCAGTATTTTAGAAAAGGTGCATATGTATATATAACCCATGTGCATATGGGTAGTATATGTATGTGTGTGGAGGAATTTTCATGTCAATAGAAAGGTTACTGAGAAAAACTTTGATGTGTCCAACACTTATTTTGTCCACTGTATGTTTTTCTATAACTTTTTATATTTGTATGTTTAGTAGAATTTCCAACAAAAAATTTAAAATTACCCATGCTGCCCCAGAAAGTTGCAATTATGTTTAGTTCGAAACATGAAACTGCAAAGGAAGAACATCCTAACCATCACTAAATGTTCCCCATAATATCCCAATCATACATCCATCTCTGAATTCTATTCTGCACATATGGCAAGATCAGACACTGCATGATAATAGCATTAGTGTCAGCAGTTCTGTAAACTACGTAGATCTGACTACTGAGCAGGTACACCACATTTTAGGTCTGTGAGATCTCAGCAAAGCAGGTATATTTGCATCCCAATCTGGACCATTCACTGCATGTCTTCCCCTTCTTTCTCTCTGACACTGTTTGTCGCTTCCTCTCAATCATTATTGTTTTGATGACATGGTTGTAATTTAAAGGCAACTAAGACAGAAGTGAACATGTAGAAAAACAACTTTAACTGTCTGAATGCAGTAGTGGTCTCTGCAGTACAAAACAAGCATGAGGAAAAGTAAAATATGCTGTTCAGTTATGTCTTCAAAATTTCCATTTACCAAGTCTATAAGGCTATACCTAAAATTGGAAATTTAAAAATCTCATCTTTTTTTTTTTTTTTTTTTTTTTTTTTTTTTTTTTAATGTGGATGCAAGCTATAAGTGCAGCGAAAAGTTTTTTTTTTTTTTTTTTTGCAAAAATATCCATGTTAATAAGGCCAATGGCCTTAGTGAGGTAAACCTAAACATTGCTCTTTTTTTTTTTTTACTTGATATGTGCGGCTGAACAAGCTGCCCTTCTGTTGAAGCTATAAAAGAGAAACCTGCTCAGTCAAATATCTGATACAGCAACAGCACTTAAGGAAATGGTTTGGAAAATGTATCAAGAAGAGTATGTACGGTGCTTTAGAGAAAAATGAACTGGTTTCAAACAAATTTGCCCTTCTGGAAATGATTATGTTTCCCTCTTTGCCTGTGCAGATATATGGATTTGTCTTTGTGTACATAGCTCATATGCAGCAGATGCATCTAATATAACATTAACATACTGTTTATCTATGATTTGTACATCATTGTAGTAGGGCCTTTTATATTTATGTACTTTGCATTTACTCATGCTATGATCTACAAAGTATACTGCATACTGCTGCACATAATTAGTGAGTGCAACTCTTACTCTGTCTTGAGACTGTCTGAAGTGAAGAAGCAAAGGGATAAAGCTATTTGTTCTTTGTTCAGCTGGATTGCTACTTTGCCCACAGGTACAAAGGCAGCATGAGCACTTCCTGACCCCTCACACACCTCAATTTGTAACCCTCCTACAAAGTGGCAGATAATAGCAGTGTGTGGCATATGTGAATGTGTGTTGTTGTGTTAAACTTTGTTTTTGAGGAAATTGGTGTGATGTAGAGGGAGGGCTAGACAGAACGGTTGGGGGGGAAACAAACACCACAGAAACTGAAAGGAGGAGAAGAAAAGGGAAGAGAGGATTTTCCTTTTCTTTAGTAAAAAGGCACAGACAGGGAGCCAAAAATGTGTTACCACTGAAGCATCCATCTTTATATGAGAACAGCAGTAGCTGACAAACAAAAAAGTCAGTGAAAAGGCCAGAAATGAAGACGGGTAGTCAGAGATGAAGAGGTGTAAATATTCTTTAGCGCTAAAATAAAATAGTTAAAATGCTGATAATTGATAAAAGTGAACCTTTTTATACTGTTAAATGTGCTTTATTTGTATTTTCTATTTATGATTTGATGTATGTTTCTTTCATTCTGTTTCTCCTTTTTTTTCCTTCTTACAGCCTATTTTTTGGCAGACTCTGTCTCCCTCTGCACCCCTTTGTTTCCCTCCATCCATCTCTTCCTTTCTCTAGCCAATTAGGCCTAATGGAGCAGTGGCCTAATGACAAGAACCCTAGGGAACAAATACATTTAGACTCGCCTAAAGCCATCAGCATGCTAGCAATGTTACTGCTTCCCATTTAAAGTTGACGAAACAAATCAGCCAGATATGACAAACCAGTTTAGATTCATTTTCCAAAAAATCCAAATGAAATACATTTAAGGTACTATTTTACCTTACAAAAAAGTCTGTGCGACAGTCATTGACATACCTTGCAAATTTTACAGATTCACTGTTTGTGAAGAATTTTGTAATTTCTACTTAAGTTCAGTGGATTTTTTTTCTCGCCACATTTTTATTATCAGTGTACGTCTGGTACACTGATAATGAAAACATAGATGGGTAATGATTTTATACTACAGTCCTCAGTGTAGTCTTCTCAGGTCTGGACCATTTGCTGCATGTCTTCCCCTTCTCTCTCTGACCTTCTTCCTGTCCATTCACTGTTAAATAAAGGGCCACTAGTCCTATGAAAAACCTTAAAAAATAATGGCTACAAAAAAAAATTAAAAATACCGTTCATCCAAGCTTGTTCAAATTATTATGGCAGAGATTATTTTCAGGTTAACAACTATATCTTGAGCAATTATTATCTTGCCACCACACACTGTGAATAAGCTTGTTAGAGAGAGAAAAAAAATCCAAAACTCACTGTCAGCAAAAATCGTTGTTTTACATTAGGCACTAAAAGATGCACTTAATGGTTTCTGCTTATTCATTGGTGGGCACCGTACATCTCTTGTTGTTGGCAAAGTTGTAAGTTACTGGGGAATCTTTGCAACCTTTTAAAATCCATCCATCCATCGCCTATACCTGCTTGAAGAGAGGGGACTGGTGCCTATCTCCAGTGGTTATTGGGTGAGAGGCAGTGAGATACACCCTCAACAGGTCACCAGTCTATCACAGGGACAAACAGGGGAAGCAACCCTGCACACACACTCATACTCATACCCAGGGGAAAATTAGAATAATCAATTAACCTAACAGTCATGTTTTTAGACAATGGGAGGAAGCCGGAGTACTCAGAGGGAACCCATACATGCATGGGGACAATATGCAAACTCCATGCAGAATCCTTGGATTCAAACCCAGGACCGTCTTGCTGCAAGGCAACAGTGCTACAACCTGTGATTATGAAAAAGGGGGACCTTTTTTAATGAGTGTGAACATTTTTAAACAGACAGTCTTTGTGTTTACATGGGTTTGTGTCTGCAGTGAGTAAGCCAGGTATTTTCGCTCCTGTAAATATAATTACCTTCTGCCTTCTCTGTCTCTCTCCTTCCTACAGCTTTACTCCTGTCACTCATTCTGATAGCAGCTTAGATGTGCTGTTGAGACACATTAGCCAACCGCTGAGCTGTTTTTCACGAATTAAAGCTCAATGAAACAACACACTTTCGATGAGTGGATAGTACACTTCCACAGTAACACCATCTCTTTGCAGTGATCTCATCAGAGGGGTCTCACCTCACTCGCTCATTAGACCAATCAGTTGTCATTATGCTCCGCTAATCACAGTATCAGTGCAGTATGTCATCACAGTGAGACAGACTCATCAACAGGGGATAAGGTCATCATTATTCGACAGGGGACACACTTGTGCTTCCGCAATTAGGCTTCAGCTCATCATGACTGTGACCTCGTGTAGTCTGGAAATGCATCAGTGTCACTGATATTTCAGCTTTAAAGCTGTTGATCTTTGAAAGAAGAGCTAATTTCAAGATGTTGCTAATGATATTTTTTGTCTCGCTGCCTCCATGTAGCTCCTGTTGCTCTGTTTGTTGTTTACTGTCCATTTATGTGGAGTTTTTCTGCAGTTCTCATATGTGATTTCAAATCTTAACTGTTGGTTAAAAATTTATTTGAATTTTCTTGTGGAAAATTCAATCAAAAGCTTTCAGAATCCCTTTCAGCTTTCTGTCTTCTGCTGAATCAGAAAGTCATCAAGAAAAAGAAAATTCAAGGCTATAGTCAGTCTTAAAACTAAACAAATTTTAGAAACATAAACCTCACTAAATACCAGGTAGAGGGTGCCACCAAGTATATAAAAGTTTTTACTGCTTAGAAAACAGCTTTTAACCATGCATTGTGATATAAATTGATCATGCGGTATTATGGGGTCTTAGTGCAGACATATTTATTGGTATCCTGGTAAAATCTGTGTAATGACTTGAAACTAAGAAAAAACAAAACCCTTGTAGTTTATTCCACACTGAACTCAGATGATATGTTTAGTTTAATATTTTGTTGTTCTACAACAAAATATTAAAGACAATCTGTGATAAATGTAAAAAATATATTTGAGACAATCACTGCCATCAAACATTTTTTTATACTTCACAATGAGACATCATGCCAAAAGGGTTTTGTACTATTCTTCCTGAAAAATTGAAGAATGGTGTCTCTGCCCTCAGATCTTTCCATACATGTTTAGTAGGATTAAGATCTTGGCCTATGGAGGCTCATTTAAGTATAGCCCAATATTTTTTCTGGTCATCTATTCCTAAATAATTTTAGCAGTATTTTTTTGGGTCTGTCGTTTAAAGCTGCAGTATGTAACATTTACAAAACTACGTTTTTTGCTTATCAGTTAAAACTGTCACCATGTCGTGACAATATGTCATGAGACAGATAATCTGTGAAAAGATCAAGCTCCTCCACCTCCTCCCTGAGCCCACTATTGCTGTCTAAACAAATGCACCACACCCAACCAAAAACAACCAATCAGAGCCAGGAGGAGGGGCTTAGCACTGTCAATCACCCTCATGACGCACTGTTAAATGTGTTAATGGTGAAGAAACAACTTACTTTTCCAGGAAAATTGTTTATCCACCGTCATCGGTGACCATGCTAACGAGCCTTTGCATTTGTGGCAGGCCATGTTGTGGTGGACCAGCTGTAGCAGAGAGTGTGTGAGTGGCGCATACATGAGGTGATTAACAGTGCTATGACTCTCCTCCTGGCTCTGATTGGTTGTTTCTGACTGATGTATTTCTGCAGTTAGAACTGGGAGCACTGGGAGAGAGGGGAGCTTGATTTTTTTCACAGATTATCTGTCATATTATACTGTCATGACATAATGATAATTTTAACAAATATGTAAAAAACATGTTTTTCATAAAAGTTACATAGTGCAGCTTTAACTATCATTTTTGGGGATCTAAAACCTGCAACTGAATCTAAGCATTCTGTAATTGTGAAACCATGTTTTGCTTAAGCAGGAGTTGGTATTTTTCAGACTTGAGTGTGCCCTGCACAGATCAACGGCACCCGGGGCCATGTGCAGTAAATAATCCCCAAAACAAAATTCAACCCCCTCTATGTTTTACAGTCGGTGTGGTGTTTTTTTGTTTGAAAGCATTGTCTTTCCTTCTGTTGACATAGAGCAGATATGATATCCTCCAGTTTTTGTTTTGTCGATCCAATAGATTTTCTACTGCAACCTTTGCAGATTGTAATATTGCATTTTTTTGAATTCCAGTTTGGCTTTTTTGTTTTTTCAGTCAGTAGTGGAGCCCTTCCAGTTCTTCCTCCATGGAGACTATTTGGATTCAAAATGCAATAGATGCTATGATTAAAAAGTGATGTACAATGACCCTAGAATTCAGCTTAAGTAGTTTTAAGGGTTTTACTTGGCTGTTTTCTACTGTCCTCATGGTCTGTCTGATCAATCTGGGTATAGATTGTAGAAGATTAGCTGCAGTCTCATGAACCTTAAATATGAAGCTGCCGACAGCTTCCAACTCTGATTCCTAAGGGTTCACACAAGGACATCAAACAACCTTGCAGCATTTTTGTATCCTTACACAGGCTGAATGCCTTATAAAAAGTTCAAGACTTCTATATATAGGTAGTTCATATAGATATTGCTACCTATATTGTGGGTAAATGCTTAGATTGAATAATAATGCATTGACTAAAAATGTATAATGAAAGGTTTCATAATCTTTTTATGTTTATCAACAAATGTCTACTGTTTACTTTATGTCATACCAAAAATATACAGATATACATTTGTCAACTGCTTTCAGTTCTCCCAAGTTTCAGTGTGCTCTAAGAATACATAAAATATCTTTAGGCCAAAGAAAGGCATTTTTGTAATGTAATTTTAGTAGAACAATGTAAAAAGATGAAATATATGCTAAAATCTTTTTTTTTTTTTTTTTTTTTTTTTTTTTTTTTTTTTTTCATGAATCAGGAATAGTTTTCTGCTACTGACTGATTAACATGCTAATCCTTACAGGTATGCGCATTCTGGTGAACCTGCTGCTCGACACTCTCCCCATGCTGGGCAATGTGCTGCTTCTCTGCTTCTTCGTCTTCTTCATCTTTGGCATCATCGGTGTGCAGTTATGGGCGGGACTCCTGAGGAACCGATGCTACCCTGAGGAGAATTTCACCATGTGAGTAAAAAGAAGAAAAAAAATGTTCACGTGGGATTTACAACACTTTTTACTAAAACCTCAAATGTTTGCTTTCCACTTTTCTTCACCTCATCAAACCAATGTTATGCCAAGAAATCTATCAACTCTCTGTGAATGTTCTTTTTTGTAAAATTATTTTTGCATATTTTGAATATGCCAGAAAGCAAAACTCATTTACATGCTTTCATCATTAATCTTTTTCACCGCTGCCTGCAGATTCTCTTCTCCATCTGGCTCTTAAACACCAAAAAACTGTTACAGGAGTCTTTCTCTTTTGCAACTGTGAACACGATTAGTTTCCAGCTGCATCTCTCCATATTTACGACTCCACGTGACAGCATCACCCGCTGTGTCTGAGCACAGGAGTGACACTCACTGTTATTGAACTCTGTTTGATTGCATTTTCTTCATGCTTGCCTCAGCTACCTGAAAGAAATACAAACATGTATGTGCTGTAATATCTGTATAAGCTATGTGATAATTTGCTGATTGTCTCTTTTCTTGCTGACACAGCCCACACAAACAGACAGTCAGATGATCAGAAGAAGGGGGACATGTGTCCACTGTAAAGTTTACCAGCAAAATGATGTACCTATGCTCTTTACTTAATTCAAGTTTACTGCATTCACACAGCTACATGAACAGTTTTATTCCAATATGCCTGCTGACACACACTCTTACTCTGATTCATGCAGGATTAGATGTGTGCATTCATCTCACTTTAAATGAAGGGTTACCTATTACTCAACCAAAGCATTAGGTCTGCGTATTCTTTCTATCACTGCATTAGATATAGTCGGGTGGGGGGGCTGGAGTGCCTAATTAGAAAGGTGTGAGTTAGTGCTAGAGGACTATTATGCTAAGTAAAGGGCATATGTTTGCGAGGTTATAATGAAGTGGGCTAAGTGCTGCTGTCAAGTGCAGCATTTGCTTTGCAATTTTATGGCCTCCCTCTTTTGGTCTGCATGATTTATTTTGTCCTCAGTCTTGAATTGTTAACTCAGTGTTTTGTTTTTATCAAGTTCCTAAAAGATAATATATTTTGTCTTTTTTTTTCCAAAAGTCACATCTTTTCCAAAATCCAATTGTTCCTTTTAAAAAGACCAATGTAATTAAAAGACATTTTAGTGGTGCAACGTGTAGCGTGTCCTTTTTCGTATTGTCTGCAAGTTAAAACCAGCTAGATAGTTCTTGTCTTTTACAAAGATCTTCTCTCTATCTGCCATTTGTTTCTGACCTATTTTTTACATTTACCACAGCTTTTTTTGTTACTCCCATTTCTTGGTCCTTCCCTCCACCTCACTCTCCATTGGCAGGTGTGTTCTCAGTGTGAAGTCAGGTTGTGCTGTGCCATGCTGTGCGATGCCAAGTCTCTAAGCAGGGGGGACAACAACCTTCATTCATGCTCCAGTAGTCTTTCTTCTTTCCCTTTCTGTCTCTCTAGAATTTAACCAATCTTTTGTTGGAATACAGCTATAGGTGAAGTCCCATTTAACTTTTTACACTGTCAGAAAAATTTAAACGGAGAAAAGCATAAAAAGTGAATTCATATCTAAGACTGTGATGAGTTTGGATGAAGAAGGCTTTTTTAAAATAGGATTTTTCATCTTATTATATTCATCATGCAGCTCAAAATCTTGAAAGCATTCACGGCAAACATACTTGGAAAGTGAAACCATGTTGGGGGTCCATTGAATAGTTTAGAAGATTTTTTCTAAGTCTCTACCAAGACCATAAAGTAGCACAACTATTGTTTTATTGTCTGTCCATTCAGCTGGATTACAGTCAGATGTGGCTGTTGAGCTGGTCCAGAACAAAAGAACATCCTATTCTTACCTACAGGTTTACATGCTGCATGTGTGCTTTTGGTGAAATTAATGTTATGCAAAGAATAAACATAATAATGGAAATGGCAGCATTGGTGAAGCTTTTTTAAGTTATAAGCCACACTTAACTAATGATTCTGCTGCCCTTTCATTGACTTCCAGCACATCACATTATGTGTACATTCACTTGGCCACCTGACCATGTGCAGACGTCCATATAATTCTATGCACCTTCAGTTTTCCATTCTGAACACCAAAAACACAAAAACCTGCATTGTATCATATGGAACAAAAAAAAAAAAAAAAAAAAAAAAAAAAAAAAAAAAAACTGGAGTAGGAGTGCTCTGGGTAGCGGATATATTGCCCACTCTCCATCACCAAGCACACCTCTTTATGTCCCTCAGCTATCTGCCTCACCTCTTCAGTATCCGTTTTTTTTTTTTTTTTTTTTTTTCTTTTTCTACATAACCAGTGCTCTGTGATGGACTGGCAAATTATCCAGAGTGTATTTTTCTTATTGATCTCTGGAGGTACCTCGCGTGCGCATCCCCCCTACCCCGACTTTGCAAATACAAGCAGGTGGAGACAATAGATGTATGGGTGACTAGTACACAAACTGTTCAATGAGTTTCAGATATTCATTTGAGGGTGGTAGGGCTGTATGGTATAAGGAAAATTTGAAATTGCAATAATGTTGGATATTCCAATAACGATATTGGTTTTGATTACCCATACATTTTCTTCCTCTTCTCTTTCTTTTCAGTTTACATGATGTTGTCACCACTCTGTGATTAGTGGTGGGCATTGAGGGCAGTTGAACAGCACCCAAAAGGCAAAACGAGAATGCATGGCACTTGAAATATAATAGCCTTCCCAAGAATAGCAACCAAGCAGTCCTTTACAGTTGTGACACTGCACACACTGACATTGTGATGATGATATGTGTTTTGTTTTGAAGTATTCTAATACTTTATTATCTGTCCTGCTATTGGTGATAATAAAAAAAGATTAGATCAAATGGATTAAAGACAAAATGAAGGACAGAAATCAACAAGAAACAGAAAGGATTGGGAATCCTGAAAATCCTGAAGGGAGAGGATTAGGGTCCAGTTACTGGAACGAACAGGCAGAAAAGAGAGATGTTAAAAAAATGCTTCATGACATTTTGATAATAATACTTCAGCTACATTTGAAAAAAGCAAAAAAAAAAAAAAAAAAAAAAAAAAAAAAAAAAAAAAAAAAAAAAAAAAAAAAAAAAAAAAAAAAAAAAAAAGGCACTTTGATCGAAGTAGGAATCATGTGAGAAATACAGACCAGACTGGTGAAATTACCCCAAATATGTTTTCTTAGTAATGGGTCTCCTGATGAAGATGATATATTTTGCTGTCTACAATCTTTGTATAAGCCTCAAAGCCTTGACCTTATTCGATCCAGCAATGCATATTTAAACACACATTATCCTTTGATGACCAGTTAGGTAGTGCATTTTCTGCTTTCCAAGACACTTCTCACTGATTTACTCTTTTTTTTTTTTTTTTTTTGTTCCATTTTGGGTTGCAGAATCTCTTTTTAATTCCTTGCAGCAGCATTACTGAAGGTATCACATGCAGTATCTTCCTTGCAAATCTTATAACTGAGACAATAGCAAATTGGAAAACTTGTAATAAAACTGTATTACACATGTATTCAGAGTATTCAGATATAAACCGTACTCTACTATAACGGTATCCACACATAACCTTAGCAATTACTGCTACTGAAAGCTGATTTGGGCATGACAAAAAAAAGTGTCAGTGTGTACCCACTGAACCAATTCTGATTTTACTGCTAACTCAGGCAGGACTTACTGAAATCCTACATCCTTGAAACTGCCCAAACAAGATATAGTTATAGCAAATACACGCAATTACAATTTAAGTAAAATGAAATGAGGTCATCAGTTGTGCGATGAACTGTTGCCACCGCTATTGCCAACTTAGCAACTTTGATAGGATTGGAACATTGAGGGTGTATTGTGACTGTATAAAATTTGTGTCATTCATATATTAAAAAAACAGTATCAGCTAAAAAAAAAAAAAAAAAAAAAAAAAAAAAAAAAGGCTTTTTAAAGATCTGTGATTGGTGATCAGCCAGAAAACTACAATCGGTGCACCCCTAATTTTAACTCCTTTCAGAAAGAATTTACATAATTCAAGATGCTCTACTGTTCAGATCTCGGAAAGTAATAATTTTTTCCTCTTTATTTATAATTAATTAAATTGGAATACAAAAGGGTAAAATTAGTCTAGAAATAATTAAAAACAACTAATTCAAATGTGTAAATAATTGTGTATATATACAGTGCTGTCCTATACTGAATATTGTAAGCCTGTATACATCCGATAACATTGTAAAATAATGGTGAAACTGTAAGAAAGTTCCACTTTTTTCATTGTATTTTCTTGTACATAAACATTTAAAGTTTTATCTAAAATCATTTCGAAAGAGAAGGTGTTTATATCGAGAAGCTTCTTTTCATATAGAAAGAAAGGTTATGTTATGTTCACATGTCCAAGTGAAATAGAGCGAGTGAGAGATGTATTCCCTGTACTTTCAATATCATTTTCACTTTTTTATTATTTATAATTCTTTGGGGAGATTGCTTCAAAGAACGCTCTCTACAAAATGTCTCACTCATTTTCCATCTTATTTCTTTCTCACTCCTGTCCTGGAAAAATTCATGAAAAATGTAAAATGAATAATAATACACGATACAAATCGAACATTCAACTTATTTGTACTTATTAGCCTTAACCTTCAGATTTATAACCTTAGTTATTTCACACAGACCTTCAGGTATGACGCTGCCAGCTCCCTACTACCGACCAGAAGAGGATGATGAGCGGCCCTTCATCTGCTCCCTGGCTTCTGATAATGGTATCATGTCATGCTCTGATGTACCAGCGAGGCGGGAAGGAGGACACATATGTTGTCTGGATAAGGAAGATGCGCTGCACAGACAGTCTCTGGGCCTGAGTCCTGAGCAACTGTCTAATGGCAGTGGTGCTGGTGAAGCTCTGGGTTTGTGCATCAACTGGAACCAGTATTATACTCGGTGCCATACTGGAAACAGTAACCCCCACAAAGGAGCAATCAACTTTGACAACATCGTGTATGCCTGGATAGTCATTTTCCAGGTATGTTCCATTCTTACAAAAAGGCCTGTTAGATCCACAAAATGCAGTGAAAATGTACATATTCAAATGTATGTATATATGTGCATTCATAAATTAATGTTGTTGTATTTCAAAAAGGAACCATTTTAATACATTTTGTTGATAAAATGTTTTCATCTATTTCCCTAGGTGATAACATTGGAGGGCTGGGTTGAGATCATGTATTATGTGATGGATGCGCACTCCTTTTACAACTTTATCTACTTCATCCTACTCATCATTGTAAGTAACACTGTTAAACATAAGTGCTATGTTTTCTTAAAGGGGTGAATGTTAGAGATAAAAGAAGTGCTGCATAACATTAGCCCTGGCAGCAAACCAGAGTTTGTGCATGCACTTAACTTACAAAACCCTTGCAAAGGGAGAACTCTACCCTAAACCACACTGCTAAAGCAACCAGTACATCACTGCACTGGTTCTGTTTTAACTCACCAAAATGAAGCATTATTCAGGCAAGAAGGGGAAAAATCTCTATTTATGCATTTCTCTGAATTACAGAAAGCGCAACATCTTTTCGAATTGGATTAATCTTGTTAATCTAATTTGAAAACTGAATCAAAGAGTACTTCAACAAAGTATTAGTTTTAAAGGTGTGCACATTATGCAACAAGGTTGCTTCTACTTTTCTGCTATTTTTTCCTCTAATAAATTATTTTTTGCTTTGCATTATACAGGATATATGTGACTTTATATTTAGAAAAAAGTGTTGCATCGATTTATCAGTCTCATTTTTTTTGCATCACAAAAACCTGCCATTAAAAGAGGGCTGTACATTATTGAGAGCTACTGTCTCCTGAAAGCTAACTGTAATTGCAATGCTTGAGAAGTAAGAAAAAATAACCTGCTGAACTGCTGGTATAACAAAAGGAAGGCAAGAATAAAACCTGGTCAAGTCTACCTTACGTTGTTAAAAATAATTCCTGAAATCTTCATAATGAATAGTCAAAACAGTGTGCAACTGTTGTTGTTGGTTGGTTTTGTTTGTTTGTTTGTTTGTTTTGCCTTGGACATCAGATTTGTGAAGTTTTTGGAAGTTCCACAACTTGAACATTTTGTTGAGAATTTCTTTGACTTTGCATGCTTCTGTTTTTTAAAAAAGCTTTCCCAGAGGCATTCTTCTTCAGCGTCTTCACTGCAGTTGGCAAGCAACTTAAATCAAATCGAGATCTACCATCCTGCAACTTTTAGAGGCCTCCCTTGTCCAGCACACCTGAATCAAATGGTTCATCAGCTCTCCAGAGACTTGGAAATGAACCATTCATTTAAGTCAGGTGTGTAGAAGTAGGAACGCATTTACAAATTGCAGGATAGTAGATCTCGAGGACTGGATTTGGGCTACCCTGCTCTAGAAATTATATCAACTCATTTGAAAAGTGTTTGAAATGGCTTTTTTAAATTGCTGTATCAACTCCCCTTTGAAGTCTCTTAATTGAGCTTGTGTGTTCAGGGTTTGTGTTTACACAACTCAGGACAAGATATTTGACCTCCATGATGTTAAGTAAAGATACTCATCTCTGCATGACACTGCATACACTGACCAACTGTACGTGTCTTTACTGTGGCACAGTGAAGAGAGTGAATCAATAAAAATAAATGCCAAAGGGTAAATGCTAAGAAATTTCAAATTTGCTGTAAGAGTGAGCTCTATGGCATTCAAATGTATGTCACAGCAGGGAAAAACAAAATCTATAAAAGTTCTCTGCAGTAAGCATGGCCTGCTATTATTATTTGTAGGTTTTTGTGAGATCATACCTGCAGTAAGATGTGTACATACTGGTGTGCATTTGTGTGTGTGAATGCATGCACAGATGCATATTGCAGTGATGATCTAAATGTGTGATATCCGACTGCCCCCCTTGATTATGCGTAAAGCTGTCCACTGATCAGAATCACAGAATAGACACTCACACAGATGCAAGCCTGGAGGGAAATCAAAGCCTCCCACACCTGCAGACCTGCTTTGACCCACAGACCACAGATGGGTGTCTCTCCTCCTTTCTTTCCACCTCCCATCTACATTTCCTCTCTGTGTGTTTCTCTCTGTAAATATCTCTGGGTTGCCCAGACTCTCCTTCACCTTGCCCTAAATCTTTGATCATTGCAGATGAAAGTCGAAAGGTAGAAGGCCATTAGTTTTGGATTTTGTATCCGTGCATCTTTTATTGAGGATGCCTGTTCCAAATGTTTTGGCCTTCAAGATGTGTATATGTCTATGTGCTTTTTTTGGCATGTCTATTTCTATTTCTGTCTGGGAAAAACAGAAAGTAAGGAACTGTGCATTTTTAAGAAACATATTGAGTGTTCCTCCTTGTCCAGCAGTCTGGTTTTTAGGTTTGTCAGCTTTAGCAAGCATTGATCTAACCACTGTTTTGTAACCTGCTCAAAGTACCCCAGTAAACGCCCACTTCAGCAGTTTCAAAATGATTCCCATTACTACCTCTAAAAAGTGCCAGCTCTTTAGTTTTTTTAATTGTTTGTTTACTTAAAGTGCCTTGTAAATGTTTAATTCTCCTTTTCCAGATTTATTCACCAAACTCAATGTGTTTTAAATAGGATTTTATGTGATAGAGTAACAAATAGCACATAAATGTGAAGTAGAATAAACACAATAAATATCTTCCAAACTTTTTTTAAAATCTGAGAAGTGTCAATGTCAATTTATTTATGTAACACATAAAAACAACAAATGTTGACCAAAGTGCAGAACGGTTCAATGAAATAAAACAAGATAACAACAATGAGAAGAAAAATATATTTTAAAGTAAAGTTAAAACTAAAACAAATATATTTCATAACTATTGTTATAAAAGAAACTCAAACTCTGTTTGAATCAAATGCAAAAGAAAAGAATGGGTCTTGAGCAAAGATTTAAAAGTCTCGACAGTCTCAGTGATCCATACATTAAAAGGTAAACTGTTCCAAAGTTTAAGGGCACAAATTGCAAAAGCCTGAACACCTCTGAATTTTAACCTGGATCTAAGAACATCTACGACAAACCGTTTGGTTGACGGGAGTGCTATTACTGGAGTGTGGATGTTAAGAAGATCACAGAGATATGATGGTCCCAAACATTTTAAAATTTTAAAACAAGCGATAAAATCTTAAAATCAATCCTAAAACAAACTGCAAGCCAATGAAGAGAAGCCAGAACCAGAGATATGTGTTCTCGTTTTTTAGTACCTGTTAAAAGACAAGCTCCTGCATTTTGGATGGTTTGTAGGTGATGCAGAGATAATTTATCTAGTCCAACATACAAGACATTACAATAATCCAAGTGAGAAGAAATAACGAATCACTTTTTCACGGTCTTTGGTTGGAATGTATGACATCTTCCTGCTCTTCGTTGAGGTGGTTGCTTTTTTCCTCTCATGTGCCCTGCCCTGCTTCAGCTCTTTCTCTTGTCGTCTTGTAAATCCTTTTGGAGCCTCTCTTTGCATATCTTCCAAATTGCAAATCGACTAGAAGAATGGACAAGGGAAAACCCTCTTGTACTGACGGTACATATTTCTCCAGATATACAATGGACTCTTGGCAGAAATGGAGGATTGTGTGTCTGTCGACATTATCAGTCAAGGATGTTGAAGATGTGTATGTAATTGGATTTTTGATAACAGGATTTCTGCTTTTTGAAGTTGGTGGTTACCTGGTATATTGAGAAATTTAGAAAACATTGGCAGCTGTTCTGGCTTTTGTGAGTCTGCCCACCATGTGTGATGGGATATGCTGAGCAATCAACACTCAGACTGAGATGTCGCATGAACAGAATGGGAAACTGGATGCGATCCTTGCACAGGATCATAGGTTGGTTACAGTTCTTAAACTAATGAGTGAAAGAGGATAGACCTTGGAGAAGTTGCAAGCTCAGCTTTGGTGGGATTGACCACAAATTTGGCTGTTTGGACTCGCCATTATGATGTACCAGTGAGACTCTAAGGCAGACAGATAATTAACGGAGTCAGCCTGACTCAAAACAATTGTTGTTATCTCAATCTGGCTACCCTGTGTCAGCCTTGGAAGGCTGACAATCTCAATTTCTCCTGGATGGTATGTGAACAAGATGCCCCCTTACCAATGTGGTCTTTTCTCTCATCTAATGAAAGGGCAATGCCTCCCAAGATTGCTGCAGCCTCAGACACTTGTCTACCCATGTATGTTGTTTGTTTGTATTTTTCTTGGATGGGCTGTACAGAAATGTAATTTCCCCCCTAGGGAACTAATAAAGGTTTTCTTCTTCTTCTTCACCTTGGCAGTTTGTCTTAGTTGGAAAAAAAACATGACTTCACAACAGCATTTATCTGTTTGTCTAGTTTAAAAGCACTATCAGAAATAAAACCATTGGTCCTGACAGCGGAACGACTGGATGTAGCCAAGGGTCCAAGACTGTCAAGGGTAATATATTTCCCAAAGCTGATGAAATCATTCTCATTTTCATTTAAATTCAAGAAATTTAATTTCAACTAGATTTTAATATCAATCAGGCAGTTCAAGAGTGGTTGAAGAGGACAGACACTGTCTTGCTTAATTGTGAGATTAATTTGAACATCATCAACAAAACAATGGAAGGGGATATTGTATTTTCTAGAAATGAAACCCAAAGGCAAATTATAGAGGTTAAAAAGTATCGGACCTAGAATAGAGCCTTGAGGAACCCGACAAGTCAAAGGAGCCAAAGAAACACAACATGCTCCTAAATAAACAGAAAAGCCCCTATTTGTAAGATAAGATTTGAACCACAATAAAACTTTGCCTTTGA
Organism: Anableps anableps; assembly: GCA_014839685.1. Classification (NCBI taxonomy): domain Eukaryota; kingdom Metazoa; phylum Chordata; class Actinopteri; order Cyprinodontiformes; family Anablepidae; genus Anableps; species Anableps anableps. The sequence goes on from CM026083.1 coordinate 13,892,671, forward strand.
TTCCAACCAGGTGCTCATGTCTGGAAAATAAAGTTCTATGGTCCATGGCATGAAAGGCAGCTGAAAGGTCTAAAAGCACTGAAACAGCAGAGCTTCCTGAATCAGCTGTTAAAGCCACATTATGTAACTTTTACAGTAATATGTTTTTTTTGCATATTTGTTAAAGCTTTCACCATGTCTTGACAATATAAATTGAGACAGATAATCTGTGAAAAGATCGTACTCCTCCACCAGAAGAAATGCACCACTCCCAACCTAAAACAGCCAATCAGAGCCTGGAGGAAGGTCTTAGTGCTGTCAATCACCCTCATGTATGCAATATTAAAAGTGCGAATGGTGAAGAAACAACTTACTGTTACAGGAAAACTGTTTATCCACCGTCATCGGTGGCCATGCTAACTATCCTTAGAATTTGTGACAGGCTATGTTGTAGTGGACCAGCTGTAACGTAGCAGAGAGCAAGGGGGAGTATGTGAGCGACACAAACTTTTATGAAACATATTTAGACATATTTCTAAAATTTTGACAGAAAAGGTAGTTTTGAAATTGGTCTAAAGTTTGTAAAAACAGTTGGATCAAGGCTTGCCTTTTTTATAAGAAGCTGAACTACATCATGTTTAAATGTTTCTGGAACACACCCTAATGTGAGAGACAAATTAACCAGAGAAACAACTACTGGATCAAGAGTTTGATAAATCTCCTTAAGAAAACAAGAGGGAACACTGTCCAAAAGTGAAGTGAAAGGCCGCAAGTGGTGCACAATGTCCTTTAATACAGCAAAAGTCACTGGCTCAAAATGTTCAAAGGTGGCTGAGGAAGAAGGAAGTAGAGATTGGTTCCACATCACTGATAGTGAAAGAGGGCCTTAGAGAATTAATCTATTCAATAAAAAACTTTAAAAAACGTTAACACAGTGCAGGAGATTCAGCAACATGACCAGCATCACAGGGATTCACAACAGAGTTGAAAACTTTAAAAAGAACCTGGGGTCTGTGATTATTAATCAAGACCACATTTAAACAGAAACCAATCTGCCTCCTTTACCAGTAGTCTGAAGAGAGCTGAAGAAAGTATAGTCAGGAGGGAGAACTTCAGAAAAAAGGGCCCAACTCACCAACATGAAGCCAAGTCTCAGTCAGGAACATAAAATCCAGTTTACAGGAAATAACAAAAGTAATTCAAAAGGAAGGTCTTATTGGCTAGTGACCTAGTATCCAGCAAGGCTATTCGGAGAGCAAAATCAGAGTTGTTGAAAGCAGGTGCACAGGTTAGCCAGCGGAGGTTCTTCAAATTGGTGCTGCATCTGGAAATCCTTTCACTCTGTCAGTATGTCAGTGTGTGTAGATCCAGACATGAAGTCACAGGTTGAATCCAATGATGCCTCCATTCATATGTGTAACTGTTCGGATGGAAGTAGTAGTACTGGAATTGTAGCCAGATGACTTCAGAGCTCCTCTGATTTTCACCTGCAAGCCTCCACACTTACTGCATCTTACCTGTGACTGTAGCACCTAGCCAGTGGAAGAGCCAGGCTTTTATCCTTGGGGGGGTGCCAAACGACTGCACAGGAGTGCCTTGGTGCAGTTACATGTCAGTCAGATGAAGGGGCACATGGGAGGGATAATCTAATGTTGAGGGAGGCAGCGCCCCCCTGGCCCTCCATCTAGCGTGCTAGCTGCACCTAGCATATGTTATCTACCCAGGATGCACTGCAGCATAACCATGCTGATGTCCATTTGACAATATTTTATTTAAATTTAGAAAAACTAAACAGCCTACAGTATTTTTACTGTTTTACTTTTACTGTTTATACATCTGAAACCAATCTTTCTCAAATAAAGTCTATTTAAACTAATCATGGATCCCTTTAAAGCAGTTTTAAGAGACGAAAAAATATTCCAAGCTTTAAACAAGTCTTTGAGCAGTATCCACTCCATTATCTTAAAGGTACTATGCAACTGCAAACTTACCAGGACATGGCAGTCCACCTAAACTTAAAGGCTGCCAGGGGAAAGCATTAATTAAAGTAGCAGCAGAAGGCTGGTATTAACTAGAGGAGCTGCAGAGAACCACAGCTTTAGTGAGAGAATCTGTAGACAAGACAAGTATTGGTGTCAAGTATATGTCAACATATCTGAACTTTGTGGAAAAGTGGCAAGACTAATGTCATTGTTGAAAGAAACCCATAAATCTTGCTTGCAGGACTGAGCCTTCCAAAGAAGAATCTACAAACATTTCATTTCATTCTTTAGATATGCACAGCTAGTAAAGACATGAACGATTATGTGTTGGCTATCAAATAAAATTTCAAAAAAGTTGTCATAGTTTGTGGAGCAAAGTTAAAAAATATGGAAAAGTTCAAGTCATGCAAGGCACAGTATTTACCTAATTTTCAAATTTTCACCACATAAAACTTAGACAAGTTAACAAATTTTCGACCTATAAATACATACTTTTAATAATATATTACATATCTTTGTTTACCTATTTTAATGGGTGTTCTTTATAATTTCCCAGCACCTACATACACCAGACTTTATCTTTATTTAGACTTTGTCTATATTTAAGGTTTTGGTGTTACAAACTAGTGTCACAAACCAGTGTAGTGTTTATTATTGATATGAACAGGATAATATGATGAGAATTGACTGGATTTTTGTTGATTAATTTGTCAATATGTCATTTGTTGTGTATTTTATAGAAAATAATTTCAGACAGGTTAATCAACCAATTTATTGTGTAATTGTTAGTTTCATAATATAATTGCCTTTAAAATATTCAGTCAATCATTATAATTCAGATAGTTCTTATAATTCTTATAGTTAAGAGCCAGTTCATGATCTTTCAAAGACTCCACAGGTTCACTTAACTACATTGTAAGTGGTATTCTTTACACACTGATGGCTAATTTCAAAGAGATTTTAAATTCAAATCAGAGAATAAAAAGAAAGCGTGAAAGCCAGGTGTTGAACTGTGCCTTGGACATGTGCTGGCTCTGTCTGTCTCCTCCAGCATGCATTGGTTTGGTAGGAGGCCAGACCTCAGAGACCTTCAGCATGTGTGCAAGTTTTCCACAAATGGAATCAGGAAGAGTGAGAGCTGGTACAAACAAGTGTGCAATTACCCCCAGAAAAATCCAGTTCTTCATATTTTTATTCATTGTATCTTATCACTTGATTTATGGCCTCTTACACATATCAGCATTAAAAGTTTATAATATCAACATAGATTCTAAGCAGTAATTTGCCTTTTTATGCTTAATCTCTTCCTTCATCAGCTTGTATATTCATTCGGAATTCGACTTTTTATCCCCTCTCATTCAGATTGGTTCATTCTTCATGATCAACCTGTGCCTGGTGGTCATCGCCACCCAGTTCTCAGAGACCAAGCAGCGGGAGCACCAGCTGATGCAGGAGCAAAGGGCACAGTGCCTGTCCTCTTCCACGTTAGCTAGCATGACTGAGCCAGGAGACTGCTACGAAGAGATCTTCCAGCTGGTCTGTCATGTCCTTCGCAAGGCCAAGAGAAGATCGGCAGCACTCTACTACACTTTGAGAGGGAAGCCTGCTCCAGTTAGTGCAGGCAGGGGCAACAGGCGAGGCGGAGGAAATGTAAATGGAGATCGACATCATTTGAGGCACCATAGATGTAAGTAAGAGGCAAATTACAAAAGAGAAATTAAATACCCTCTTTTTGGCAGATTAAATGAAGAATTTTGGGTTCATGTAACTGTTCAAGACTGTGTTCAAGACTAGATAGCATATGTACTTGTGTTGTTGTATCCCGACAGCACCAAAATGTCCACACCATGGCAAGCCAAACCATGACTCCCAGGCTCAAGGTAACTCCATCAGCTTGACTGTCCAGAACCCTGAGGAGTGCCCTATCTGTTTGAAAGAAGGTGCAAGGACCGCAGGACATTTGGAGAATGGGGAAGAAAATGAAGAGGATGCCGTGAAGGAAACAGACAAAGAGGAGAACCACTTGGAGGAGAAGAAAGACAGAGAGAGGAGGCGAAGGAGGACGTGTTTTGGAAGTTTAAGGGACCTTTGGAAGGATATGAGAAGGAAACTTTGGGGTATAGTGGAGAGCAAGTACTTCAGCAGAGGCATTATGATTGCAATTCTTATCAACACTATCAGCATGGGCATTGAACACCACAACCAGGTAAATGAATGCTAATGTTTTTGATGTTCTAAGATTCTATTTTAAAATGTTTTGCTGTTTTTTTATGTGATAATATTTGAGTAATAGAAATTACTTAGGTTTGTTCTTGTTCCGTGTAACATGAATTTGTTGCAAATACGTACACACATTGTTTTTACATGCAACAGTTACCAGACTTAACCAATTTGACAACTGTCCTTTACTAATTTCTTGTTACAAACAAATTACATTCTCCTGCACACAAATGTACGTAGTATTTAAACCAGTGTGTGAGTCAAGAGGATGATATAAGCTGTTTTAATCAGCTGTATCTCAGCTGTTGTATAGATCCTGTTGAGAAAATAAAGACGGTCATTGAATTTCTTCTGACATAAAGTCTCTCTGCTACTATTGCAGTAGTTCAAGAAATCTGACAAGCTGTTACCCAGTTAAATGGATAAAGCTGAACATCCTGAAATCTGCAAACATCCAGCTAAACATTGACTTCATTAGTATAACATACTGGACAACAAGTTCCTCTGGGACAATTTATGTTGGTGCTTTCTGCATATAAAGATGGAAAAATATTTAAAAAGCCTTCACTGTGCAGTTCTAAAGTGGAAAAAAACTATTTCTGTTTGGTGCTCTTTGGTGGTCAAAATAGCTTTAATTTGCTTTCTGTTTGCTACTGCTGCAATGTGTCCAAGCTGATGTGTTTGAGGGACAGTTAAAAAATGAGTTTTTAATAACACAGTAAAGAAGAAGGGTTTTATTGTTAAATTCATTTTAAAATAATGATACTGTTAGAAATATTATCATGGTAATCAGTAAAAATGTCAACCATATCCTCTCTAATGCACACACTTATACATACTGTATGACCAGAAATGTTGACATCGATACAACTTTGAAGAGAGAACATTGCAGTCTGCATAGGTTGGAATAGTTGTCATAAATACACTTGCAGCTTTTATTTCACAGTCTAAATGTGTGCAGTTTTAAAGAGTGACCTTTAGGGTTTTATTTATTTTTTTCTTGTTGCAATGCCAAGAAATCAAGAGATCATGTTTTTACAGGAAATATATTTTCCTCAGGAGAAAGTTATTGGAAAGAATTCGAACAGATTCAGTTTCTTAGGTGCAAGATTTATTTTGACCTTCTGATATGTTGAAAATAAAATCTAAGGATAGGTAATCTTTTATCATGCAATGAGAAGTTTTATTTGGCTATTGGATAATTTTTTTGGAATGAACTAGAAACGTCTGTTTTCATGCTCTCCTTCAGATTCTATGTGTCTTTTCAAATTTGCTAAATTGAATGTAGTTCAATGAAATAATTGATATATTAGCTGTATCTTAAATTTGTCTTGGGTAAAATGCTACTGTGTAGCATTTTAACAAGCACTTAGGTTGTTAAATGCTAAAGCTGATGATTGTTCTTTCAGAACAAATCCTTTTATAGAATGTCCAATGAAAACCAAACAGCACTTTAGCATTCCAGCACACACAGGTCAAATATCTGTCAAGCATGCTGGTGGAAGTGTGATGATTCTGCCTGCCCTATTTCTAAGGCTGAGTCAAGCCATCCTACAGAGGAAGCTCATTATAGCCACTCATTCTTTTGATCATGATCCGTGCTTCATGACCATAGATAACACTGTTGTACTGGTAAATCAGGAGCTTCACTTTTTGTCTCTGCTCTTGTAGTATCACGCACTTCTAAAATACTTCAATGAGCCATGGTTGTACAACTTTTCCAGATCCCGTAACCCACTAGTAGTACCACAACTGTAAAAATATGTTTTGTCCCACAGAGAAGCACAGAAGCTCCATTGTTCTTAATCATTCGAAGGTTTGAAATTTAATCACAACTTTCTTTCCAACACCCAGCTTTCTTAGGAAGGCTGAGAAGTATTGTCTTGTTGGAAGAAAATCCCCTGTCCCACCTGCCCTTTTTTTTAAAAAAAAAAAAAAAAAAAAAAAAAAAAGAACCTCCTTTGGGTTTGTGCTTAAATTTTCTCACAGAATATATGTCAGTTTAACTAGCTATTTTTGTTGGTAATTTAGGTTGTACTTAATTATCCTGCAATAGATTCTTACAGATTAGTTTTCTTGCTTTGCTCAGAAAAAATTTTACATATACTGTACAATACACATTTTTACTTCTTCAATGTTTGATCCAATTCACACTTTTATTATTGTCAAGACACCACTTTTATTTATTTGTGCACTTACTCCAAAAGCTCTGAGCCAGCAGAGATAGTGATTGTTTTGGAACATTGCATTCAATTATTTAGATTGGCATACAGCACTATGGTGTCAACAGAGTGCGTTGGCGTGATCATTTTTCACTCCCCTCTCACTCCGACGAGTCACAGAAAGAAATATTGCAACGGCAGATGAGATTCCGACAGATGAGCGTGGGTGTAGATCATCAGTGCCACACAGTTTCTTGACAGAGGTATAAACATTTAGCCCAACAGCAGACAAAACATAGCCGGCTCTTTAACATTGGCCCTGTCTGTTCAGAGGCAAACGAAGCAGGTGTCGGCGAGCAAAAGTGGAAAATGCCTGCCAAGAACACACATGCACATGCAAACACATTTTTTTTGTCCAGTCTGTGTGAGGCCAAACAAAATATCTTTTTTCATACTTGCACAAATGCACCAACTGAAACACATCCAAGCAAAGACTCACAAGCTGTTATATAAGACAGCTTGATTCCTCTTCCTTTCGTTCTCCAGATCAGACTATTCTTCTACATCTTTTTCTGCTGCCATATTTCCTAATATTATTTCCACCTCACTCCCCTTATTCCCTGCATTAAACCCCTTTGTGTACCTTTCTTTTCCACTTTTTCTATGCCTCCCTTTCTTCCTTCCCACTATCCTTCTTGTTTTACCCCAAGTGTTGCATCTACTCCCTTTTTTTTTTTTTTTACCTCCCTTGATTTCACCTGCTGCCCCCCCACTTCTCCCTCTGTCATCCACCCACTCACTCTCTGACAGTGTACAGAGTAGTTGCTTTCTGTTTCTCTCATCTCTGAAGACTCTAAAAATAAACGAAGAGTTGTTGGGGAAGGTGGATCGCGGGGAGACAAGTGAGCAGAGGGGGAAAGAGGAGGAAGGAGGGCTCCAAGGTGCAAAGGCAGGCGGAAGTCGCACAGCAGTTTTCAGCTCTGTTCCTGGTGAGAATCGGGTTTTTTGAACAAGTGTGGGCTTTTCAAAGCAGGGAGCCCACACTGGCGTTTGGACAAACACATCGTTATTGCTTTTTTGAGTATCTTCTGCATTTTTCTACCTCCACAGTTTTTTGCAGGTTGACAGAAAAGTATTCATTTTAAGTGTTAAGTTATTTTCTGGATGAACAGTACCTTATCTCCTGCAAAAATCCCAGATGGAGGAATACCCAAGAGTCAAAACCTTATGGACCACATTGACATATTTTCATGTGATTTTACTGGCAATTTCAAATTCTTCATAGGAAAGTAATTGCCCCATAAATCAGCTGACTGGTTGTCCCACCCATGTCAGCAGCAACTGCCATCAAGTATTTGGTGTAACTGGCAATGAATCTTTTAGACTGAGTAATTCCGGTCCACTCTTGGTTTCACTTTGGCTTCATTGGAGGGTTTTCAAACATGAATGGCCTATTTAAGGCAGAGCAGCAGCTCTCAATTGGATTTAAGTAGCTACATTGACATGGTCAGTCCAAAATCATGATTTTGTTTGTTTTTTATGGGGCACTGGACATTCAGAGGTGAACTTAATGATTCAATTATTGTCAGGACTTACCTCAAACCTAAAGCAGCCCCAAACCATTCCAGTACAACCACAATGTTCGATTCTCTGTATGATTCAGTTTTTCTGAAATGCTGTCACTTTTATGTCAGATGTAACAAAATCCACACCATCCAAAAGTTTGACTTTTGTCTTGTGAGTTCCCATAGTATTTTCCCAAAACTATCATCAAGATGTTTTTCTGTGCAGGTGAGACTGACTTTTATATTTCTTTTGCTCAGGAGTGGTTTTCACTTTTGCAGCCTTCCCATGAATGATATTAATATCTTTTTTTGTTTGTTTGTTTGTTTGTTTGTTTGTTTTTTGTAGTTGAATCATGAAAACTAACCATAACTGAGGCAAGTGAGACGTGCTGGGCTTTGGATGTTCTTCTGGTTTCTTTTGTGATCTGCTAGATGAGTCGATGCAGTTTTTGAATAATTTTAAGCCAGCCACTCTGGAGAAGGATTACCACTGTTCCATGTTTTCTCCATTTGTGAATAATGGCTCTCCCTGTGGTTTGCTGGAGTCTGAAAACCATAGGAGTAGTTTTATCTTTTTCAAACTGATAAATGTCTGTGACTGTTTTTTAACTAAAGATATTTTAAATCAGTGCAGGATGTGTTGCCTTTTAAGATCTTTTCACTTACTTCATGTTCTCAGACAGATTTTATTTGAGCTTTTGTTTCTACCTGTTGTGCAAAGTAATCAGGCCAGAGGGTGGCTATTGAAATTGAACTCCACTATTTTTTTTCACATGAGACAGGTTGGTATGGATATCTTTTTGTCTTTATAAATTAATTGTGTTTTTTGTCTTTACTTATTTCATATTTGACTAATATTAAAAATGCTTTGATGATCTGAAATATTTAAGAGTGAAAAAAGCAAAAACCGAAGAAATGAAATTGGTCAAATCTGTTTTGCAGAACTCTAAAATACTGAATATTACACTTTTTTCACTAGAGAATTGACAAACTACTGCAATAATCCCCCAAAGAAGACTAATGAAAAATGTATGTCCGAACACTAGCTTTGTCAAAAACAAGCATTGTTGTTTGTTGTTTGTCTTCTTCTGTTTATGATCTGTCTAATCAGTTTCTTTACATGATGTGAGTTTGGCACCACCCTTTGAATGGGATCATCACTCCCCTATTAGAATGCACTGCCAACACGTTCACAAAAATTGGTGTTTCATGTGTACATAGACAGATTCTTCTTGCAGACCTTGTTGGGCAGGTACTGATGATTACCAGACAGTAGAGCAGACTGGGATGGCTGCAATTAGGCCTAACAAAAATAAAGAACGAAAAGGACAGCTAATTTCTGTTTTTTCACTGACTTATTTTTAATTGCAACTCCAGAATTGTATTTTTTGCAGCAAATAAACTTTCAACAAGTACCTGTATTTGATAAATCAATATGAAATATTTTGTTCTTGGATAAATCAGAAATATCCACTGATAGTGTTTTCTTAGTCACATTCACTATGAAAGATGTAATTTTAACTGTAGCCTATCATAGTAAAAGACAGTGTATTACTTTTACAGATTCACAGTAACTTCACAGCTAGTTTTTACAATGTAATCTTATATAGGCTTGCAAGGGTTTATTTTATGCATGGCGTAGTTGGTAACACAGTTGCCTTGGAGCACGAAGGTCTTGGATTCAAATTCCTGTCTGGGGCCTTTCTGCATGGAGTTTGCATGCCTTTTAGATTAGTTTGTCCTGTGTGTCTCTGTGTTGCTGTGTGATTGACTGGCGACATGTCCAGGGTGTACCCCACCCCTTGCCCAATGACTGCTGGTGAGAGGCACCAGCCCCATTCCCCACCATCGTGCAAGGATAAAGTGGGTATAGACAGTAGATGGATTTATAGTGTTCAAAAATCTACTGACTGAAACTGGTAAAATATGTCACTTGAGGACTGGCTACTTATTTTCCCTTAAGCAGGAAGTTGTCGCTTATTCACTCACATTAAAACAACATCATGCTGTCTGAGGGACATATCAAAAGAACAACAGGGGAAATCATTTTTTGGAGAAACATGTTTGACTGAAAAAAACTCCTAGGATGAAGGGATCAAGTTAAAGTTAAGATTATAGACCAATATGAGTTAAGCAATAAAATGTTATAAGGCAAGAAGAAAAATGATACTGTGCAGAGAAGGTGGGCAAATGCCTGAGGAGGCAGGGATGATGGTATTTTGTCTGAGTTAAACTGTGATGTCAAGAGTCATGATGGGTATGTCAATAGCAACAAATCTCCCATCCTGTGTTGATGAGTAAGGAAATTCTGGATATAATGACAAGGTTAAAGCAGGTGCAATGGAATAAAAATTACATTTGTGTATCTGTTTACCTCCTAATTTTTTCTTACTGCGGCAGCTTATCAGGTGGTGTAATTGTATCTGTGGATGCTCCTTTCACAACACTGGATGTTTAGTGATATTTTTTATTTTTTATTTATTTTATTTTTTTTTTTGCTCCCTACTCACCTTTAAATGTGTTTTTTTTTTTTTTTTTTTTGTCTTCTTACCTTTCCTCCTAACGTATCCTCTCGTTACTTGCACCATCCACTGTCTTCTCCTCATGTCCTCCTTCTAAATTCACTCCATTCCTTTCCTGTTCTCTTTCTACTGATCGACAGGGTGATATCGATTGGGAAGAGATGGGTCAGCCTGATAATGAAACTCAGAAAAAGAGAGAGAGAGAAAAAAAAGGGGATGGAAGTACTAGGGGAATGGAGATAGATCGGAGGCAAAAGCGGATTAGAGCCGGGTAGGGCTGAGAATGTGTGTTTCTCTGACATGGTTTGCTAACTTTGCCAGGGCTCTGCTGCCTTTTTTTCCTCTGCTGGCTTTGAAACTGAAAATTCACAGGGGGTATCAGTGAAAGCATCTGATCCATATTGTGCAAACACAACATTCAGTCAAATGCACCATACACTGGAATAAAGTGCATCTAGTCATGCACAGTCACATACAAATGGAAATAAATCCTGAAGCGGTTGGTTTGTGTATTTCAGGGTTTGCTACTTATGCAATGTAGTTCTTATACAGTTCCCTATAAAAGTATTCACACTTCTTGAGTTTTTCCATATTTTGATCTGCTACAACCCACAAGTTCATTGTATTTTATTGGAATTTTTTGTGATAAATCAACATAAAGTAGCATGCAATTCATAAGTCAAAAAAGACACATGGATTCAAAAAAAAAAAAAAAAGATTTGTGTGGTTATGTGTTCAGGCTCCCATAGTCATTACATTAAAGAAGATTGCAGCAAATGCATCTGCATGTCTTTTCGTGTATGCCTCAATCAGCCAAAAGCTCATCCAAAATTGGATGAAAAGCATCTAACCAGCAATTTTGAAGTCTTGACACAGATTCATGGCTTTGCATTCAGCCACGCTTGAGACTTTTTACAACCACTTTTTACTGCAGTTACTGACTTTCTTGCCCAGTTGTTTTGGCATAACAGCCCAAACTCAGTCAAACTGGATGTGAACATTTGTGAACAGCAAATTCAACATGTTTTACAGCTTCTCAATTTGATTATTGTCTGGATATTGACAAAGCCATTCTAGTAAATGCATATGGTTTGATCTACAAATGTCATTGTAGCTCTGGCTGTATGTCTTGGTTGTTGTAGTCTCACCCCAACACGTCTTTTGCACCCTCCATCCCTCTTCCCATCACCGCTGATAAACTTTCCTGGCACTGCTGAAGAAAATCATCCCCACCACATGATGCCTCCACCACCATACATCATGGTGTGTTTAGGGTAATTGATTATCTTTCTTCAAACAATGTAGACAAGAAAGTTTAATTTAGACGTCATCTGGCCAGAGTATATTCTTCCACATGATTGTTATTTTCCCTACTCATTGTCTTTGGCAATCTTTAAAAATGATTTCTCATAACTTTCTTTGAACAAAGGCTTTGTTGTTGCCTTTTCATTAAGATCAGGTTTTTGGAGTCTTGTCAACAGATTCTCCCACCTGAGCTGTAGATATCTTCAGCTGATCCAGAGTTACAATGGAGTCCTTGAGGGCTTCACTGATTAATAATCTCTTTTCCTGGCTTGTCAGTATAGGTCAGTGTTTCTTAGTGCCGGTCCTCAGGGACCACTGCCCTGCATGTTTTAGGTGTTTCCCTTCTGCCACACATCTGACTTGAATAAGTAGGTGACTAACAGGCTTCTGCAGCACTTGATGACATGCAGGGAGGTCATGCAATCATTTGAATCAGATGTTTGGAAGAGAGACAAAACTAAAATCTGCAGATTTTCTGCATCAGTGGTCCCTGATGACGAGAATTGAGAAACACTGGTTTAGGTGGATGGCCATGTTTTGTTATGTTGAATAATTGATTCAACAGTGCTGAGTGAGGTGTTAAAAACTCTAGATAGTGTTTTATAACCTAACACTGCTTTAAACTTCAAACTTACCTGTCTGCTGTGTTCCTTGGTCTTTGTGATCCTGTCTGTTCACTGTTGTCTAACAAATCTCTGAGGCCTTCACAGAATAACTCTTATAATTTAATTTCCCAACAAAAATACACTGAAGTTTGTGGCTATAATAAAAAAATACCGTTCAATGGGTATGAAAGGTTTTGCAAGGCACCATCATTATCTCTCCTATTTGGTGTGTCTTTCACACCATATGCAACATGAAAAATGGCACAGTTTCCACATTCGTTATTCTTTGTATTTTTCTTGTTTTATTTCAGCAACATTTTTGACTCAATCCTCTTAACTGGCTTGTTATTTTTAACTTGTCTTTTTATGTTTCTGTGTCCCTGCACCGTTTCTGTGTCCACCAAGCCTGAGGAACTGACCAATGTCCTGGAAATCTGTAACATTGTCTTCACCAGCATGTTTACCCTGGAGATGATCCTAAAGCTCACAGCTTTTGGCTTTTTTGAGTACCTGAGGAACCCATACAACATCTTCGATGGCATTATTGTCATCATCAGGTCTGTAAACCATCAAATTAAAGAAAATCATTCACCAAACATGTACAGAAAGTTAATGTTGCATGTCTGATTTGGATCTACATGCAGATACACACCATCATCCCAGAAGTTGTATGTTTTTGTTATGTTATGAAACTGAATTGAATGTAACAAATGTATAATCCCAAAAGAAAAAAACCCTGATGTTCTGGATTTAATTGCAATAGAAGAACAACAGCATTTTTTGCCCAGTGTTACCAGTTGTCTTGATTTCTTCACATCATCCCGCTCTCTCTAATTGTGCATACTTTTTGCAACACAAACCCTAGTGTGTGTGAGATCATTGGCCAGGCAGATGGTGGTCTGTCAGTGCTGAGGACGTTCAGGCTGCTGAGGGTCATTAAGCTGGTGAGGTTCATGCCTGCACTGAGACGGCAGCTCGTGGTCCTAATGAAGACCATGGACAATGTGGCCACCTTCTGTATGCTGCTTATGCTCTTTATATTCATCTTCAGGTAAAGTCATGATTTCTTTTTGGGAATTTGAAAGAAGGAAAATTAGTATTTTATCCATACAGAAACTGTCAACATAATTTTAAGAGCATGTGTCTTATTACTTTACAGCAATAAATGTGTTTAAAGTTTTAGCAGGCAGTGTGTCCAGTATGTGCTGTAGATTTAACAGTCTGAAACTCTAAAAATTATTTTTTCAACACTACAAACCCTAAAAAATAGGTAAAGCACAGTCCATCACTGACATAAAAAGCATTATTCTAAGCTTAACATTATCTTAAAATTGTTATAAGAGGTATTACATTTTTCAGAGTTGTTTAAACATTAGTTTCTCTAAATACAGTTTAGGTCAGAAGTTGGTATACACTCATTAGCATTAGCACAAATCTTATGTTAATTTGGGGTTTTAAATGATGCATTTGAACTGTTGTTTTTCTTGCATGGAATAGTAATATAATATAACTTCAGTTATGTTTTTTAAAGCAAGAACCAAATGCAACAATTGCAGTATTACCTAAGACAACAAAACCAACCCTTAATATGATGTAACTACCACCATGCATGATGGGTGTTCATAGGTTTGAAAGTGACACCTTGACTCTTTCTAATATCCTTCATGTCATTTTTGCTAAATAGTTCAATATTTCTGTGATGCCATGCTGTGGCAACTACAAATGTTAGTGTGCTGATTTTTGAGCAGGCAGTTCTTTCTTGGTCAAAGCTCTACCTCAGTCCTTACTGAGGTTCATTTCACTTCACTATGTTCAGTTACACTGGTGTTCTGCAATGTTCTTGAACATCCTAACCAATATCTTTTAATGTGAGAGTTTTAATTATGTGGCATCGAGCAACAATTTGTGAAGAGACATTTATCCAAATATCATTTTGGTGGTCTATGTCGGAATTTGAGCCTGACTTTATAATATCAACTTCATCAACTTAACTTTCATATGTTTCTATGCTAATTTTCTCCCTGTTATATTTTATTTAACATAACAATGTTTATTTCTATTTTAAGAGTATTTTCTGGAATTCCTCTTGCCCAAAACAAGACAAACACCATATTCTGTGCATATTCAATTGTAGTTGATAAAAAAAAGTCTTCTTGTGTTGCAGTATCTTGGGGATGCACATATTTGGCTGCAAGTTCAGTTTAAAGACAGAGGCAGGAGACACGGTTCCTGACAGGAAGAACTTTGACTCTTTGCTTTGGGCTATCGTCACTGTGTTCCAGGTAACAGTAGTTTCAACCCACAAATTCATACTATGCATTTTCTTTTATTGGACAAACAAAAGGACTAAGTGCTCTCCTCTATGTCTGTGTCTGCTGTAGATTCTTACTCAGGAGGACTGGAACATGGTGCTCTACAATGGCATGGCATCTACCTCTCCTTGTGCTGCTCTTTACTTCGTCGCCCTTATGACATTTGGAAACTATGTGCTCTTCAATTTACTCGTTGCCATCTTGGTTGAAGGTTTCCAAGCAGAGGTAATCATAGAGACAAACTATGCATTAAACACAATGAAACAAAAGAAATAAAATATGCTATTTTGGGAGCAGCATGTTTTGCTTTTTTTTTTTTTTTTAAATTTCCACTTTATGTATTCATATCCTGATGCATCTGTCTCTTCTTCCTTCGACAGGGTGATGCAAACCGCTCCTATTCGGATGATGACAGGTCCTCCTGTAATTTTGACGAAAATGACAAGCAAAAAGACTCCCTACACCTCTCAGGTACCAATGTCTCTGACTATTTTGTAGGATTTTTTTCACCACTGTTATAACTATTTTACCAATGGAAGGATGGGTGGTATTTTAGAAACTATATACAGAAACTATAAACACCACCTTCTTCAATGCATGAGGCTTTTATGCTTTTTCATATTTTACACTGTACAATATTTCTTCTGAAATCTCAATCTTGTCCTAAACTAAATATATATTTTCATAAAATTTAAAATGCATGATCAATTATATTAATATTACTAATCTGAATAGGTGAAGGAGCACCATCATATTCAAGCAAAATGCTCACACTGTGGGCTGTGAAATTGGCAGGTTGTAACCTGGGGCATAAAAACCCTACAGTTTTCACAAGAAAGCTTTGCTAAGCACTTTTCCCAGACTAAAGATGTAAGCTTAATAACTTTATATAATGGAGACTCAATTTCACTTTTGCATCCATTCTGCTTATCCCTTCATAGCTGCTGAAAAAGCAGGAATGAACCAGCTATAGACTACGGTACAGAGCGGCATTTAGCAGCACATTAGGGAGCCGTCTGATGGTGTCTGATCACTGTTCCCCTGAGTCCAAGTGTATCATTTTAAATGTCAGTGTTCGTAGAAGAAAAGCACATTTGGATTATTTTTAAAGCCCAATTTCATCCAAAGACATGTTCAGCAATGGATAAACTACTGGTAGATATCCCTTTGTTTCACTATTATGAGTTTCTTTCTGCCTTCTGAAAGGCAATTTATTGTGAATTAAACCCTCTGCTGCCCCTTGGAGGTGACTATAACATTGTTTTGGGACATTTATTGTGTACAGTGATGGGAAGACCTCTACTTTCATAGCAGCACCAGACAAAACATAAACAAAAAGGAGGCAAGGGTGTACTTAATCCTTCATGTTTCTCTCTTTGACAGTTTCTTTCCACTCATCTATCTCATTTTGCTCTTTACCTCCACTTAACACCCCTGCTGATTTCCTTTGTTTGCTTCCCCTCTTTTACCTCTGTCTTCTGCAGACCCAAAGATCTGTACCCTGACCCCCAATGGACACTTGGACATGTCGTTATTGCCCGCTGGTCTGTTTCCAGGAGAGAGGTTGACTTTTGCACTCGGCTCCAGAAAGAACAGTGTTATATCTCTTGGCAGAGCTGACCTGGAGAAGAGGGCTGTGGTAAGTGGAAAAGGTTGTAAACATAAACATTAACCACATTAGCTCCTGGCTGAATGACTATATATGTGCTATGTAGGAACAGTTAGCTCTTGAGATTCTTGGCCTTATTTATCAAACCTGACACAAATTTGGGTACAAAAATGATTATAGGACAAATTCCAAATGTGATTCATGAAACTGTGTGTACTGGCCAGATGTAGTGTTCGATCAATTGGGTGTTGATGTGCTGGCTGGAAACAGCCATCATTTAATGCCACATTCTTGTTTATTTTCAGCATGGATGAACAAAACATAGTAAGAAAAAGATTTTTTTTTCTCAGATTTTAAAGAGACAGAAGATTGTTAACATATTAAAAGATATTTATGAAGCTTGAAACAAATAAACTCTTTGCAAATGTAATTTATTTTTTGATTTATTTTTTTGTTAACAAGATACTTATATATTTACCAGTCACAAACTTAACCAAGGCCTTTGAAGAGGTTCTGATGCTGGGGGACATTGTAATGAATTATTTGTGTTAATACACTCAACAATTGGACATTTTAACTTATCCACTTGTAGCTTTGGCATCCTTTAATCTGTACTACAAAATCACTGAAAGAAATAACTATCAGATTAGCGAAACTGATTAGCTTCAAGTCTATGACATTGTTTGGCAGTTCCACAGCAAACACTGTGACGTAATAGTTGAAAAAAATATATAATAGGTAATCGAGAAAACTGTACAGACTGAAAAATATGACAAGATATGATATCTATGCAGGACTGGGAAAGACTAAATTCAACTTTTCTGCATTCCTAGAGACTCTAAATACACAACAGAAAATGTATTTAAAGGCTAAATGTCCCCTTCAGTGCAGCCAGCTTTCAAAATCTTCAAAGTAATTTGATGAAGAAAATTTAGTATTTAAATATAATCCTCAATAAACATATCATCAGAAATTCTGCACTGCTAAACATTGTTTTGCACCAGTAAGAACTTGAGCTGCCCAATGCCAGGAAAATATTTAAATACAGTATTGTTTCTGAAATTTCTATTGACCACAGTTCATGAAGTTGCATACATGATTTGAGGCCAATGTGCAATTTGTGTATTTCCTGCACTTACTTCTAAATTGATAAGTCCTGAAATGAGCTTGAAAATGACTATTCAGCCATAATTCTATTGTAGAGAGTTTTGATTAAAAAAGGCCAGTGAGATGATTTTTGAAATAGTTTTTTTTAGGAATTGATAATAGATTTTCCTCAGCATCAGAGGTTTTCTTTATCAGTATCCAGGTCGAGGTTACCACAACTGGGGCCGTCCGCTGGCTCCCCAGCCTCACCCCTTGTGGGCCCGTCGTTCCAGCTGGAGCAGCCTTGGGGGCCAACCCTGCTCCTCCTCATCTCCCTCTGCCAGTCCTGCCTTCACGCCTACTTCTGCAAGACCCTTCTATGGCTACGGTCTGGGGGGTCTCGGAGGGGTGGTAGGTGGAAGCCTTCGTATCCGTGGACCCCGTGCCTCCTCATCTCCCCACCATCACCATCATATCCAACCAGATGAAGAGGAGTCACTTCTCTCTCCACCTACTACTGCCCCTCATTGTCTTCAGCTCCCGCATCAGAAGCTCCATGACTATTTTGCACCTCGTAGGGACCGCAGAGCTCTCTCTCTAGAGCTCCCACACATGCTTCAGTCTCCAGCTGGCAACCCACAACAACATCACGCTCTGCCTCCCATGAAACTCCATGCTCACCACAGGAAGAAGAGCCTCTCTGGAGGGCTTGTGATCAGCACCAGTGGGGACTTGGAAGGAATCCACCAGGACTGTAACGGGAAGACTCCACTGTCGCACCTGCTCCTTCCACCCTCAAGGCGGCAGCCAGAGCAGACTGGTGGGGTGAACCTCCAGAGCCACCTGATGACGGATGTCTTCCCCCAGGTCAACACACGGAGCAAAGACAAGGAGGACCTGGATGATGACATTGAATATGTAGGTTACTGTTTATTCATATGAAAAGACAAAAGAACTTAAATACTCATTTCATTATTAAAAAAATATATTCAGTTGTACCTCCACACAGACAAACAAGCATTAGAGAGCAAATGAGCAGAATCTGTTTTTAGAATTTAAAACAACCAAACTATTAACTCAAATGTTAAAGAGCAAGATTGTAAAAACGCAGTGATCTTTTACTCAATTGTGGATAATTTCTATCTACTTTCTATGTGCATGCACTCACAATCACCCATTTCTCATTGGAGTTGTTTTCCTTGTAATTAAGTCAGTGTATGAGCAAAACAAGGTTAATTGGGAAGGACTATTTAGAAAACAGGGGGAAAGAGCTGTGCAGATGGTAATGTTGAAAAATGTCCAAGCCATTGCCACATAACTGTTTCACTTGCGTGAATAATTAAAAAAATGCAGCCTAAATGGGCACTTTCTATAAAGCTTTGTGTATCTTTTCTTTGGTGTGTGTTTGTGTGTGCCTTTATGTGCTCGGATGTATGTGCTTGTTGCAGAGCTTATGCTTCCGAATCCAGAAGATGTTGGAAGCATACAGACCAGACTGGTGTGAGACAAGAGGAGACTGGTCCATCTTCCTTTTCTCCCCACAAAACAAGTGAGTTAGTGTTATCTTTCTGTTTAGGGATTTATGGATAGTGATTGACTTTTTTTTCTCAGCAGTGAGTTTATTCATAGGTTTTGCTATAAATTCCCTTCCTTTTAGAAATTTTAAAAAATGTGATACCTTTTCAGAAAGTACAACATTTAAGATGAACAACATTAAAAACTTCAAACAAAAAGTTTTTATATTTAAACCCAAATATGCAGCAAACTGATGTTTAAAGTTAAACATTGCAAACTTTGGTTCTTGCATGAATGACACATACACAGCCAGACACATACCCACTTTGTCCAAAGAATCAATTTCTGCAAAAAAAATCTTCAAGATAAAGATGCACAGATAAATATATAGCTATGTTTCAACAATATTTTAAGAACAGAAGAAAACAGACATAAATACATTTCTCAATTTAAGATGGTCCAACGTCCTAGCAAATGATTAAAAATGCTCTTTTTTGTTATTGCAAATAAAATAACACTCTCATAATCCAATCCATTTGTGATCTGACCAGTCTTAAGTACTTAAGATTTTGAAATAGAGATAGTCAAATACAGTCCAAATACAGAGATAACCCAGCAAATCATAGATCAGGTTCCATGTCTTTAGCCTACAGCAACCTTATTTTCTTAGCAGGGGATTCCTTCTGTCCAAATACACAGATTAACTGACAGATTCTTACCATTTTTTTCCCTCAGAGTGCATTTGGTTCCACCTAGGTAATGCCACCCTGAGCAGTGAGCCATAATACCCATATAAAAAGACACCAGTTAAGAAAAATGGATAGTGTATCTTTATTTTGATCAAGTTGATTTGGAAATGTTTCAAAATGACTTACAGCTTTTTCCCTACATCTGCTCCAACCCTTCATAAAATGTTATTATATTTTGGAATATTATTATTATTATTATTATTATTATTATTATTATTATTATTATTATTATTATTATTATTATTGACAGACATATAATCTACAACAATCACATTTCTCTCCCTCTGTTCTTGTTTTTGATTGAAAAAAAACATGACAAAAGAAGAAATAAAACTTTTAACAAATCCTAATATTTACTTGTCCAGTTTTTACCAACAGCTGACTCCTCCACCCACCCCACAGATAAAATCAGGACTGCTCAGGTATAAAAAAGGATAGAATAACAACAATCAAACAAATAAAACAATTTTTTAAAATCACATCACATTTGCCTGGTTGTGGTAATTTTTTAATCAAGTTCGCTAATCTTATTTAAAGACAGCCTTTGCAAAAGCTTTATTCCACAGGTAATAAACCTTTAAAATTCTCAGTAACATTTATCTTTACCAAAAATGTCTTTTGATTGAACTGTGTGAACTGAACACATATAAAACTTTAAAGAACAAATACAACAGATTTTTGGTGGATTGATATGAATTATTTTATAATTCTGCATTATTGCTTTCATGACTATTCAATTGTTTTAGTTATTTAGCTTGTGTAATAGCACTTTGATTGTAAATGTCTTTGTATTGTAATTTCATCCTACCATACTAAAAAATGTCTGGAATGACAGATATTGTGAAAAAAACAAAGTGACTTCATTAGAGCATTGATCAATCATCTCATTAAAAAACTAGAAACAAGAATGCCTTTACTTCTGGTAAACAACAATATACAGTCCTCTAGGTGCAACCTTGCAGATATGCTATTATGATTTGCATCACTTTACAGTGATAAGTTAAAATCTGCATTTAAGGCATTAGATGGAAACGGACTGAATATTTTTTCTAAGACACTGAAAACTCTCCATGTTTATTTAGAATAAATATATTTTTTCCTCATTTTCATATTCCTGTCATCTGTTCCGATAAGCACTTCAGTGAAAATATTTAATTGCTTTTTGGCAGTACGCGCTGTCACATGCTCACTTTTGAAAAGCAGATTCACTGTTCATACTGAATGTCCCATTTCCTTCTGCTATCAGCCCCTCCCTCTTCCCTTTTTCTGTGTGTTTCTCTCAGATCCCTTGACTCTGTTCTCCCACCAGAGCTCTATACTCAGAGTTCCTGGGATTCTGAGAGTGCCGTTAATGTAATTTGTTTTGAATTAGAACCAATGTAAACAGGGGCTGAATGAGACTATTTACTCACTGAGATGTGAAGAAGCTACCATGTGCAATCACGGGAACCAGTTTCATTTTGATTGGATGGAAGTTGCAGATACGTTCAGCCACAGTGTTAGAGCAATAATTTGTGATGCCTTTTAAAAGTTCTACATCTTGTTTTCTCCTGTCAGGTTCAGACAGATGTGCCAGTCCATCATCGCCCATAAGCTGTTTGACTATGTTGTGTTGGCCTTTATCTTCTCCAACTGCATCACAGTGGCTCTTGAGAGGCCAAAGATCCTTCAAGGCAGCTTGGTAAATCCTTCTGAAATCTGTGCCTATACAGTGCCTCATTAAAGTTATCATACACTTTAAACATTTTTTGGGGTTTTTTTCTCGATAACTAAAGTTATTTTGAAAATAATTTTTTTAGAGCAATGCAAAGGAACTCATAAATCTAAAGTGAAGAGGAAATGATACAAGGTTTCACATTTCTTTACAGAAAAAAAAACAATAAACTGTAGGTGTGATATACATATGCATTTACCCTCCTTTACTTGGATACCCCTAAATAAAATCCAGTACCATTACCTGCCTTCTAAAGACAAGACACCTGACTAGTATAAAGAGTCTACTTGTGTGTAGTTTAATCTTAGCATAAATGGAGCTGTTCTGTGCAGGCCTCAGGGGTTTAGTAGAGAAAATCAGGGAACAAACTGGATTATAAAGACCAATGAACACAGCAGACTGGTTTTCCAGAAGAAGGAACAGGTTACGAAATAAAAAAGCTTTGGACATGCAACAGAGCAATCAACATTTCTAAAATGGAAAGAGTTTAGTACAGTTGCAAACTACCAAGACATGGTTTTCCATCTAAGCAGCCAAGAGAACTACGGTAACTCTAGAAGATTTGTAAACATCCAGAGCTCAGGTGAAAGAATCTGTTGAAAAGAGAACTTTTACTCATACACTCCACAAATCCAGTTTTTGTGGAAGAGTGAATTGAAAGAAACTTGTTATTGTGAAAGCCTTACGAAGATCTGGTATAACTGAGCTATTTTGCAAAGGAAAAATGGCAAAATTTCCAGTCTGTTAATATGTGAAGCTGGTAGAGATATAGCCCAAAAGACTTATGTAAAGCTGCATTTGCACAGAAACATGATTCTGCAAAGATACTTAATTCTTACTTTGAAGATTTTTTTCATGAAGATATTGATCATAAAAGATTTTTCTTCCACAACTCCATATTTTGTGATCTATCCTATAAAATTCCAATGAAGTTTCTGACTGTAAGGTAACAAAATGTAAAAAAAAAAAAAAAAAAAAAAAAAAAAAAAAAAAAAAAAAAAAAAGTCAAGAATGTGAATATTTCTGCATGGAACTGTATGTTTTGGGTAGTGGCTGCTCATAAATCCTCTTGTTTTTGCTTTATAGTTGTATTTTCTGATGATAAATTTAATGCTACTGTCTAAAAGGTGCTGTAAAGAAACTTTAAAACTCATCATTGGCCTATTTTGTGCTTTGACACTCTACCCTCTTTGCTTCTCTCTTTTTGTTCATATAGGAAAGAGTCTTTCTCACCATTTCCAACTACATCTTTACTGCCATCTTTGTGGGCGAGATGACTCTCAAGGTAACATTTTACAACCTGTCTCTCTTTACTGGCAGTGCAGGCTCCAAAGAGATGTCTTCTTTATTTGCCTGTTTCAATTGACTTGTCTTCAGCTCTCACACAGAACATTTTCTACTGTTTTCTTTCTTCTTTTGCAGCCAGTTCCGAGGTTCTTTTGGAAAATAAAGCAGTTATGCAGTGTCATTAATTAGTGGCTGATCCACTCTTATACATATTCCCCTACTTGCTGTGTCTCTCTCTTCCTTTTCTCTCCACTTCTATGGTTTACCTTCTCTAGGGTCTCATCAGTCCTTTTTCTGAATCTCAATCTGTTTGTTTCTCTGTCTTTTTTTCTTTGATTCTTCTCCCTCACTTTTTCATTCCCAGCCTCTGTTTTCTTTGAAAAAGTGTCTGGCATAAGTGGGCCATCAATTATGTACTCCCGCAATCAATTATTAACCAATCTGAGCCCATCAAGGAGCCGCAGACTTGTCAGCCCCCTGGCCGAGCGGTACATGTCTCCCTTTGAGCCTGTGTGTCAAAACCTTGTGTATCTCCAAAACGTGTGTCGATGCGCTTGTTTGTGTAACATCAATCTCTCCATAGGATTCTATCATTTGTTTTGAATGCTGCATACAAGATAGAGCCAAAAAAGGGAAATAAAAATACAGCGCAGTAGGAGAATTGGTCAGCAGTCTGAAGCATCTTCAGGCGAAATATTGGATTTACAAAAAAATGTTTGATGTATAATGCAATTTTTTTGTATGGTTTCTGCAGACTATACAAACCATAAGAGGTACAGTGCTTTGCAAAAGTATTGAGTAACTCGTCATTTCCTTATAAGTAGCTTGAGAATTCAGAGTTTCTTGGAATCCTATCTGAACAAGCTTGTTCTGAAGGTCTTTCTTTTGACTTCATCTGGACTAGACCTGACCAGTTTCAGAGGAATGTTTTTTTCTGTTTGTTTGTTTGAAACATTCAAACATAAAAAGACTTAAACTCAAGGGGTGAATCTATGCAAATGAGCCTTTAGGTTAAATGGTGTATGAAGACATGCTGTTTTAAAGGAAATGTTCAGATAATATGAAGTGATGCACTGTAATTCTGTTTAGAAATAGTTTCCTTGCCAGTATGTTAAAATACACGTTATAATGCAGTGAGTATGTAGAAAAATATTTCTCAGAGCAGTGGAATACTAACAGCTATTCAGAAGGGCGACCTGTTTTAGCTGATTTTAACAATTTAAGTAAGTCAACCTGAACATGTTTATATTTGTGGAATACAACACTATATAATTGGGTAATAACCATCTAGAGTTTTACAAGAGATAGTTGTTTTTGGCTGCTTGCTGTTTTAGTCCACCTTATTATCTGTGATTAGCTGAGTTTTATCAAAATGACGAGATTCAGTAACTACTAATATAACATTGTAGCCCACAGATATGAACATTTTCTGTGTATGTTGTTTTCAATCCAATTCAGTTTGTTTTATATAGCACTGATTCATAACACGTCTTCTCAAGGCAGTTTACAAAAAAGTAAATTCAATGGACACAGATTTTAAGTCAAGTACATACATTCCAAATTAATCCTAGCTATCAAGCAATGAAGTCTTCCTTTAACAGGAAGATACCTCCAGCAGAACCTGGCAAAGTGTGAGCGGTAATCATAACTGATTGGTGGTTTGAGAAGACAGAGGATATAGACAAATAAAACACAGAGACACTGATCTAGAAGTACTTCTTATGTTAATGAATAATAGAGTTCATGGCTATAGTAGCTCCTTTAATAGCTTCACCTTGTAGAGAAACGCAGCTGAGCAGATGAGCTCTATGCAAGTTTTCAGCATCACTCCTGGACAGGATATTTCTAAATATGGCAATAATCCAGAGGTGTAGATTGCCATAATTAAAGTTGAAAAAAGAAATTCTAGAAACCTGTTTAATATCTTATTAAAATGACATGTCATGGTAAAAAATAACCCCTTTATCACCAGAGGCCAGTTTAGTGCCATCCAAATTAAGTGACTAACTAACCAGATTCTTTTTTAGACTCTGGTCCAAAGACAGCTTCTATCTTGTCAGAGATTAAAAGTAGAATATCAGTCATTGAGGTTTTAATGTCTTCAAGACATGCACGTGGTCTTCTTAACTGATTGGATTCATCAGTATCCTCAACATAACAGTGGAAATTTATCCCGTGCTGTCTGATGATTTTACCAATTGGAAGCATATATATATATATATATATATATATATATATATATATATATATATATATATATATATATATATATATATATATATATATATAAATAATCAATAAAATTGCCCCAAGTAATGAACCATGTGGTACTCCACAAGTAACCCTGGCACGTTAAGAAAATGTAACATTTACATATACAAACTTGAATCTTTAGGCCAAGACTTAAACCAGCCAAGTGCTGTTCCTTTGATCCTTACAGCATCTTGTGCCTTTTCAAAGAAAATGGTTTCACTGACTGGTTTCAATGCAGCAATGAAATGTAACAGGACAAGTGCAGACACAAGTACATTATCTGAAGCCATGAGAATATCATTAATGACTTTCACCAGTGCTGTTTATGATGAGACTTAAATGCTTCAAGCAGGTCATTATTTGTGTAGATGACCACACACTTGATTAGCAACAATTTTCTCAAGAATTTTGAATAAGAAGGAAATATTAAACACACATCTGTAATTTATCAAATCATTTTCATTGTGAAAAAAAATTCTTAAGAGAAAGTTTTCTTTTTTTAAGTAAAGCTTTAAATGTAACTACCTTAAAAGCCTGTAGTACATATAATTTTACTAAAACCTAGAAACTAATAATTGGCATACAGTTAAACATTGTTAAACATATGGTCGTGGTTCAAAATTTATGCACATTAAGGTAAAGTCAAAACTGCAAACACTAAGAGCTTGCTATGGATTCAGTTAACGTTTTATGATTTAAACCAATTAACACTTTTGGCATTCGGACCTTAGATGTTCCTCATGCACTAATGTTTCAACCATTTTGATGTTTGCACACAACCCCTTCATGGTCTCTAAAACCTTTACTGAACACTTGGCAAATAGCTTCAAATGTCAGGGGCAGATTTTTGCCTTTCCCCCACTTTGATTCAGTATCCATCTGTGTGCATCTAAACTGTAATGTTTGCATAACATCTGTGTGTCAGTTTCATCACATGTCATACAGAAGGCAAAGATGAAAGCTTTAGCTTTGGGGTCCTATTTCAGCTCTGAACTCTGTTTCAGGATCAGTAATGGCAACAGTCAGTATTACCTGCAGGTGCAAGCTGTTTATTTTTTATCATGTTTTCCATGACTCTTTCTGTAGAATACATATCTACAGTTTCTGGCATATGAAGTCTGTTTCTGTTCTACACTCGGCATGCATATCTACTTCTCTATGTGTAGAACTTATCTTGCATTTACTGGCCCCCTCACTATCGTGAAATGAATGTCTTTTTTTATTCCTGCTGTTCAGTCTGTAATTTGTGTTTAAGCTGCTCTAATATACCAAGTCCATGTTCTCATCATATTGCTTTACCACCTTTCTTTTCAGGTGGTTTCCATGGGACTGTATATGGGTGAACAGGCTTATCTGCGGAGCAGCTGGAACATTCTGGATGGATTCCTGGTTTTTGTGTCGTTGATTGATATTGTTGTGTCCATGGCGGGAGGGGCAAAAATTCTGGGTGTGCTCAGAGTACTCAGATTGCTCCGAACATTGCGTCCCCTCAGGTATGCATTGAGTCCTGGCATATTAAATGTTCCATTTGTAGAATCCCATGTATTTTTTGGTATACATTAAAATATTGTACTTGCCTTAAATTAGATCTACTGTATGTTGGTATGTGTTTCAGTTGACTGAAATAGGCAATTCTGCCAAATTTTAAAAGTTCAATGGTATTACACTAAAAAGAGCATTATAACATGGTCTTTTTAAGCATATGCAAGCTTCATTACTAGACTTGGATGTTCATATCTCAAAAAATATTCAACAAATAGATAAACAATTAAATATTCACTAAAAACTGATTATTGAACACAGTCTATTACTTAATGTACTCTTAGGTTTATATTTATGACTGACTATGTTTGTCTAATGTTTTTCTGAAGTGCTTTCAATATCTATTTATCTGATCATTAACATTCACTTAAAGCCAAAAGGTGACTTCATTGAAGGGAGACTGGTGAATGCGCATTACATGTACGTGATGATCAAAGCTTATAGCAATATGCTCCAAATTGAGTTTATCTGTGTAAGATCTTTTTTTTTTTTTTTATGATAAATGGCCTGCACTTATATAGCACTTTATCGAGACAGAGGATTCCAAAGTGCTTCACACTACATTCAGTAGTGACCAGCACTGATAGTGGTGAACTACATTGCAGCCACAGCTGCCCTGGGGAAGACCGACCGAACTGAGGCTGCCATTCAGTCAACGCCGCCAGGCCCTCTGACCACCTACAGGGTCAATCGCAGTCTTGACTCAACTTTTAAATAGCAAATCACAGAAAAGATCTAATGGACCAGTCTTTATCTGTTTAAGGAAGCAACATTATTTAGGGAATAGGTAAGAGTTAAATAGCATATATTTATAATCAAACAGACCTCTGATCTCTTAAACATTCACCCAAAGTAAAATATTAAAGAAACTGTAAATGCATGAATCACATCACTCACCATGATTAAAATAAAGCAAAGATAAAACTGAATAAAAATATATTTAATTTAGTTCTTTTCATGAATGCTTCCTTAGTACCCTGTCTTCAGGCTTAAAGCTTTATTAATACCCATGTAAGATGTAGGTTTAATTTGTGAGGACATATTTCAGGGGTGTCCCGATACCAGTTTTTTCCAGACCAAGTACAAGTATTTGAGTTTAGGTCCTCACCGATACCGAGTACAGAGACCGAGTAATTAACAAGTCCTAGTCATACCTCACACAATAACTTTTGAAAACAAATTTATTTTATTTAGATCAGCCTGGCTGTTTTTTTTAAGCCTACAGTCCCTCCGACTGTTTCAACCAATCATAAATAGAGGATGACATATAGATTGTTTAGTCTTCAGATGCTCAAATTACTCGTTAAAAGACACATTTTTCGCTGGAGTTTAGATCCATAGCCCAAGCCAAAATTTGGGTGGGGCCAGAATTATTTGTTTGATGCTCCAGTCGGGCTGCAGTTTCTGTGGGGCATTTAATAGGCGATACATATACAGAGAAATCCAAAAGAGAATGCGCGATAAAGTTGTGTTAATCTACTTATAGTCTAAATAGAGGAGTAGGCAGCTTACCCTATTCAGGAAGGAAAGAAAGTAAGGTGCGGCGCTGCACAATAAATGTACACGCAACTTCACCCTGCTCCACTTCCAATAATCACACATCCCAGATGATAAAAGCTTAAAACTGGAGAAGTTACACTGCTTACTCTAATGAGGGTCTAAAAACGAAAGCAGTAAAAGCTTAATTAAAATAATATGTCACCTTCCCTCCCGCTCCTCTTCCTCTTGACAGTAAGCACACAGGGCAGTCTGCTTGTTTATTCTCCGTAAACTATATCCAAACCAGGGCTCGCATTAACCGAATATTTATTTATAATAATTATTATTTTCTATTTATTAATTATAAGTATGTTTTTAAACCATAACAAAAAATTTGACGGCCATCCCACATTTTGACAGATTACACACACCTAACCTCTTGGTGCTGACAGACAGACAATTTCACCTTTACGCACAAAGAACATTGCAGAGGTCACTAAATAAATCAATATAAGATATATAATATCACCTCTGATCTGGACACTAGCTTAGAGCTGACGGCGGCATGTTGAAGAGTTATGGACAAGAGGCTTTGTGTCAGGTCCTGCTTCTTTTGGACTCTTGCTTTTGTTTTTTAGTGTTGAATTCTTATTTTCACTTATCCTAGTTTATTTCTTGTTTGTCCAGTTCTTAGGTTGAGTATTTCAGTTTATTTTAGATTGCTTATTCTCCTACATTTTGATTAGATCTGTCTTGTTTCTGTTTTACTTCGTACACTCTTTAGTTATCCTCTGTTTCTGTTAGATTTTGTTTCTGTCATTTCTTTGTACTGATTTCCTATTTACCCCAGTCTAGTTTATCCCTTTTGTTTGTCCAGTGCTTAGTTTGAGTATTTCAGTTACTTTTAGATTATGTTTGTTATTCCTTGTTTTGTTTATTTCAGTCTTTTCTTAGTTATTGTAGTTATCTCCTTATGTCTAGTTATTCTCAGTTACATTTAGATTATTTTCCTCGCCCCCTGTTGCCATTCTTTCTCCTCAGCTCACCTCTAGCTAATTCCCCACACCTGCAAACATTTAGTTAATCAACCCCAGCCATTGTTCCAGCATTCACCTCCCCAGTATTTATGCTCCTCTCTTTCGTCCATTCCTTGCTGGTTCCTCCTGTTTGCTACATATTATTCTGTTGGTTAGCTCCCTATTTCCTTGCCTGAGTTTTTTCCCTGTTGTGCTCATCTTTTGGTCCCTGAATTTATGTTTTGTTTTTGCTTTGGATTCCTGCATTCTCCTGTGTTTTTGCAAGTTTTGTTATTTATCATTAAAACCACAACAACTGCTTGCTGCCTCTGCCTCTCTGCATTTGGGTGCTTTTCTATTACCATCACAAAACATGACACTTTGGGGCGTCTAGCGCAGCTGGCACTACTGCGGGATTATTGTCCCACTGAGGGGAGTATTTGCGGGATGAGGTATCATTCAGAGAGCCTTGCTAACTTCTGATCACTTCAGTTGGTGAAATGTTGCCTTTAAAAACTTTGTCACTGCAGAGAAAAAGTTAAATGTATTCGGCTTGATGATGACACGATGTGGATTATCTGTTCAGCTTGTTGAATATTAAACAGAATGGGGGGGAAATGCAGTTAATGTCATTTTTATCATTTTTAAAATTGATGGGTAAAAATAGATTATGGCAGGATTTTGTTTGACACAATTAATCAAAATGACGGACAACGGAAAAAGTTTAGCAACCTCTCCTCCAAACTATGGACAATTTTGCTCCATCCAGCCATCTAACCTCTCCCATCTTCAGATTATCTTTTTGGTTTGTTTTGTTTTTGAGGATCAGCAAATAAATTATTGGTGTATTACCACCACCACCTGGTACAAAGTAGGGTTTAGCCACTGCATTGCACCGCAGCGCAGCCCAGGAGGAAAATCCAGTTGAAACGTGGTATCGGTTTGGAGTATCGGCTTGCTTTTATGAGTACGAGTACTTGACGCTGGTATCAGGGCCGATATCAGTATCGTCACATGACTAGTTGTTTTACTCTTCGTAAGAAGAAACAGGATGGAAACATAACTTTAGGAAACATTTCAGTGCTCCTTTCTACTCTGGTGTCAGTTTGTACATCACTTCCTCTTTCAGGCCCTTAAGTGAGAGAGCTAGGAAATCAGAAGCTAATATTACTGACCCTAGACAGAGACATGAATTAATAATTTCATCTCTCTTTTAGAGTGATTAGCAGAGCTCCAGGATTGAAGCTGGTGGTGGAGACACTCATCACTTCCCTGAAACCTATTGGCAACATTGTCCTCATCTGTTGTGCGTTCTTTATCATCTTCGGTATCCTTGGTGTACAGGTAGGCAACATAGTCTTCAACTCAGACCATTATATTTTATGCGTGAATTATTGTTAATGACCCCATCTGTTTGTGTTAAAAGCAGTTTATAACACCACAGGCTTAAATAATTCATTGAGAAACATCTTTTAATTCCAAAGTATTTTCTCTCAAGAAATCTCTGTCTTTCTTCTTTTACACATCTCTTTCAGTTGTTGGGTTTCTCAGCCAGCTCATTATTTTATCTCATTATAGTGACACCCAATGGCTTATTTTTCTGTCTGGTATTAATAATAAGATTGCATCAAAAGACTTTTTTATCTTTATTTTCCAGCTTTTTAAAGGGAAGTTTTTCTACTGTCTCGGCCCTGATGTCAAAAACATCACCAACAAGTCTGACTGTGTGCAAGAGAACTACAAGTGGGTCCATCATAAGTACAACTTTGATAACTTAGGGCAGGTGGGGATCATATGTGCTCCTTTTTTAATTTTACGAATAGCAGAATTGTTATCCAATGAATTAGAAAATGCAAAAATATTTAAACTCAACTTTCTGTCCAAGGCTCTGATGTCCCTGTTCGTACTTGCCTCCAAAGATGGCTGGGTAAATATCATGTACCATGGCCTGGACGCAGTGGGGGTGGACCAACAGGTATTTTCATATTAACTGATGACAAACAGGTTTTTATATAAAAGATTTTTTTTCCTCTTTTGTGATTACTCTTATCTCTTCCTTTCTTTCAAATCCAATCAACTTACATCAATTCATTCTACCCCTCCAACTGTAGCCAATAACCAACAACAACCCATGGATGCTTCTATATTTCATTTCCTTCCTCCTCATCGTCAGCTTCTTTGTCCTCAACATGTTCGTTGGCGTGGTGGTGGAAAACTTTCACAAGTGTCGTCAGCATCAGGAAGTGGAGGAGGCCAAGAGACGTGAGGAGAAGCGACAGCGGCGGATGGAAAAAAAGAGGAGGAGTAAGTGAGATGACTGAGTGGAATAGGCAATAAAAACAGACTCAGTGGCAACTGATAACCAGAGTTTCAATGATTTGAAAGCATAACAAAGAATTATGTGCTGTAAAATGTACATTTCAATGCCTTGCTAAAAGTATTCCTCCCTTTGAACTTTTCACATTTTGTCAAATTACAAAAACAGACTTCATACATGTATTTTACTGGGATTTCATTTGATAGTCCAACATCAGCAAACACCTATAATGGCCAGATTTGTGTAGTACACATCTAATAGTTGTATTTTTGAAAGACTTCCCCTAACTTAGCTGTGAATCTCTGCAGCTCCTCCAAAGTTAACATTGGCCACTTCTCTGATTAATGCTGCTTTTGCCGGGCTTATCAGCTTAGGTGGACGGCCCTGTAATGGAAGGTTTACAGTAGTGCCATATTCTTATTCTTTTCTTGATGATTGGTAGAACAGTGCTTTTTAAGATGCTTAAAGCTTAGAACTTACTAAGTCTTGTCTTCTACTTCATCCCTTTCTGGGGTGTTCTTTGGTCTTTATTTTGGTGTTTATTCTCTATTTGCAAATTTTCTGAAGGTAATTGAGTGCATTGGATTTTAACAAAGTGCTCTGATCTTTTATTACCCCACTCATTCTGTGACCCTTGTGCTTTAGTTATTTAGGGGGAACACATTCCAGTTTTATCGTGAGGAGATCTGGTCACAAATGTCTCTGGGAGTAGTGCTGTGTGACCAAAGTGATGTTTCACAGCGGGGTATTCATAAATACCTTAGGAGACCTCTCACCCTATTTAGGGTGGAGGGCTTTTCTTCCTTCTCCTTTAAAGATAAGATGACACTCACATATCAGAATAAATATCTGTCTGTGATTCTGTTCAGGGCTCTGTTTCTCTGACTTGTTCAGGAACAGAGACTTCAAACGCTGTATGCCTTTAAATAAACTTATTAAAAGTCAAAGTCTGGTCTTTCTCTTATTCAGTGAGTTGTCTTATCTCCCTTCTTTGAGCCAGAAAATCCATGACAGGTGCATTGGATTTTATTTAAGGGTCTCACAGTAAAGAAGGCTAAATACATTTTTTTTTTTTTTTTTTTTTTTTTTTTTAAATAATTCCCTCCAGCTCTCAATAATTATATATCATAACATTATCATTGTTGTTATATGTGCTGCTTTGTTTGAACTATGACAAAAAATCCTAATGAAATATTTGGCATTTTGTTGCAGCAGCATGACAAAATCGGAAAACATTTAACAGACATTGTACTGTGCCAATATATTTTGTCTGTAGATATACTTGGTGGAATGATTGATCCACATATCACTTTTGAACGTTAACATTATACTAACAAGCATTTAAATTAGTTTGATTCAAAGTTAATATCATTATTTTTCCCAACAGAAGCTCAGAAGCTGCCTTACTATGCCAGCTACGGCAACATGCGCCTGATGATTCACACGCTCTGCACAAACCACTACCTGGACCTCATCATCACCTTCATCATCTGTATAAATGTCATCACGATGTCATTAGAGCACTACAATCAACCTCACGTAAGGATAAATGCTTGATTGATTTCTGTAGAGTGCAAATGCTTCATGTTCAGTTAGTGTGAAAGCAAAGTTCAGCTAGAAAACCGTGGGTTAGGTGAATTGGTTTTTTGTTTTTTGTTTTTTTACTTTGCTGTTTGACATTTTCCTTGCATCAGACCCCATCTTCTCTCCTCTAAACTGCAGCCACAAAAGGGTCCAGTGATACCACCTACCAGCCAGCCACCTCTATACTGAGGTGGCCTGTGTTGCAGGCCACAGAGAAACCTGACATAAGAGCTGTGATTTCAGTGCTGATTCAATGTGACTGTTGTCAGAGTAGTGTATCACTCCCTTCACACACAACAAATGCAGGTTAATACCTGATAGCACTTTTTGTACTAAAGAGAGAAGAGATTATCTTGAGATAAGACACCCGTTTGACCTTTAAAAATGGCGCAAGCTTTCTCAAATGGACTGAGCATTAGATAAATATCACAGGTCTCACCTGTGTTTGTCAGTTGTTGGTCCTGACATTTGGCAGCCTCCCACTTGTTAGAAGACACTGCTGTTTATGGGAAAGGAAAAAAGAGCCAAACAAGTATTGCAGAAGACGTAATTGTGGACTGGCTTTTAAATAATTACAACATGCTTGGCTTGTTAACGCATAAAACTCACCTTGACTTGCGTGTATGTTAGAGGACATAGTGTAGGAGTGTATGTAATATCAAAAAAGGGGAATGTTCTGATACGGCCTTCAGCTTTTCTGATTTCAGTCCAGAAATAACTGGAGCAATTCCAGTTTACAGTTTCTTCCTGCTGGGACTTTTACACAGGTCCTCTATTCTATTTCCTGCATACATTTACACATTCACACAAGTGCCTCTTTCACTGTCTTCTTTTCTTAGTCCCTGGACCTTGCTCTCAAGTACTGCAACTATTTCTTTACCTCCACATTTGTGTTGGAGGCCATTCTCAAGCTCATCGCATTTGGATTTCGGCGCTTCTTCAAAGACAGGTAATAGCATGGATTTATACCTGTTGATTTTTCAGCATTGTTGGTATGAAAAGGGATTGTAAACAAGTTTTATTTTAACAAGACTGTAGGATGCTTATGTTTTATTAATACTTCTTACAAATGTGATTAAAAAAGATGTTAAACATTAAAGGGACGATTAGAGCTCTGGCACAAACGTTAATCTCTTGACTGAACATGTAGTATTAATAGTGCCACAATAAATAGCTATTTAGTTCAAAGTGTTTTTTAATAAATCATCATTTCGCTTTGATCAAGTGTTAATGGAATGAGGGCTAACAGTTTTGACAGCATTGAGGATTATAAAATGTGTTGAAATATTTGAGTTGGCATTGAGCTGTGTTCTGTTTTGGAAATATCCCTGTTATGTATGAACAATATGAAGAAAACTGTTTTCTTTTTAGTTCTGCTGTGATCACAGACCTACATCAAACTCCACTATAATGCTATTGATGCCAAAGAATTTTTAAATTATTCAAAATCTGTTTTTGTTACAGAGACATATTGTTATACTAAAAAAAATTGAATAATCTAATCTTTATTTGAAGTACATTTTATCAGTCGGGGAAGGAATCTCCTTTCTCACACAATCACTTGGTCCACATTCATTAACAGCCAAAAGGTCCTTTTTTAGTTTATACATTTATGGTGACATGCTGTCAAATAATCTTTAATATATAATTTTGCTGTTTCCCCATGGTTTAATTATGATATGACACAGAGGTTAATTTTTCTTGTTGGTTGAAGACCCATAGTTTTCTTTGTACTCTGTAACGTCAGGAAGATGATATGAGAGGTTAACTATTATTCAGTGCTCACTGTGAGAGAACCACAGCAAAGAGTGGCCTCTTGAGGGTCACCAAATCTCCATAACAGCTGTATCACTAGTAATTCATGCCAGAGACAAAATAACTCTGTCCTACCATCACAAATGAAATTCAGTCAAATTTGTTAAATGCTGCTGGTGTGATCAAAGGATCAATATTTGCAAAAACACATCATGCCATTATTAAATAAAGATCAAAGTTATAGAATATAGGGTGCTGTACTGTTGATAAAAGAAATAATTAACATTGGGGATGCTAACAGTTGTGGTCTCTTTGATTTTGATTTTAAAAAATACTATAGTTATTTCCTAATGTGGGGCTTTCTTTCCACATTAATACTCAAATAAAGTTTAGATTTCTCACATTTTTTCTGTGTGATATTATTGTACTCAAAGAAAAGAATACTATATTTTATGGGTTTTTTACACATCTTTACAAGAGCTGCAATACCTATGAAAGGGTGCTGTGAATGTATTATTCCCATGTTATATAAATGTGTGTTATGTGTTGGTTATTTGTAAGGGTTTTGCTTGGAAAATATCAACTTGTCTCAGTTTTTCACACATGATGCTGTAGGACTAAGCTGTAGGACTTCAAGTACCTACATCTCACATACTTTCATCTTTGTTTGGTCCTCATGGTAAGAACACATCAACATTGTTCCAACTCATTTTCTGTCAGTCATACCACTATAACATGTATCGTGACAAGACCAATGTCCCCTTCTTATCTAGGATACATTACATCTGATTAAGGCGGAAAGCAATTTGGGTGCTTATATAGTACTGATGGCAACTTAATGTCATGACCTATTTTAGTGTCTGATGAAAATCTTAGAATGAAAGAGGATGAGAAGAAATGGTTGGAAAAAGAGATAGAGGGCAGATAATATATGGCAGAGGAAACTGGACTGATCAAAGATGAAAGAGGAAGAGCACAAGTGGAAGTGATGAAATGAGAAAAAGATGGGCGGATATAGGGAGAATTTATCACTCAGTTATCTTCGAACTCTTTGTCTCTTTTTATGTTGTGCCAGCAACAGCCATGAACAGTCATTGTGCATAGAGTGATTTATTGTCCAGGGTCACTCATAGTTTCAGAACTGGGTCACTAGAGCAGAGATTAGCACATAAAATGTACAAAAAACAGGGCTTGTTTGCAGTAACATGTCATGTGTTCTGAGTATGTTTTTGAAAAAATAATGTAATATCATTGACACAGCTCACAAAAAATGCTACTGTCTCTTATGGCCTTGTCTGCAAGTAGAAAATGTGGGATTGAGAAAGAAGGAAAACTGAGGATAAGACAAACAATTATTGACAGGAAGTCACACTACAGCGGAGAAAACTTTCATGAAATGCTTGATGATTCAAAGATGACAGGTGTCACACTATAATTGCATAACTCTGCCAAATGTTCAATCATGGCAGATGCCTCATTTTGTGATCTCAGATCTAGAATTTATCTGACTTTCTCTTTTTGATTAGGCTTGCAGGCTTAAACTTAAGTAACTACAGAGTCTAGTCTGAGCTAGCAGAAGAAAACATTATGCTTTCTTTTGATTTCAAGAGTTTTAAAAAATCTTCTGTAAGTTGAGCAGATTCTTAAAAACATAAAATTGTTCCTATTGTAAGTCAGATTTTAACTCAGATTTTGTACGTGATACTTTCTGATAAGTCATGGTCTGACTTTTTTTTTTTTTGCCATATATCCTTTATCAGAAGCTACATTAGGAGGTGGCTTTATTACGGACTCTTATGTCTTACCATCCACACGGACAGGAATGTTGAACTATCAAAGTGAGGTAATGAGCAAGAATCCCACCTTACTACTGTGTGTGCCCTGCATTTCCACAGAGTACAAAGATACATAGCTTTAGACAAATAATTCCCCAGCATTGTCTTTTTATGCATCTGATATTGTAGTGCATGAGATTTGATCTCATGCTACATCAGGTTGCCACTGATCTTTTTTTTTTTTTTTGGACATGTCAAGAATTTGATTAAACAAGTGTTGCAACATGAGCAACATAAAACTTGATATATGCATCACTGCTGCAAAATTTTCACAATTACAACTCAAATGTAACAGAAATGACCAAATGATAAATCTATGCCCTCTCGTCATATGCTATGTAGATGTTCTGTTTCCACTGCAGACAAATCTCTCACCTCAGCATGCAGAATTCTTGAAGTTACTCTGACAGCAGTCTGAACTATTTAGAGATGAGCTTAGCTTATTACGAAATAAACACATAGGGGCACTCACAAATGACTGAACTCACAGACGATTGAACTTTGATTCACTGATGTTCAGTTGATCCTTAATTATTAAAAAAATAACTGACTGCAACTTAACAGTAGAAGTAGCTTACTCCATCCTTATGCACTAATAGACTATGAATTCTATACCCTTCATTCCTATACATATGCACTGCAAAAAAACAAAACGCAAACTTATTAGATGTGTTAGGACATGTTTGACAAAATGGCCTTCACTTTAGGGTTTGTTAAATGTATTTTTTAGATATACTAACGTGATGCAAAATAAGAAACAGTGTGACAGCAGATGTACGATGTTTCCAAAAAATAGATAATAGTTACTCAGGAAAATCTCTTGGTGTATGACCTGCAAAAGAAGTCAATAAATTAAAAGCCTGTACCGAGAAAAACAGCATCAAATATGTCTTTTTCATACTCTGGCATTTTTGATGATGCAGCACTGCCTTAAGTCATTTCTCACTTCTTTATAGTTTCCTTCCAAGGACCCATAGTTTCTTCTAACCTCGGGTTTTTTTAACATTGGCTGCCTTTTTACTTATTTTCATTCTCCATACCTTACTGTTTTAAGAAAAATGTGCCTATTTCTGTTTTTTTTGTTTGTTTGTTTATTTTGGTCTTTTGAGCCTTTTACATGCAAATCCTTCAGGCATAAAAATGCATTGAAGCATTAAATACATTACAGTTTGACACATAAAATAATATCAGGTGATTTCCAAAGAGTTATTAGCTGAAAATATAGCATTTAGTAGACTACCCATTGAAGGATTATGCAGCTCTCAGGTCTTAGTTGAGATATTTTTCCTTTTTCCGAAAGACATGACTTTCTGGTCATCTCCATCTACAGTAGATAGTTTTTTTTAAGACCAGAGATTTTTAGTTTGGTTGTTTACCTGTCCAGTTT
This sequence comes from Anableps anableps, assembly GCA_014839685.1. Classification (NCBI taxonomy): domain Eukaryota; kingdom Metazoa; phylum Chordata; class Actinopteri; order Cyprinodontiformes; family Anablepidae; genus Anableps; species Anableps anableps. Next base: position 13,930,451 of record CM026083.1, read on the forward strand.
TGCCTTTTTTTATTATCACACGCTACACAATATGCTGTCAAGGCTAGATACATGACAGGAAATTAGTAAAAATGCAACCAAAATCAAAAGAAAAACTTTGAAAAATCTTCAGAAAACCTAAAAGATTATCAGGACTATTGTTACCAATAAAAAGAAAGTCTGGCTCTTTAGACGAAAAATATGAAAAGATTTGAACTGTGTCCTGATTGTGTATATTTGGGCTTTGCATTAGGTGGAATCAGCTGGACCTAGCCATTGTTCTCCTGTCAGTAATGGGCATCACTTTGGAGGAGATTGAGATCAGCGCCGCTCTGCCCATCAACCCCACTATCATCAGAATTATGAGGGTTCTGAGGATAGCACGAGGTACAAATGCCAAGCATTTCAGAAATCCTCACTCAAGCACATTAATTTCACACCACATCTCCTGTAAATACAAGATATGATCTTGTTGTTGTGTTAAAGCATAAATGTTTAAACTGTTAAATAATTTCACAGGTCAGTTTGCTACATAGAAACAATAGCCTAAGGTGTTGTTCTTTTTGCATCTGCATATCAAGACAAGAATATAAGAAGGACAAGAATATTTCTGTTGTCTAATGCCTCTATTTTATATACTGTCAAACCTAAAGAATTTATCTTTCAAATTATCTTTAATCTATTTTTTTGTTGTTGATTTTTTAATGCTCACACAGTGCTGAAGTTGCTGAAGATGGCGACCGGAATGAGAGCCTTGTTGGATACAGTTGTTCAAGCCCTGCCTCAGGTACACCTGAACACTGTCTGTATACCCTCCTTCCTCTCTGACACAGATATACCATTTCCTTTGAGAAATTTGGTCAGTCTTAGTCAATAGTCTTGGGAAACACACCTGACTTCTCATTTACTGTTGCCCTTTAGATAGCTCTGGTAGACCCTAAATAATGTCAAAATCAAGAAGAGTGGGACACACATGCACATGCACAGAAGTAGTCTTGCCTTTCCTTTCAGTACTATGAAGTGCAGAGTCCCTCACTGAGACCACAGTCGGTGAGAAGCAGGCAACCAGCCTGCAGATTTAATGGGGAACTGTTTACAGTGGCTACATTTCTCTCCTATTATACTACTGCTCTTAAATTTCAGCTGCAGTAAAAAAAATAAAAAAAAAAGTGGTAGCTTTGTTTATACAGACTGATGTTGCAAAAATGATTAGCTTAAAAGTTAAGACAGTAATGATGAACCATGCTTAAAAATTAAATAAAAGTGAAAACATGAAGTTGTGAAAGTTGCTTCAAATATCCTCCATTTGTTGTATTTTATTTTTTCTGCATGTATTAAATTCAATTCAGTTTATTCATACAGGAGTGATTCACAACTAATATGATCACAAGACACTTTTTTTAGACAAACAGATACAATTGGGTTTTAGATGGCATACTGAGACAAAAATGTCAATAATTGTAAAGAGAGGAAAAAAGCTAAATCTTCCCATTACCCTGAACACACCATTCTTACTACATTCTTACCACACCATTCTTACCCAGGAGCATCCCTACAGCATACCCAAAGGATCCCTTGTGCATTTATCATCAATCCCCAGCATTCCCACAGATGGTTTGTTTCCCCTGCCATGTAGGTGAAACAGAGAACATGTGGATGAAGGTGCTCTGGTCAAATGAGATCAAAACTGAAATTTTTGGCTGACATGTAAAACACTGTTTTAAAAACTAACAAACTAACCCTGCACATCACCCCAAACACACCATCGTCACAGTAAAACAGGAGGTTGGTCAGGGAGGTTGATCAGAGTTGATGGGAAAATTGATGGGGCTAAATGCAAAGCAAACCTGTAAGAAATCTTAAAGGTCTTTTTGCACTGCAAGGCCCAACCCAGGCTGGCTTGGTCCAGCTGCCCTCATCCTCTATTGTACTCTAGCCCTAGTTGTATTTGCATTGAAAAGAGTGCTGCCTTGAAAGGGGGCAAGGATCATCATATCAAGCAAATTCCTGCTGAAGCTGCCAAGGCCATCTCCCCAGAGACCCAGCAGAACATTTTTTCGGTCCTCGTTTCGTTCCTCCAGCTCATTCTGTACCTGGTCGTCAGTGAGGAAAAAAAATTTACCCTTTAACTAAATCAAACAATTCTCATCTAGGGTCTCATTTATAAAGCTTGCATACGCATAAAAAGGGGCTGAAACTTATGTACGCCACTTTACAAGCAAAGGTTCTGATTTATAAAACACAAACTTGATGGGAAAATGTTTGGTCCCTCACGGGTGCACAATTCAAATCCATGCAGACCAGAAGGAAGTTGTGACTGTATATGTTCAGGGCACAGCAGATGAATAGCTTATAATTTAAGTGCAATCCTTTAATTTCATTGTTTATATGTCATCAATATAAACAGATACTATGGCCACAGTCAGTTGTTTTTGTCACTACAGAGAAAATATATTTTTCTGTTGGCGTCATGGCACAATCTAGATTTTCCATTCATCTCATTGAAAATTAATACATTTTCAAACTAAATGAAAATTAAATGCAATTGATATGTTATTATTTAAAAACTGACAGGTAAAAATAGATTATGATAATCATTTTTTTGACGCCCTCTGTCAAAATTATAAACATCGTGAAAGTTTAACACAACCTCTGACTGAAAGATCTGGAGGATGACCCTTCTCTGTACCCACCCCTGCGGCAAATGAAACTATGAACGTCTGACTTCAAACCAGCCCCGTCTGGCCAGCCCAAATGCAACCACAACTTTCAAGGTTCCAGGGAGTGAGGTGGGACTGGTCTTTAGGTGTTAATGCAAAAATGCCGGACCTGGATTTGAACTCAGGCCCAGTGCAAAAGGGCCTTTAGAGAACACAAAATATTTCAGACTGGGATAGAGGTTTACCTTTTAGTAAAACAACTACTTGACATACAGCTGGAGCTGCAACGGAGTGGTTTACATCATAGTATGTTAATGTGTTAGAATGGCTCACTCAAAGTCTAAACTTAAATTCAGTTGACAAGCTGTTGCAAGACATGGAAATTGATGCTCTCTATCCAGTCAAACTGAGCATGAACTAATGTATAAAGCAGAATGAGCAGAATTATGAATCTCTAGATGAATAAAATTTGTGGAGAAATACCCTCAAACACTTGCAGCTGTAATTGCAGCGTAAAGAGGTTGAACATATTGTTGACCCAGGGGGACTGAGCACAAATGTTTGCCACATTTTCAGATTCCATTTGTAAAAAAATAATAAACCAATTTTCCATCCATGTTACACACCACATTTATACACCACATTTCTGTTGGTCTATTACAAGAAAATCCATATAAAATTAGGATTTTTACATAACTTTGAAGGAAGTTTATCCCATCTTCTTTGCTGAATTGTTTTAATTCAGCCACATTTAAGGGATTAAGAGCATGAATGGCCTGTTTAAGTTTACATCACAGTATCTCAGTCAGATTTAAGTCAAAACTTTAGCTTGACCTCTTCAAAACTTTTATTTTGTCTTTGTATTGATCCATTCAAAGGTGAACTTTTAGGGTCACTGTCCTGCTGCATAACACAAGTACACTTGAACTGAAGGTGATGAACTGATGGTCAGACATTCTACTTTAGCATTTCTTGGGAGAGAGCAAAATTCTTGGTTCCATCAGTTAGAAATCATATGGTCCCTGAAAAGACAGAGTACCTTCAGACCATCAGTCTAACACAACCATGTTTGATGGTAGATGTGATGTTCTTTTATACACCAGATGTAAGGGGACACACATAGTTCTAAGTAACATTGTTTCTCATCTGTTCTTCCATTTATTTATATTGAGGAACTGAGTATTGCTTTTTTGTACCCTACTTTTTATTGTCAGTCAGGTGCTATTTATCAGGTCTGAGTGTTACTAGTGAAAGTGAGCCAAGACACGGTGGTTAATCACTCTTATTTTCATCATTACCAAGGAGGGAAACTCAGTTTCCGCATAGGGCAAGGTTGGTTTGGGCCACTTTCTGCTCTGGTTCTCATACTCTGAAAATAAAAGTTGTTTGATGATCTGAGATATTTAAGTGTCACAAAAGAACTAAAAGAGAATCATACTGGAGCAAATCCTTTTTCCCAGTACTGTTTCTGCACCACAGTTTTTAGAACAGTAGGAATTATCTCTTCTGTGTATGCAGAAGTGTGAAGAGAGAGGCAGGGGGGAGTATAATTCCTAAAGATGTAGCTAGCCTTCAAAGTGTTGATGTGGTCTCGATACAGATAGGCACAAACACGTGTTGAACTTAATTTATGGAGAGGCACACACCCATGTGACCATTTGACCATTAAAAGCAAGATGAAGCAAACAGACAGAACAGGTGGCATGGTGCGGAGAGGGCTGCCAGGTCTGAAGGATAGTGGCTTCCTCGTCTTTCTTTTCTATTGATCCATCCCTCATTAACACCCAGGCTTTTGCTCTCTCCCAAGGGCAGTCAGGCAGGTAATTAAAACTAGGGCTAATTAAACAGTTCCAGGAGGTCTCTTTTTGTGTCTGCATGGAATGTGTGTACATATAGAGATGCTGACAGCATTATACCTGGGTGACAGTTTTTATCTCAGGTGATATTTCACTGTTCAATTGAAATGGCAAGCTGCAAAATTTATTTCAATTAATCAAATCTGATGCCGCAGATTTTAACAATCTTTATGCTTCATTCAAGGGACTGGGGTGGTGTGGAAGGGGGTTATGTTCTGTAAGTTATAATAATGCAGAAGGCATTATTGTAATTAAAGGAATAAATAAGCTTGTTATAGGAAAAACAATACATTTCTCGCATTTTACCTCTTTTCCATCACTTCTCTATCTAACGCAACTTTTCTTAACTGTAGCATTCAATCGACTAACACAGTAGCCTCTATCATAGGTAAATCTCCACCAGTTTTATTGACATTTATAAATATCACATACACATAGCACATTTTCTTTCAACTGTTTGAAGAATGAAAGCTTAAATTAGCCCCTTTTTTATTTAATAAAACAATAAATCATAGATCACATTTGGATGTCTTTTGCAGTTCTAATTAAGATAGTGATTTATATTTCATATAGTGATGTTTCTGTTTAATTTGTATTTAATGCCACGAAAAATATTCACAAGATGTTTTAATGTATAATAATTTAAGCGTAGCTATTACTTCTGTTTCAAAAGGAAGTAGTTTTGGTTTACAGCAATAGAACCTACATCAATCAAGCATAGCAATCTGTTAATGGACAGAGTTAAATAAGAGTTAACACCTTTTTATCTTGGCACTTGCTTATCTGTGCAATATATTAGGCAACAAACAAACATTTTATCCTTGAAGCTGATGTGCTAGAAGCATGCAAAAAATGGGCAGCGAAGGTGATTTAAGCAAGTTTAATACAGGCTAGATTATGATGGCTTGATGACTGGATCAGAGCATCTCCCAAACTGCCATTTTTGTGGGATGTCACAGGTCTGTTGTGGTGAGTATATGTTAAAAGTGATCAAAGGGAGGAATAGAGGTGAACTGGCTACAGGATCAAGGGTAGCTAAATTACAATAATGCATGTGGAGAGTTAAATCAGCAACGTGTGTTCCAATTCATCTGATGAACTTGATTGCTAAAGAGGATTGCTAAAGAATTTAATCATGTCTGACAGAAAGTTATCACAATCCACAGAGCTCTGCAGTTTCTTTATTTATTTATTTTATTTATTTATTTATTATTTTTTTTTTTATTATTATTTTTTTTTTTTGCAATGACCCCCTTAGCCTTTATTCAAACAATTGAAGCACATTCAGTTTCATTATCCCAACACACCTTTTTTTTTTCTTAATCTGACAGGTCTCGAAGGGGAAATTGTTGATGGACTAATTCCAGATTAAACTGTGAAAAGTAAAAAGAAAAACAAAAATCTGCAGCCCACTGTATTTTGTTGGAAAATTAGGTGTGGCCCAAATACTACTTTTTTGGACAAATGTCTAGATCTAGCAGCCAGAAAAATTTTCTCACTCTCAGTGGAGCAGTGCTGTTAGAAGACTATCTCATATCCCAGTAATGGGATTAGATTTTAGCCCTGAGTGTTGGCTGTGTAACATCTTCATCCCCATTAAATTGTGTTAACAGGAGGCTGTTTTGTGGTGGAACTGAGCCAAGTCCCAAAACCCCCAAACTCCAAAATACATAAATGCACGATAGGTTCACTTGTTAGAATCTCCAAGGAAGAGGTGCTGCAGTTTTCGGATCCAAACGAGGCGACATAAGAGTGGCATAACAAAACAAGCTGAGTCTTGTAAAACCAAACATTTAGTGCTGATCTGTTCAATATTTATTCAAAAAGCAAAGGTGTATTCCACCTGTGTTTTTTTTTTAAAAGCTGGAGACATTCCAGAAAATAAACAGAAATGATTTTATACTGAAAAACAGTTTCTAAAGTTTTTAAATGTTGCTTGAATTGATAAAAAGCAACTAAAGCGGTGGTTTCTTGGATAATGGTAGATCTATTTAAAGTCATATTTTAACATTTTGGCCTTTAAAGTTTTGCAAAATGACACTTAATATTTTCCATTACATTCAAACTGTACATTCAACAGATAGAGATTGGAGAATTGCCGTTATGTAGTTTTGTTGCAGATGTTAGAACTTTATTGCACAGCATAAGGCAACTGCACAACAAACGGTGGCATTGTTCACATTTGCACTTTTGTGTTTCTGTCCACATTTATGAATATACATGCATGTGTTGCAGGTGGGTAACCTGGGCCTGCTCTTCATGCTGCTGTTTTTCATCTACGCCGCCTTAGGAGTAGAGCTTTTTGGAGAACTTGGTAAGTTTTTACCATTTATCTTGGTCCTGGTTGCAAAGATTCAGGAATATTGATACTGGGGACAAAAGAACTTCACTGGTGATTAATTTTTTTGGTTTTTGTTATGTCAATTTCTCAGTTGACACTTGCTTTGTCACTTTGTGTGATTACATTTTACTAAGGGGTATCATAATAAGAGGGACTGAATGCATATACAAGCCCACACTTTTCAAACTTTTACTTAGAAACTCCTTTAATTTTACAATTACTTTGTGTTGGTCTGTAACATAAATGTAATATATTGAAATTTGTGGTTGAAACATGACAATACCTGTCGTTTAAAGACTATTAAATACTTTTGCAAAGTACTGTATGTCACACAGACAAGGAACAGTTTAGCTTCATATTTCTCTGCTTTTACTATAGTATGTGTTGGTCAATGTGTATTGACCTACACATTCAGAATATGTGTTAACCTTTTTCCCCAATAATCTCTTTATTTTCTATCCTGCATTTATTCAATTTTAAAGTATTTTCCTCTAAAGCCATTCTTGACAGCCACTTGGGAATTTAGCCATTATCCATTGTTTTGTTTTATAAACAGTGTCTCAAAAATATCCAGATTCAAGCAGAATGAACTGTGTCCTAAGTTATCATGTGTCTTTTTTTCCTTGCCAGTAAAAGAACCTCATTCCAAGCAATTTTCATTGAATAGACCTAGAAATGAGAATGTTGCCCTCTGTCTAAATAAAATTAAGTTGTGGTATAAAAATATTGTTATGGTTAAGTTTTGAGACATTAAGTTAAAAGAAAGTCAGAGTTTAGAAAAACAATAATCATGAGGTCAGACCTCTGAGAAAACAGGAAACCAGTACAGGCCAATAATAGCTCGATCATTAAACCTCTAGTTTTGGGAAAAGCTCTCTTTCGACCACTGATGGTTTCTTTCTTGTGATCCCGTCCCATTCCTTTCCTTGGCTTTTTTTTCTGTCACCACCACTTCATATATTTCCCCTTTTCTCTCCTAATTTGCCTCCATCATTTAACTTCACTCTCAGTTTGCAATGAAGACTATCCATGTGAAGGTATGAGTCGTCACGCTACCTTTGAAAACTTTGGCATGGCCTTCCTTACCTTGTTTCAAGTCTCCACGGGCGACAACTGGAATGGCATCATGAAGGTAAAGATGCATGCCCTTAGTCAGTATTTATATTTAGTGTTATGGAAGAGTAAAACAGACTTACATCACCTTTCAAAAGCATTCACACATCTTAAATATTTTCACATGTATAACTTTGCAATCACAACCTCACATATATTTTATTGGGATTTTATTTGACAGAAGCACACAGAGTAGTGCATAATTGTGAAGTACATGGAAACTAATAAATGGTTTTCAAAATGTTTTTAGAAATAAAAATGTGGAATAAATTTATATTCAGCCTCTTTTGCTCTGAAAATACAGCTAATTTACAGATAAACTCTGTTATGTAATGCCATTAAGCGTCAAAGGTGTGGTTAAACAAATTAATGAACGAACAGATTATCCAAATTGACAAATAGCCCCCATTGCTAACTGTGAGGAGCAAAAGAAGTCAGGTGGAAGATTATTTTGACAAACCCCCCCCCGAACTGACCTTTTTCGTCTACATGCAAAACACTGGCTAAAAAAACTAGGCTATAAGGCGATAGCACTCCATATCACCTTGAAAAAACAGTCCACACTTTGAAGCATGGCGGTGGCAGTAGTTTGTTATGCTTTTCTTCAGCAGGAGGCAGATAAGCTGATATTGATGGGAAGATAGATGGAATTCAATGCAGGGCAATCCTGAAAGAAAACCTGGAAGAGGCAGCAAAGTTCTGAGACAGGGGTGGACCTTTACTTTCCAGCATGACACCAATCATAAACATACAGTCAGACTTACAAGGGAATGGTTTAGATCAAAAAATAGCAGTGTCGTAGAATGCCCCAGTCATAATCCACACCTAAATCCAACTGAGAATCTCAGGCAAGATTTCCAGTCTTGAGGTTAAACTACTTTGCAAAGAAGAATAGCAAATGTCTCAGTAATTGGATGATACATGGCTTTTAAAAAAAACTGAAATATTTTTCCAACGTGTCAAATGTTGAATAATGTTAAGAGATATCTATACCTTTGCAAAGCACTGTTAAGCACACAGTGTTGCAGCTTAATTTCAGGCAGGTTGGTGTAAATTTCAGTAAAAGCTAAAAACAAACAAACAAACAACAAAAAAAAAAAAATCAGAAACATTCTGCCTCTCACAACCATGATGTCTTGCTTCATTTTCAATTCTAATAATGGGAAAAATGGGAAAGCTTAGCACAGGGATGAATCTTTAACGAAAGGATGAGACATGACTCTCTTTACAAAAACACCATTTTAATGACTCCATACATCAGCATATCTTCAACATACCTACCATGTAAAGGGAATACTAATCATACTGGAGCTAGTTTCCTCCAACTAGATTTATGCAGCACAGATCGTAGTGCACATAAAGAAAGCTGGTGGACAGCAGATGCCACTTCTCAGAGTGAATTTCAACCATGTGAGACATAAAAACTCTATCTACATATTAAAAGAAGACCTGCTTTGAATCAGTTAGAAGCAGGTGAAACGAAGTTGGAATTAGTGATGCGGTCATGAGAGCAAATGAAAGATTGGGGAAAAACTATAGGGAGGCACCAGTGAACTGTACCACAAGTGAAAAGGGATTAAAAGTTCCACTTATTATTCTTTCTCCTAACCAAAGGCAAAATGAAAACAGTAATGAAAAACATGATGTCAGAGAAGTGAAAGAAACAAAAAGGGAGAGAGAGGGGGTGTGTGGGTGTGTGTGCTTGTGTGCTGGAAAATGCCTGGTTTAGTTTAGAAAATGTCTGAAATATGCAAAGAAATAAGATGGAAAGGGGATGTACTCTGAAATTTGAGATGTTTTGTGTAGGAGCACAGTGTGTAAATGTCAAGCAAAATTAGACACAAAAGACAAGCTTCAGCTCAGAGGTCTGAAATTGTTATGTGTGGTCACAGCCTGGCTGAGATATGCATTCTTCCTGCAGAAAACTCTTGTCACTTTAGCTTTGCTGTGATGAAAGTCCACAGCACTCATGTCAACTAGGGTGGAAGATAAAGTCACAATCTGGATAATAAAATAACACAATAAATGAACTGATGCGTTAATGTTATAGTGCCGCTCATTTCTATTGACACTGTGGTAAAAACTTGTAAAATGCATTCAAATTACTTAGTTTATTGCTGTAAGTGTGATATCACACAGAAAAAATATCCAACTTTTAATCTGAGTACATTTATTCAGGCAAGAAGAGCCTGAGATTATTCACAGATGCAGCCAAAAGGCTCATGGTTACTCTGAAGGAGCTGCATTAATCCAAAACTCAGGTGAGAACATCTTTTGACAGGATATTAGCCTAGACTGTACAAATCTGTTTTTTATGAAGGAGCGGCAAGAAAAAAAGAATTGTTGAATGAAATCCTTCAGTTTTGTTTGCTTGTTTTTTTGCGAGCCATTTAGAGGATGTGGAATAAGGTAGCCTGGTAGAAAAACAGCTCATTGTTTTACGCTTTGCTTTGTACAGAGGGTCTGTTCCCTTGGCTGTTGAGAAATGATTGCTTGCTGGAGGCGTAGATTCTGAAGTTTTAAACGATTGGATCTTATATTACCCAATCGCTAACATTTGGCTGTGATGTATGTAATGCGCCAGCAGAATATTTTACATCAAAGCATATTCCTACATAAACAAAATGGAGGATAACTAATGTCTACTGATGCTGTCCAACCAATCTGAAGAAAAAGAAAATTAAAACCATGTATTTCCTTCCAGTTCACTATTACACACTACTTTGTGTTGGTCTATCACATAAATATACTAACTTTTGTGGTTGTTACGTGACAAAATGGGAAAAATTCAAGGTGTGGAATACTTTTATGATCCACTCTACCAGGTTTTGCAAGGTGGTCCCATGTAATAGCAAGTGCTGCATTTAGCTTTCCACAAAGCCTAATATAATCTGTAAGATCTAATATAATATAGTCACAGCTACCTGGATAAATAATTGGTCATTAATCAGTTTAGTTCTTTAATAATGAATTTAGAGATTGGAGGAGCAGGTGCTCCAATGTGCTTTTAATGAACTAGTGCTTCTTTAAGTAATTATTTTATGAATTTATTCATGTATTTATTATCTCTGTGACGTTATGGAAAAGTGTAATGTGTCTGTGCAGTGTAACCCCTCTGCCCAAGGCAAATTTCTCCCAAGGGAGACAAATAAAGAGACTTTGATTTTGGCTAATTTATTTTTTGTCAATATGAGAGTCTCAACTATTCTCTAGTCTCAACTCACAATACTTTTGTCTTTTATGGAGTCTTTAAGAAGAAATCTTAACATCATTTATCTCTTAAAAGATTATTTCAAAAATTGCAATACTCCTAATGTACATATTTGTTGTGTGACTGTGGTAGTCCTTGACTTTTTTTCCCTTATCTCACGCCTCACCAGGACACATTGCGGGAGTGCCCACAAGACCATAACACCGATGTGGACTATGCCTGCAATCCGAGCCTTCAGTTTATCTCGCCCATGTATTTTGTCTCCTTTGTGCTCACCGCCCAGTTTGTGCTCATCAATGTGGTGGTGGCCGTGCTGATGAAGCACCTGGACGACTCCAACAAGGAGGCCCAAGAGGAGGCGGAGATGGATGCAGAAATTGAGCTGGAGCTGGCCCAGGGCACCCTCTGTTGCATGGGCGCCCCCAGTTGTGGGGGTGGGGGGGTTGACAAAGGACTTTTGGCTGTTGGATCAGGGCTTGCAGCTGCACCAGGGAGAAGGGAGAGGGGAGGAGGTGCCAGAGGAGAGACTGGAGAAGGAGTGAGGAAGTTGCGACATCCTGTAACACATCAGGGACCTTACAACTCCTGTGACTCTCCCAAGTCATATTCGCCAGCACAAGTGAGTATTTCTGTATGTGTGTATGGGTGCTTTTTAGCTGAGTGAAAATAGAAATGGCTTATTTTGTATGCTTGCGGCTGGTGGGCAAGGGTGTTTGTAGTAATGCTTCAAACTTAAAAAGTAAGATCAGACCAATCTAGGATGAAAAAATTTCACTCAAATATAATCAAAAAGGTTCTTGAATCTGCTTAGATTTGCTTCTTTGTTAAACCTAATTAAGAATCTTTTTTAAAATAGGTTCTGCCAGTCAAAAGGAGGATACAGGTTGTCATCTAAAATATGTCAATTTTAGCCTCAGAACTAGTAATTCTTTGTGAATCAACTGACCTACTCTTATTTTATTTTATTATCATTTATAACAAGTTCTGTCAATGGAAACCACTGAGGCCTCCGCTGGTCAGTGTTTTTTTCTGATATGGTTGTTTTGCCCTATAAATATAAAATTTCTATTCATACATAATACAATCTGTTTCATTTAAGAAAGAAAAACTAATGACTGAAGAGTAGTAGGTTGTGGAATAGTCAATAGTAGAAATAGTCAATAGTAGAAAAGAAGGATTTCTTGAGTCACAGACATTGCTTATACAAAATGGTCATCATCAAAGATGTACAGTGCCTTGCAAAAGTGACCATACCCTTGAACCTTTTCACATTTGCTGCATTAAAGTGACAAAGCTCTGGGTTTACCAACTACATGACAGTTGGCAATTGGTTAAACTAGATTTTTTTTTTTTTTTTTGGGGGGGGGGGTTACCAGAGGAAAGGGGGCTGAATACAAATGCAGCTCTAATCAGCATAAAAAGCTAATTATAGATTTGAAAAATGGTTCAGTTATATTATTAAATTATTGTTTGGGATGCCAGTGAGCATAAATTGTTTGTTAAAAATTCTTATTTCATTTCAATTTATATAGCACCAATTCACATCAAATGTCTTGAGGCACTTTTAAAAAAAAAAAAATAATAATAATTTAAATTCAATCATACATACATTCCAAATGATCCTAGTAATCAAACAGTACAGTAAGCTCACTTATTCACTCACTTAAGGAAACCCAGCAGATTGCATTGAGTCATTGACTTGCAGTGTTCACTCCTGGATGAGCACATAGCGACCATAGACAATCGCTTGCGTTGTGTCGTTGACTTTACAGCAATCCCTCATATCAAGCATGCATGTAGCGACAGTGGAGAGGAAAAACTCCCCTTTAACAGGAAGAAATCTCCAGGAAGAAACCTGGCTCAGTACAAGTGGCCATCTGCCATGACCGACGGGGTTTGAGAAGACAGAGGAGAATACACAAGAGGAGACAAATGAACTGATGTAGAATTATTATTTTATTTTGACGTTCATGAAAGTAAAAAGTTAGTAGCAAGAGAAGGAGAACAATAAGTTGATGGCAGTAGTATCTCAGCTGGAGCGCTCCTCCAGGAAGGCATCACAGCCAAACAGAATGCCAGACCAGGTGTAGCTGCTATGGAAAGAGAAACAACAGAAAAAACAAAAAGTTAAAAGTTGAAATAACAGCAAATAATGCAAATCGGGCAGTAGTAGTAGAAGAAAGTGAGAAAAAGTGGTCAGTTTGTCCTCTAGTAGCCTAAGCCTATGGCAGCATAGCTACAGAAATAGCTTAGGATAACCTAAGTAAGTCTAACTATAAGCTTTATCAAAATGGAAAGTTTGAAGCCTTGTCTTAAAATTAGACAGGATGTCTGCCTCACAGATTAATACTGGGAGCTGGTTCCACAGGAGAGGAGCCTGATAACTAAAGTATCTGGCTCCCATTTTACTTTTAGAATGGGAGGAACCACCAGTAAACCTGCAATCTGAGAGCAAAGTGTTCTATTAGGAACATATGGAACAATCAGATCTGATGTATGATGGAGCTAAAATGGGAAACTAAAATAGGAGAAATATGATCTCTCTTTTTAATTTTCATCAGAACTCATGCTGCAGTGTTTTGGATCAGCTGAAGGCTTTTAACTACATTCTGTGGACTTGCTGATAAGTAAAGAATTACAGTAGTCCAGTCTTAAAGTAACAAATGCATGGACTAGTTTTTCAGCATCACTCCTGGATAAGATATTTCTAATTTTTGCGATATTTTGGAGATGAAAGAAGGAAATTCTTGAAACCTGTTTAATATGGGACTTAAATGGCATATCCTGGTCAAAAGTAACACAGATGTTCTTTACTATCTGAGGACAATTTAATGCCATCCAGATCAAGTGATTGACTAAGCAGTGTCTTATTTCAGAGATTCTGGTCCAAAAACAACCACTTCTGTCTTGTCAGAATTTAAAAGAAGAAAATGTTGTGTCATCCAGGAAGTTTTAATGTCCTCAAGACATGCCTGTAATCTACCTAATGGATTGGATTCATCAGGATTTATGGATAGATATAGCTGAGTATCATCAGCATAAGTTTAAATTGATCCCATTCTGTCTGATGATTTTTTTCCAATTGGAAGTGTGTATATATATATATATATATATATATATATATATAAAAAGAATAGGTCCAAGCACAGAGCTCTCTGGTACTCCACATTTCTTAATGTGCGATGTTTTTCCCCATGAAAAGTGGGTCTTTTTAAAGTTTTTTTTTAAATAGATTTTGCTACTGCAATAAAACATGCATTTATTTTAAAGTGTTTTACTGACATGCATACGTGTGCCAATAAACTTTGTGAGCATTGTTCTGTGTCTTATGCTGTAGTATAAAACATCATGGTATAAATCATACTCTCTTAAATATGCAAAGTAAAATTATGTATATTTTATGACCAGTCATTACACAATTTCCTCCAAAAAAGCCAAAACTTGCTGTAGTATGGCCTCAAGTTTAGTGTGTTGGTGTATATATTTGCATATGGCGCTATCTAATTGTAAGATTTTTGTCAGAAGAAGAGGAACTCATGAAAGAGTGAAAAGATTAAATAAAAGGACATTGTCATGTGTTGGCATTGTTCCACACAAGCAGCTGAATTAACACTTGTGAAAATATGAAGCTGCATAAAAATTATTTTGTAAAATGGCAACAATGGTAATATGAAAGAGTTAAATCATATAGTTGAAGTTACATATTTCACCCTAGTAGAGCAACCTTTGTTATAGACAGGACTGTTTTTTTTGCTTTTTTTCAATTTCATTTTTGCCATTTAGGGTTTTTGCAGGTTCATGTTTGTGGGTTGATTATAATTGCGCTTCCTAGACCAGTGTGTAAGAAAGAGACAGTCCACACAGACTCACACTCCTATTATGAAATTTCCAATGATAGCCTGAGATATCCACATGGATACAAACATAAAGATGACTCACCCTCTGCCGTGAGGAGTTTCACCTTTGTAGAGCTAATCTTGGCTGCATGGAGCCATTTTTAGTTCGGTGCTGGCTGACAAAGGAAGTTAATGCAGTGGCAGGATCCACCCCCGCTTTTTCTATATCCATCCTCCCTGCTCTGTTTTGTCTTTCTCTTGAGTGATGCAGTAAGGGATCGAGCAGACCAGCGTATTTTATACACAGCACAATTCCTGGGATTTGTACCATGTGTGTTTACATGAATGTTAGTTTAAGTGTTTGTGTGCAGTAAAGAATAAGCATTTGCGTAACTGAATTTAAGAGTTAAAAAATAAATAAATAAATAAATAAATAAATCACTGATACCAAAGTTATTGGCAGCCCTGTCAATTCCTATATGCAGGATTTTAAATGACTAAAAATAAGTGTGTAAATTCTAGATAGTAATTCAAGCCTTCTTGTATTATTGGCATGTTACATAACGGAGTCCATTTATACCCCCATTTTTTTCAAAAAAAAAAAAAAAAAAAAAAAAAAAAAAAAAACCATTCCTAATGCATCACAGACTCTTGCTTTTAAACTTTTTTTTTGTTTATGAAATGGTGTCTGGTCCTTTTCATCTGTGGCTCAAAACACAGAATGTCATGTTTGGTTTACAAGGAGAACTGAAGTGCAGAGAGTTGCAGAGCAGATAACTTTAATAGTAGAAACAAAGAAAACTTACAATTTCCAATGCAAGGTGGCATAGAGGAGATCACAGTGAGCAACATGGGAAAATATGGAGATTAACTGAGGAAGCCAGTTGGGAACAAAGCAAAGCTTAAATACTGAGGGAGAGGTGAAAGTGACAAAGGAACCACAAGATCTAATCAGAGAGAAGTGGAAGCAGCTGAGGAAGAGCACAGGCAGAGGAGAGATGAGAAGATAGAGAACACCTGGGAAGTGGAGCATGACAAGCAACGGGAAGGTGAAAGATAAAAATAAGGGAGACCACAGGACGAAACTTGAAACTTAACAAACAAAAATGAGTGCTAATCTAAAGAACCCAACAAATAATAATATTCCAAGAAGTACACACAGCAGAATGAACTAAAATCTGATCTAGTTAAATAATAAGGAAATTATCAAAACTGGAAACACAAATGAAACTAAAAGTCCAAACACCTACAAATCATGAGAGAAACTAACTTCTTCCAAAGAAGATCTGGAACCCTGACACCTTTTACCACTGTGTGCATCTCAAATGTTGCCAATCTGACAAGAACAAAACCTCTGAATAAAGTTAAATTAGGGTCTCTGTTTTGTACATAAAGAGATTATTAATCCAATGCAATTCTGCTTTGTTGAGCATCACAAAGTGTTCCCAAAAATAATTGTTAGTCAACATTATTCATCAGCATTTCATGAATGACTGCTCTCAGTGCAGAGCTGTATTTGGGATCTGTGACTATGACATTTGTTTATGCACTGAAAATCTCCCGTATTCCTTGATTGAATGATCTGTAAATTGGATGAATCTCTCACACTTCCAATTTTTCTTTGAGAAAAACAGTTTTTAATCAATCTAGTATTTTTTTTCTCAATCATCTGTTGACAGTTTGAAGATTTTCTGACCACCTTTTCTACTCAAAGGCTCTTCATGTTAAGGAAAATAATTCTATATCATGTTTTTTAATCATACTACAGGCCTGAAATGCAGGACAAGATGTTTTATAAAAGCTTAAATGAATCTCTCAAAAGAAAATTTGAAATGTCTTAAGTTAACACTGTCTGCAATTAAACAACCAAAGATGTAAAAATAAATGGCTCAATGAGATGCAGTCTCATTTCTTCTAATTAGGAGTTGTATTTAGAAATAGAAATTAAGGTTTTCAATATATCATCTAAAAAATATCTGTAAAACAAAAAAATAAATTTTTGTAGAATGAAAAATATCATAGGGACTGTCATATCTAACATGCCAAAGTTTTTGGTACATCAGCTCAATGAGCTGAATTACCAGCTCAAATTTTGATCAGATTCTCCAATCATCACAAAATTTTAACAGAGCTCATTCATATAAAAATGTAACTTTTATTAAATTACAAATATATGGACAAAAAAGTCTGCTGTCTTGTATACACAGAGGGGTGAATTCACAAAGCCATGCAATTCGCTCCATTTTTTGCACATGTATGCTTTATTTCTGCACTCAGTGAGGTAGATTGCTCAACACATGCAGACTCTAACAAGCCTATCAAGTAAAACAGATGGAAGAAATTTGTACTAGTTTTCTTAATAAGGTCGCAATTCTCCCTGCTTTACTGACAAACCTATCAGATGAAGAAGTGATCAGCAAAAGAACATATCTATTCAGCAAACTCCGGTTCCTGAACAAATTGAACCATGAATATTGACCATGAATATTTCCTGTTAATTTATTAAATGAAAAAATGGTCTCAGGTTTCTATCCTGGTGTGCTGGCTGATGTGAGCTCTCTCAATACCTACTTTCCTCAGTTGAGAAGATCAGTTCTACTGTCTTTGAAATGAAAATGAACTTTACCACCCTTAAATAACTTTGAATTTGCTTCAAAGTTGTTTCATACATACATGCGGCTCACTCTGTAGGTTTTCTGATGATGATGCAGCAAAGTCAGAATTTTGTTGCATACTTCAGTTGTGCATTGCTGCTGCAGTTTTACTTAATCAGCTTTATTGTCCAAAAAGAGTTATTGTTTTACCTTCAAAACTGGCTGCAATTAGTTCCCTTAGAAAATTTGCATGTTCTTCCAGCCATAAATATTTAATCTTCTGTGTTTTTTCAAAATTGCTTAAATACATTATCAACTTGGGAACTTATTATTGCTGAATGTTGGGGAGTGGATTATACACTGTAGATTTATGCATAGTTAACAGCTACAAAAATATTTTAGCTCATAGGCTAATTAGGGTCTTGAACCTCAAATCCTTTGGGATATCAAGATTTGAAATATTACATTTTGCATCATTTTGCTTTCTCCATTTTCATTTTAAACTGGGAAAGATATAAATATTAATCTTGCTTTAAATCTTTCCTCTTTAACTTTAAATTGACTGAAGATTCTTTTGTTTGACTGACTGCTGTCCAATGTTTTGCATGTCAGTCCTTATTGATGGAAGACATACATTTCATCAACAGCTGATATGTTCTTTGAAGACTTTTTATTGTTTCTAGCTTCATGCAGAAACATTGCTCCACAAGCTCCAAAGGTTACACTGCAGGAAGTTGACACACACACACACATACACAGTTACAGTCCAAGAACAAGAGAGTAGAGATAATGGCTGAGCCAGTGACAGTCAGATAGAGGCAGTAATTAATTTCAGCTCTTTCCTCTCTTACTCTCAACTTCAAGTCCCTCCAGACAAGCCCCATTGTTGTCCACTAATACAGTTATTAATGGGGACCAGCACACAGATAATGGCAGTCAATCAAACATTATTATTTATATCAAGCTCCACCTACACGTTCAACAAACTGTTCTGAGTCTGTGAAATACAGTGTTTTTTCTTCATACATGCATGTAATAAGCTAGTTTTAGCAGAGTCAGTTTATGGCTCTTCAGCCTTGTTTTATAAACCAACAGCATTTCTGTAATGCACAGCTCACAGTACAGTAGGTCTGCTCTTGAAATCTTAATCCTCTCTTTTTTTTTTTTTTTTTTTTTTTTTTTTTTTTTGAAAACATAAGTCATGGCTAAATGTAATAAAGCCATGTGAGTCATATGAGATGGTGTGTGTTTGCATAACAGATCTAAGTATAGTCCCATAAGCACCATTGCAGAATTTTATGATGAAAATGGACTTATTCGGGAATTGAAGAGGAGTGACCTTATTTCCACAGTATCTTTTGGGAAATATCTTCTGATGTAATACAGTTATTTGGCTACAGGCACAATGCATTCAATTCAAGACAATCTGAACATGTTTTGAATATTCTTTCTTGAAGTAGTTAGCTTTTTTCTGCTACAGTAGATGCTTTTCCGGAAATTATTCTAGCAGACGAGATTCAAGCAAGCAGGGATCATTGATGACAATAAAAATAGCCCAGAGTGATTCAAGCTCAATTACTTTAAAGCTTATAATATACCCAGAGCAAAAAGCAAATACCTAAATCTAAAACTGTTTCAGCAAGGTATTGAACAGCCTAATTGAGGTGATATATCAAACATAATTGCTTCACAGTCAGCGCCCAAGGATTTGATAGTAAAATTAGATGTTACTCAACTAATGAACATTTGGAGGTTTATTATTCAGGATCATGTCTTTCTTTCTTTTTTTTGAAACAGTAAAGATTCATAAAGAGGAGAGAATGATTGGTACATAATCTCTGACAATGCTTTCAAGTAACAAAACAAATTGTTTCATAATTTTTCTGTTGGAATCTTGTGTGAAATCTTAGACACTACATTTACCATTGTAGAGGTAATTAGAGTTGTGCTTTGCAAAAATATTCAAACCTCCATTTTTTTATTTTCCATCCATCCATTATCTAGCATGCTTATCCTTGCAGGGTTGCGAGGGGAGCTGGTGCCTGTCTCCAGCGGTCATCAGGCGAGAGGCGGGGTACACCCTGGACAGTTCGCCAGTCCATCGCAGGGCAATTTTTTTTTAATTTTGTCACATGAAAATCACAAACTTCATTGGCTTTCATTTAGATTTTACGTGACAGGCCAACTCAAAATAAAGCGTCACTGTGATGTGACAGGAAAGCGGTACATAGTTTTCAAAATTGTATTTAACCTAAGAAATTCCTAATAAAAAAACTTTTGTAATCAATTCTCTTCTGTTGTTGCCTGGTTATTAAATCAGGTCCAGCTGTGTGTAACAGAAGCACAATATAAATACAGCTGTTCGGCAAAGGCCTTGTAGAGATTGAAAACTTAAACAGCATATAACATACTGTCACCATGGTGAAATATGGTGGCGGCAGCATCCGTACTGGGAATGCTTTTATTCAAAAGGGTAAAACCTGGTAAAGACTTGAGACAGAGAATGGGGTTCACCATCCAACAGGGCACCAAAAACCTAAAACGTACAATGGAATATTTTAGAACAAAGCATATTAATGTGTTAGAATGCCCTGTAAAAGTCCAGTCCAACTCCAATTGAAAATGTTTTAGGATTATTACTTGTAGATAAATTAAAAGTGGTTTAACTTTTCCTTCAGCTTTACAATTATGAGCTACTTTGTGTTAATATATGACATACAGTTAAAAAAAATAACTACATTGTAGTGTTTAGTAGCAAATGTTGAGAATTTTAGGGGTATGAATACTTTTGCAAGGCATTGATATGAATGACCAGTTGCTATTTGTGATAAAAGATTTTAAAAAAAGGGGCGAAAGCCTACCTGCGTGTGCACACGGGCACTTTAATAATCCTTCCAATGCTGTATGCATTTCCCTGCGTGTTTTTTGTCCTCGCATGTCCGCATGTGCACATGTTTGCGCCTGCGTGCATCCTGGTCTGCTGGCCTGCGTCCTGTGTGCGTTTCTGTTCGTGTGTGCGTGCGTGTGTTTGTGTGTGTGCGTGTATGTGTTCCAGGAGAGCCAGTGGTTGGACAGCGTATCTCTCCTAATCAAGGATACAATAGATGGGGAGATGCTGATGATCGACAACCTCTCCGGCTCTGTCTTCCACCATTACTCCTCTCCACCTGTCTGCAAAGACTGCAAGGGCCACCCGCAAGAGGTACCACTCTGAACACACATAAAACACTATTCTGTACACTTGCACAACCCTGGGCAGGGCTGTGTATGAGAATATGAAAGGCTTAATATATTAAACACTGAACAGAAGCAAAAAAAACCAACAATTTCTGTCAAAATATTTTTGCAGAATGAGATATTTGTTTATTACTTTTAGTAAATATAATAATTTTTATCTCCTCACACATCATATCCAGACTCCTTGGTATAAAAAAAAAAACAGCATAACCAGTTTAGCAAGATTAAATCCCACTTAGTGGGATTCTTTATAAAAAAAAAATTAGCCTTAGCAAGAAATCCATTGGCTTAATGAGCAAGCATTATACTTTTTTGGCTACATCTGTGGTTCTCAAACTGTGCTACTTTTACCACTTAGGGTAACTCAGACCTTACTTCAGAGATATGCTTGGTAATAGTCAAAAACATAATTGGTTCAAGCACTCTGAAATCCTGATTTTAACTGTAAACTAATGAAAAAAGATGTGTAATGGAAAATATTTCAGGAATCCCTGTGAACTTGATTGGACAACAATAAAGCAGGTCTACAATCAGTAACTCCAGACACACTTGGCTCTTCAGGCGTTACACACTGGCTCTTAGTAGAAATAGCCTAAAATGCTATGAAGCTGAGCAGGGTTTTTACATAAAAGTAAGAGAAAGGCCTGTTTTTACCAGTCTATTGTATTTTAATGCAATATTGTTATAAAATTTCCACAACAAAATGGTGCATGAAACAACTCAAACACTTTTTAGTCACTAGGTCTCAAATTGAGCATGAAAATGTCCTAATTGATATTTAAAATTAAAATATATTAAGATTAAATTTTTGTTTGTTTTTAAAACTAAAAGAAGAAACAAAATTATTTGTTTTTGAACTATAAAAAAGAATTGCTATATTGGGTATATTTATTCTTGTTACAATTTATTTTTTTCAAAAGACTCACATAAACCCTCTTGCTCTACACAAATCTTGTTGGTAGGAACAAACTCAAAAGTGTCACTTTTAATTCTAACGGTTGCTGACCCCTACCATAGGACCTGCTGGTAACAAAACAACAGAATAAGAAAAAATGTTTTCTCAAATTTGGACTTGGATTGTTAAGGGACATCCATAATAAATGTTTGAAGTTTGCCACAAGCCATGTAAGAGGGAAGAAGGTGCTGTGGTCACATGAGATTAAAATGAAAGTTACAATTTGCCTATTTGTAAAATGCTTTGTGTCATTAGAAACTAACAATGCTATTCAACCTGAACACATGATCCCTACTGTAAAACATGGTAGTGGCAGTATCATGCTGAGGAGATGGTTCTCTTTAATAGGGAGAAGACTGTTGGTCAGAACTAATAGGAAAAATGGATGGAAGACAATGACCCAGGGCTACAGAGGAATAATTTAGATCAAGTTTTAGAATAGGCCAGTTAAAGACCCACTCCAAAATAATTAAAGCTGTAATCGTACATCTGTTGTTGTTGATGAAGTATAGAATGCTGTAATATTGTTGGGAACAAATATATCCAATATGTACATTTAAAATTAGCAGGACAAAGGGCAAGTCAGTTGAACTTCATGCACCTGGTGAAGAATTATATCTACAATGAGCAGAAGGTAACCCTTCGAGCAGTTTGAGAACCACTGGTCGAGAGAACTGCAGCAGGAGAATGTGCAGTCTTCTTTCTTCAGTGATGCTGTAGTTTTCTGGGCTGACAAAAACATTCAGTGTTTCAGAGAATACAGCTCACAACACGGATTAAATCTTCACAGTCTTGTAGTATACTTGAAAATACAATTGCTTTTGTTCTTGAAATAAAAATTTCCTTTCCAGCTTTTGTTTTATCATGTTTTGTAGTGTTGGGGAAAGCAGGATTTGAAGTTAATAAATTTCATTACAGAAAGAAAGGAACAAAAATATTGCTATTTCACTTACATTTTATTGATGTGGAACACAGAAAACCTACTATAAATCTGCTGGGTAAGCAAGATTTGTGCAGCTCTGCACTTATTTTTTACTTGTTGCTTTGAAAATTTAAAGCAGTTGCTATTAGTTGCAAGTGCAAACTGATTAAACATTCACTTTAACTTGTTTGTATTATATTTGAGCCCTAATGAAGAGTCAACACAGATTTAATACCTAAATTTCAGCCTTCATAGATACTTATCTGTACAACATGGATGATTTTGCCAGCTGCTGGATTTCAGAGTGTAATGGACTAGGTAGAGCTTCTAATTAATTCTGGATTTATTCTTGATTACTACTAGGAACCTATATAATACACATTTGTATATATATGAAATATACTTCAGATCAGGCTGCATGTAGATAGGGTCATACTCAGAAAGATGCATTTGCATGAACTATCATGAAAATACACTGATAAAACCATCTTGCATGGCTGTTTAATGGATTATTGAGGCCACTTTGCATGATCTCAGAAATGGACCCATCCTTCATGACTGTATGTTTGCACGAGAGCATGGACATCACCACCCACAGTCTCCTGGAGTTTATATTCCAAGGTGTCTTGTTAACAGGAAAGTCTTGCATTCAACAAGCACTTAGAAACATACTGTCCTGTGCGAGTGTTGTCCATCACGGTGACAAAGTGCAGTGGGTCAGCTCAGAGGAGGAAGTAACTGGGATCTACACCTCCTCACCTGTCAGCCTCGCTTTCTGCCTGTCTGGAGCTGCTGTCAGACCATCAATCTTCCCTCTCTCTCTTTTTTACATGTTTCCTCTCCTCTGTGTGCACCTCCACTCCTTTCGCTATCAGCGTTTGGTCTCAGATTTACTATATCTGATCCAGAGCAGTTCTGCTTCAGTTTATTTTGAACATTAGACTTGCATACAGTGCCTTACAAAAGAACTCATACTTCTTTTGTATGTTAATAGTTTGTAACATTATAATGACAATTTTCAGTGTATTTTATTAGGCTTTTGTGTGGTGTAACAAAATCTGAAAGGTATGAAATGCATTTGTATTAGCCCCCTTTTATTCTGACTCCCCTAAATTAAATACAGTGCTGAAAAAAATCATTTAAAACACACCTACTTAATAAATAGAGTCCACTTGTGTGTAATTTAATCTCAGTATAAATACAGGTCTTCTGTGAAGACCTTAGAAGTGTGTTGGTGAATATTAGTGAAAGGGTATGAATCAAGGTTAGGCTATAAAACAATATCCCAAGCTTTAAACATATACAAAAGACTTAAGACTGGGATGGAGGTACACCCTTCAGCAAATAACAATCCCAAACATCCAGCTAGATCATCAACAGAAAAGCTGAGACAACAGCATATGGATAGAGTGGTTAGAATGGTCCAGTCAAAGTCAGGTCTTAATTCAACACAGAATATTTGGCAAGCCTTGAAACGGATGGTCACAGATGCTCTCCATCTCAAGCGAATTTGAGTTATTTTTCAAAGAAGACTGGGCATAAGTTTCAGTTTCTGGATGTTGAAAGCTGGTAGAGACGAACCCTAAAAGACTTGCAGCTGTAATTCCAGCAAAAGATGGTTCTAAAAAGTATTGACCAAGGAGACCTATGTGCAAATACAGTCATTTTCCTTCCACTTCCCAGTTAATCATGACTTTGCATTGCTGTATCACATTAAACCCAGAAGAAATACAATGAACTTGGGGGTTGTAACGCGACAAAAGGTGGCAAATATCAAGAGGTATTAATATTTTTGTATGTGACAGTATAGGATTTGGATGTGGAAAAGTGAGTCATTGTATAATTAGTCTACACACAGACTACTGTTAGATTGCTAAGTCTTTACGGTGTTGTAGTGTCTAAAAGGCCATACCAGAAATCTTGGCTTAATGTGTGTGAGAAAGGAATAATTCATCATGTTACTCTGTAAAGAGCCCTTGAGACAACCTGAAAAGTGACAGTTCAACCTTTACCATTAATTTAGCTGCGTGTGTTGACCTTATGCTTCCTTTAAAGCAGTGTCCTTCTATATTGCTTCATTTGTAATCATAGCAGTGCATTTACTATAAAGCCTGTTGTTAAACTTTGTGTGTGTTGTAGGAAATTATCTTCTGATTATTACTCCTGCTGGGTTGAAGCTTATATGACACCACAAACAATATATGTTGGCTAGAATGATTCCTGTTCTTTGGTCATGAGTGATTTTTTTTTTTTTTTTTTTTTTTTTTTTTTTTTTTTTTTTTTTTTTGTCCTTTTCAGTCCCTTTTTCTGTTGAATTTTTCCTTTCTTATACTGAAGTGAGTACTTTAAGTTTGCTGTTCCCCCTTCTTGTTACCAAAGACAACAATATTTCTGTAGTAGTTAAGTTTTCCTCTGCCTATTGTACTTCTGTGTTCTCCCCGAAGGCAAAGTGAAGAACACAAGAAGAAAGACGCTGTAGTTTTCGTTACATGTCGATAAAAATCTTTTGAAAGCTTGCAGGGGTCTTTGTTGAGGCTATTTATTGCCCACCTATGAGACACAAGTCATTTACAGTGCTGCCACGGAGCACCACAAGTGAGTGCTACTACATGAATCAAAACAGCACAACTGTAAAGTGTTTCTTTGAGCTAATGAGTTGCTTTGCTGTGCTTGCGCCTTGTGTCTTTGCTTCCTTACATCTCTGTTTCTCTTTGGGACCCGTGGCAGTGGCGATTAACTGGCTCATATCAGCAGTGAATCTCTCTTTATGAGCCGCTTTGTGCACGTGTTGATACATGGCTAACCAGCCTCGCTCCATTGAATTTCACTTGGCCCATTTTAAGTACCTCAGTTAATCCACCCCCCTCGCTCAGACTATTTATTGCTCTACCACCTCTAAGAAATACTGCTGGAATGCCCAGACAGCATTTCCAATTTCAGCGTGTTTGAAATATTGCTGAGAAAGGGCATATGATCTGATTTGCATGTTCTGCAAATTAAATAAAATTGGTTTCAAATAGTTTTGAAAAAGCTTTAATATTATATTAGAAAATGGGACACATTGGTTTAGCTGATGATTACAAAGTACTGTTTGAAATGTCTCACCATGATATCTTTGCAGACACATCACACAGCATTATTGCGTCATCTTATTTCAGCTTGGAGAAAGTTTTATCTCTTTTGTCTGTGCAGCTTATGTTGTTTTTTTAGAGCTAATCAGTAAACAAAGAAATCCTGCAAGATCTTTGTATGTTTTCATACTTTTACATGCAGAAAAATGCACATAATTAAGGTCCTCCATGCTACAAATAATCATAGTGAGCACCGATGAGATTGTGTTCTTCTGGGATGTTGGAAGCGGTCACAGTTTCTTGTTTCTTTGGCTTTTAAAGGCATCAGTAAGTGAAATAAACTCTTTACAGCAGATCAGAATGGCAGAAATTGAGCAGGCATCACTGAAGTCGGAGCAACTCTCAGATAAGTCCTCGTCTCCTGCTCTCCCTGATGACTTGAGCCTTGACGAACATACCAGCTACATACTGCTGATGCAAGAAGGGAAGGTGAGTTTAAACTGGTGGAGCTGAAAGAGAAGATGAAATTCAATACACCCCTCATTAAAGGAAAAAAGTATTGAAAAAGATTTCTGTAATTCCATATTTGTCAGACATAAAAATGTCAAATCCTTAAAAAAGATCTGCTATTGACAAGACAAATAATTTTAAAAACCACTTTGTGGGATAATATTATTATGCTCCAGTAATCCGAAACAAACTTCAAGAAAACTGCTGAAACACTGAGTTCCTTTAAATCAAGGCTCAAACAAATTTGTTTAGAGCTGCCTTTGATTAATAATAACTGGAAAATAGATTAATTTCAGTCTGGATTACGACTTTTTATTGCTTCTCTTTATTTTGCCTCTGTAATATAAATGCTTCTTTTTTGTTCGTTCATTCTGTTGTGTTTTTATCATGTAAAGCACTTTGAATTGCCTTGCTGCTGAAATGTGCTCTACAAATAAAGTTGATTTAATATAATTGAAAACCTTTTTGTTTTAGTTTTACTTTTATGTAATGATTTCCTTTTAATTTTTTCCATTGTCTCCTTAATAATTCAAGAAATATGATTTGCCCTTTTCGTAACAGAACTCCGGCTGCAGCCTTTTTATTTATTTAAAGTCTTTAGTGATTTCATTAGATATTTGATAAAAATGTTTAGTAGTTCATCTTAATAAATGCGTATAGAAGTTTTCTGCATCACTTTTGACAGGGTGTTCCAGCTAGTTTCAGAAAGCTTTTACCTTTTCTATCATTGCTAATCTGATTATCCCAGTGACAACTATCGTCAGTCATGTCCAGAGCAAGACTGATAGAACTGGGCTCCAAACTAGTTAATACATCTGCTTTGTTTTAGTGGATTTAGTTTTGTTATACTGATATTTTTAATATAAAAATTGTACTCCAAAGCCCTCTATCTCTTCCTCTGTATGTATCAGGATAAAATATCTTGTCTTTGAGGAGCTCACAGTCTCTAACCACTACAGACCATCTCATGAATAAATCCTTGCACTATGTTCCCTTTAGTCCCTGCCCTGGCTGGTTCTCATGCCTCCCTTTCTGTGACTTAGTCTCACCATGAAGAAATTATCTGTTATGCTTCACCTTTTTCAGAGTTACATCTCTGGTAATTACACACCTGTCCTGCTCTTTCCTTCAGCCCCGCTATCTCTGTCCCTTATCATTGTCTTTGTAACAAGGTAATACTTCTTGGTTCTGGATACCCAGATAAAGGTGTAATCAGAAAGCACAACTGTGAGTCTCTGCTTTTACTTTTAAGAGAATGACTGGAACAAGAGAGAAAGATGGGCAGGGATTAAATGAGAAAATATAAATTGAGCTTTGAAATCATATGGTTGTCACTGGAGTTCCCATGTCATGTAGGTATCATATTAATCTTTTTCCGGAGTCAAATTATGTTCTCACTACATCTGGAGGATGGAGAGCATGTCTCTATAATCATTACACCTTACTGAAATACTGAGTCTAGGGTTAATCTACAGCAAATTACTGAAAATCGATATGTTGTCCTCTGAGGGGACGGAAACAGAACTGCAGTCTCACTGCACCTATCAGCTGTTGCTAATGTAAAAGCAAATATGGCTTTTTGTATTGCAGGGATGGAATAAACTCAAATGAACAAAAGCTCACAGCACTCACCTTAACCTCTTTATACCTAAAATAATTTACAATTACAGAAATATATATATACTGTAAAGCTGATTTTAAATTCTATAAAGATTGTTAATTTATACCTGTAATAGACTTGCATTTAGTATGCAAATTAACAAAATAAAGCATAACTGGGAGGGGAACTGACCCCTAGATGGTGGCACAGTGTTTCCAATATAGTCCTTGGTATATGTGAAATATTAATCAACAGTCATTAATGAAATGTATGCACCAACCTCTTTGCCTTTCAAGGAGAAGTTTAAGGAAAATTCTCCTCTTCAAGGGGTATAATTTAATTTTCAATTCAAGCTTTTTCTGTCATAATGCTTTGGGAAGTATTCAAACCTCATCTTGTAATATGGCACCCACAAACCTTAGTTTAATTTAATGTAATTTTATGTGACAGATCAACACAAGATAGTACATAGCCATGAAGCACAAGGAAAAGAAGACATGGTTTTCTAAAAAGATAAATATATAAACATCTGAAAAATGTGGTGCATATTTGTTTTCAGCCCTATTTCCTCTGATGCTCCTAAATAAAATCTAGAGCCGTCAGAAGACACCTAATTAGTTACCAAAGTCCACTTATGTGCAACTTAATCTCAGTGTAACTACAGATGTTTCATGAAAGCCAAAACATTAGTTAACAAATAACATAAAGAAGACAAAGGAACACACCTACAGACCAGGAATAAAGCTGTGAAAACATTTATAGCAGGATGACGTTTTTAAACAATATCCCAAATTTGGACTTTTCATGGACACTGTTCAATTTATCATTTAAAAATAAAGAGTACAACTGCAAACTTACCAAGATGTAGGTATACTTAGAGGTCGGTAGAGTAGACAAAAATTGTACTAAATCAGTACTTCAATATATTTTTACTCAAGTTGAAGTAAAAAGTGGTCATTCAAAAAATTACCCACGTCAAAGTAAAAAAGTATAATGTAAAAACTCGACTTAAGCACTGAGTAATTAAGTAGTACTGTTTAATCTTATTTAATTTGTGAAAGTCATGTAATCACACAGATAAAACTTAAAATTATGCTGAGGTCATCTTACTTTAAATAAAATAACAAATGAGTACAAATACATCACATCATTGCAAATTACTGCATTTGGGTAGAAAAAACACATTTCCAAATCTCAGTTTTCCACAACATAAAACTTGTAACCAGTACTTACAGTAGGTAATATATACATGTTAGAACAGTGCAAAGTACATCCAGTGATACACGGTTTACTATACATTCCCTTGAGCTCCAAATGGCACAACATGCTTAGCAGATAGAAAATAATAAAAAAACAAAGAAGCTTGTATGCAGCTATTAGTCTCACCAGACACAGGCATGTGTGCCAGAAATCTTTGGTTAAAACATGCTTGTTGTTCATTCAGTGAAGTAACTCAAGGTGGGTAGAGTAGCCAAAAAATTGTTCTTAAACAAGAGTAGCATTACTTCAAAATAATATTACTCAAGTAGAAGTAAAAAATAGGGTGCAATAGATCTACTCCGAGAAGTAGATTTCTTTTAAAAAGGTATTCAATGTAACTAGTTACTACCCACCTCTGGACATGCTACTAAACTGAGAGGCTGAAAAAAGAGAGCATTTATCAGAGAAGCATCCAAGAAATACATGACAACTCTGTGTGAATTACATATATCCACATCTCAGGTGGAAGGATATAATAAGCCAGATCTACAATGGAATGGTGTGGATCAAAGCATGCTCATGTATGTACTGTCTTAAGGTGACTGAATACAAATGCAAGCCACTATTTTTTCATCAAAATACTTTATTTTTTATCAATGTTCCAATTTCATATTAAAAGATATTTTGAAAGCCATTTTTTTTTTTTCTGTCTTCACAATTATGACACAACTTTGTGTTGGTCTGTCACATAAGAGCCCAATAAAATAGATTGATGGTTGTAGTTGTAATGTTAAATAGATAAAAGTGTATGGATATTTTTCCAAGACGATGTATAATAGAAACAGAAATTCCCTGCTTAATTTTTTCTTATTCCAAAACATTAACATGATATGAGCTGCTCATAATCATTTCCAACTGTTTGAGACGCACTTATATGAAAAGCCAGCAGAATGATGTAAATCAGAGGACATGTTTAATATCCATGCAGAGACTTAGGGATTGTTCTGTTCTCATTTTCTATTATTTTTGTTCTTAGCCAGGAATTGTAACATTGCATTTATAAAATCCAAAGCTTGACTTGCTCCTTTGGAAAAGCCATTAGACTTTATAGACTACATAAGTGTTTTTATTTGTCCTTTTAAACATGTGACCCTTTCTTACAAGTCAAATTCTTTTGTTCCATAAATCTAAGATTTACAATATATTGAAAATTGGTCTTTGACAATTGATCACATATTTGATTTAGCTGCATTAATATAGATAATCTCATAAATTTTTGTTCAAGATTTTGCGTCTTTTCTCTTTTAGGGAAGGTGCAGCAGTGGCTCCCATAACTCTGAGGAGGCTGGTGGTGGAGGAGGAAGCCATGAAGGAGGTCATCAGACTGAGGAACAAGGTCAGGTGCAGGGGTCATCCCTGCAAAGCAGGGTTTCCGGCTCAGGCACAGAGACAGAGATCGCACTGCAAGAGCTGGAAATGCAAACATACAACACAAAGATGTGCTCACCTCTCTGCTCCCCTGGTCAGTAAATTCATACAAGGTTATTTTTTGAAGAGAATTATGTATCAGTTTTACCATGATCAATCAAATGAATCAAAGTGTGGTTTGAGGTAATATTTTTGATCTGCTCACCGCTACATGAGTCCATTGAGAAGATGAGGTATGTAAAAACAAAACATATTAAATGTTGTGACAAACCTTGGCATTGTTTTGTTGAAGTAATGCTTAGGTTGAAATTATGCTCACACGGGAAATATATAAATATTAATCAAAATTAAATGAAAAATAAATCAAAGCCAGAAATCATTAGCAAAGTTTAGCTGTTTTTAGCATTAAGTAACCTATGAAAACTGAATGCTTTACTGCAGGAATAAAGCTCTAGTGTCTGAAAGACTGCTGGAATTATACTCTTAGCTTCCAGTTTTATACCTTGGGCTTATCTTACTTCCTGAATAGCTGTTAAATTAAAATAATCAAAATCAAATTTTAAATGAAGCAGATCACTTACTCGGATAAAAGAAAGGATTTCTGAAAAGAAATCTAGAAATGAATCACTATGGCTCTCTCCTGAAGGTGGGATTTCCAGCATCAGCAGCAACGAAAGAGGCAAAGGAGATGAAGAAAAGGGAGCCAGTGGCATTTCTACCCTCTTTCATCTGCCTGCTGAGTTTTTCCACTCTGCAGGAGCAGCCATCCCTGTACCTTCACGCAGTAAGAGCCTCCGTTTGTCAAGAGGCCTCAGGCTGACCTCCCCAGCCTCTTGGGTCTCATTCCGCTCCCCTGGAGCCCCTCGAAAGATGCTCTGTACACAGGTAAGTGGAGAGAGGTTACAAATTAAACAAAAAGTTGAAAAATAGCATGAGGTGCTGAATATGAATATAATTGTGAAATTTTGCAGCCTATTGAAATCTAAAAGAAATTCATGTAAGCAGTTGCACTTTTCACAAAAGAAAAAGTGTAAGTTGATGTGTTCAGTCATCTTTTGTACTTCTCCTTTCTCTAGTACCCATCCCACAGTGACTCATCCCTTGCTACTGGGAGCTCTGAAGGCAGCCTTCAGACAACCCTGGAAGAAGGACTGAGCTTCAGT
Organism: Anableps anableps; assembly: GCA_014839685.1. Lineage (NCBI taxonomy): Eukaryota > Metazoa > Chordata > Actinopteri > Cyprinodontiformes > Anablepidae > Anableps > Anableps anableps. The sequence goes on from CM026083.1 coordinate 13,962,127, forward strand.
GTTTCTCCATCGCAGAACCTGGAACTGCCAATCCCAACAGCTTCCTTATCACCCATGTGCCCTATCTCACAGCCTGAAGATATAATTGCTATTTCCTCTCCAGTTCAGGCCCTAAAACCTAGGGTGAACCCTCCATCTGCTGTAACCCTGCTAGCCACCAGGGGACACCAACGGAGCCAGAGCAGTGGACGAGGCAGCACGAGCCCCGGCTATAATCGTGATGACTCCATTGACCCCTCAGATGAAGACTTGGGCATAGGCATTGGCTCATCTATTGGTGGTTGTGGCTCTAGCCAAGCAGGCAACAGTGAACACTTATCAGAGGCGCTGAGCAGCATGTCACTAACATCCTTGCTGCCGCCGAGCACCATCCTATGCCCTGGAGGGCAAGTAAAGAAGTGCAACAGCACAGGTAGTCTTGACAAAGGGGGTCTACTGATGTCTTCCCGGTGCAGGGAGGGCTGCAGAGAAATTATGGGAATGGAGCTAATGGACCCCCAGGGTTTTTTGGCCAACCCCTGGACCAGAAGAGGAGAAGGAACTGGGGTAATAGAAGATACAGAGCACAGTTTGAAGGGAAAAAGCTCAAGCCAAACAACAGTTGGGTCTTGTCGAAAAAATAGATGAAACCTACTGTTTAGTTTTTCTTTGTCTTTCCATTTCTTGGAACTAAACCCATTGCTGTTCCTCTTACTCTCTCTGCTTCATCAGTGAGACAGAGATCTGATGAAACATGATGCCCAGTATTTCAACACCAAACCCTCATCTTGCCCCCTCAACTTTTTTATATACATTTTTGACAATTCCTATGTGTGCTATCTAGGGGAGTGGTCTTGGTTATAGTTGATGGTGCAGAATTGGCTTATAGAGTCAATGTCCATGGGCAGAGGAGTGGACCCTCCACTATCTTAGGAGATGTAGTCTTACAGGATCTGACGGGAGGTTTGTGCTCACACTGAAAAACAATGAAGCTTGTTTAAAACAGGACATCAGATGAGGCAGATGTGAGGGAGCTTAACCCTTAAAGTGTAACTAACCCCCAACTCAACTTTTTTTTACCGATAAACTGTCTAAATAGGTTATTTAGACATTTCTATCTTTATGTTTCTGTTCAATTTTTAAAAATGTTTTTGTAAATTTGTTTAGTTCTGCAATATTTTGCCTAAAACTGTCTCAGAACTGGGCTCCTTGGGTCAAATGATTCTTAGACAGTTGAATTTTCCTATTGGTTGCAGCGGTATAGCTGGTACACTACGTTACAGCCACACGTTTGTGTATAAAACCATCTCACTCAGACACTCAGCCCCCGTCCACTTTGCTGAAATTTTTCAAAATGTGTGAAGGGCGGGTTTATACCTTTACAGGGGGTAGTTACACTTTAAGATGCAATAGCAAGTTAGTATTACTCTGAAGCGGTTTCCTCCTCTCTCTAATGGGTTGAGTTTATTGGGGTTGAAAATAAGAAAAATAGAAGTAAACCCAGCTATAAATGCAGAGAGAGACTGTTTAAAAATTGTTTATGTCTCAGAGACAGGGCTAAATTTAGGCTTGTGGAGGACCTATTGGGATAGAATACATTAAGGTGGAAAGTAGACTGGGAAAAGTGAGAGCAGATTTAATATCCATCTTTCCTGGCAGACCTTCTGCTTAGATCTGAGTTAAATGTGAGGAGGAAGGAAAGTTCAGTGTAGTTTGCTCTGAGTCTCTGTCTGTGTGTCCGAGCACTGCCTCAGGTATCCAAGGCATGAATTAAATAATTCTCATCACTGGCTGTACCACATCTGTGTTTCTGAACCCTGAATATAGGTATCGACATTGTGTGTCTGTCAACTTGGTCGTCATTGGCAGCGGAAAATGGAAATAAATTGAGGGACGGTGGAGGTAAAACTGTGCATGAAGTGATTCGTGAAATTGGTTATTTTTCATTCTATCTCCAGCATCTCTCACTCATAAACATGGAGGAATAAGTGTGAAAGAGAAGTGGGGTGAAAGGAACTTGAAATCCTGTCAGAGAGCACATAAGTATGTGCATGGAGCAACTTTCTGTGCTCTGAAATACAGCTCAAAGTGCACTCCTTTTGACTCCACTCTTTCTCACCATCTTCAAGGATTCTAAATGAAAGGACACTGTTGCAAAGAACCTCGATTGCATGATGGGATTGCATTTAACCATGATTTTTAATCTATATACAGATGTGTATTAAGATTTCAATGTTGGGTGATAACCGTGTGATTCCTATTCCACTATTTTTGTAGAGAAGAGAATAGGCACGTTTGCGTATTGCCATTAGTTTGTCCTTATTGAATCCCTGCAGTGTCTTTGACTTGTCTAGGACTTTTTGTCTGCCAGTGGCTTCCAATTTTGTAACATTTTTTAATTGAGGGCAGTGCGTAAAACGACTAAGCAAAAAATTTCAAAGAAACTTGTGCGCTGAAGTGATTGTTCCCTGCACATTTTTCTATGGGAATACTTGCTCCTCAAGGACTTGTGGGGTTTTTTTGTCTTGGTTTCCCATGAGTTGGAGTGTGTGGACAACCAGAAATGGGAACAGCCATATTCACTTACCACTTGTCGACATTCTAGCTCACAGACATGGCTGCAACATTCTTTGCTCGTAGCCTCATGACTGAAAACCTCTGACAGCATAAACCATCACTATGAAAGCTTTAATTTTAGAGTTACATCACAACATATCGGTTATGGGCACCCTAGTGCACCTTAAGCATGGTTCTGGGATTGCAATACAGTATGCTAATTTATGACATGATACTTTGATGCACTCATCTTCTCCATCTCATTGTAGCAACCCTTTCTAATTTTTATCATTTACTTTTAAACAAATGTGCAAAGTTTTTCCTCTTTTAATGAAAAGTTGTTTTGGTCTCTGCCATTTAGAGTGTTACTGCATCCCAAAAGGAGATTCTGATGCCTGAGGTAGACTGTTGTTTTAAATAATAACCTTATTTTGACATTTTTCCAAGAATGAACAAAACATGGAGGTGATGTAAGAAAATGTGAGGGTTCAACCTCATTTATCATGCAAAATCACTATGATGACTATGTTTTATCATAAGGAGTTTGTTTTCGATGGGTGAGACAGTTATATGTGTGTGAGTGTGTGTTTGTGTGCGTGCATGTGTAAATAACTTCAGGTAAAGTGATTTGCCTTTTCCTGAAGAGTCCTGTTTGTCAGTGAGGAGGATATTTGTGGTATAAGGATGAAGATGAAAAGGCAAAGCAACCAAGGGCTGTTTTAGCTTCAAAGATATATTGTCCTATTATATCTTTTTAAGACAAATTGTTGTCAATGAACATGGCATCAAAGGTTAAGCCTGACAACACAGCAATAAATGTTCCATGTATGTTCCCTGAGTAAATGATGTCAATGTGATTTTTATCTCCTCAGAACAATAGAATTCATCAGTGTCTGTTTTTGCTTTTATTTGTCTGTAACACCCAATCGGAAAGCACCTCTGCCCTCTCAGATACCAATCAAAGAAGAGATGGGCTCCAATTGGACAACTTGAACAAATGAGGTTATTGAACTCAGGTCGGGGGGTAAAAACCACTAGTAATATCTTATACAATAGCTGTAAAGTTGTGCTCAGACAAAATGCAAAGCAGAATTTCACCTGGTTTGACTCAGTTTTGACATGGTTTTGTACTGTTTCTATTCTCTTTTAACAGCCAGACATGAGTTGTAACACCGCGTTAAATCTTTGTGTGAACAAAGTGTGCCTTTATACATTGTGCGTGCTACAGCTCATACTGAGTCTGATTTTAAAAGTTGCCAGTATATTAAGATGATTTTACCATGTTTTCCTTGGCTTTTTTTTAAATTACCTTTTATTTAATGTTGACTATTGCCATTTTAAGGTTTTCTAAAGCTATATACACGAAAGAAAATAAATACCTTAAGACAACACTGGACCCAGTTTATACAAACTTTGGAACACTCTCCTGGATTTGGAAACAGAAATAACTCTTAGCAACATGGTGCCATAGTAATATCCAAATTATTCCTTTACTCATTAGCCCCATTCACTGTACATCAATCAATAAAGCTGCATGAATTACATCTAAATAATTTTTCCAAAGATTCACAACACTTCACCCAAACACAATAAGAAGGTTGTAAATCAAAATCAACTTAGATACATATTACAGCTTATTATGCATGATTCCTTATGTGTACTAGAGTAATGCTCACACCTCTACAATCGACCTTCAAAGTTCACCTATTCTGGTTTGAATCTCAGATTTTTTTCTGAAGTATTCTCTACATACACAAGTGACAACAAAGGAGATACTTCGATACTCCTGTTCAGTGTTGTTATCGATCATGTGATAGAACTGAAAAGGCCAAAAATGACAAATTTGACAGAAACTTAGTTTGTGACAGATCTGACCAACATGGCCAGTTATATTGTTCGCTCTGATCAAATAGGTCCAAGACTTCAATTACCTCAAATCTCTGCTCACACAGAAGAAGGTAGCATGAACCACAGAGTTTCACAGTCAAAGTGGGTACACAGCATCTGAGTTTGCATCAATTTGTTTCTAAATCTTAAAGAAGCCTAAAATCTTCCTGAAGATCAAGATGTGCTTCTTCTTCTCCCTAATATTACTTCTTTGAGGACATTAGATTGGGATCAGTTTTTCAACAAAACTTGAATAAATTAATTGTTTTTCAAATGTGATGTACAAGTCAAATTCGTAAAGTCTATTTACAAGAATATTTTACCAACAACACTATTTATAAACAATACCAGTAGAAACCAATCATTGATGAACAAGGCATTAGAAGTGGCAATTTCTATAGAGTAGCCAGCAACCTCTGAACTGGAGAGTCCATCACGATGCACCTAAGAAGATATAGTCAAAGCAAATTGAGTTAGACTTTAAGTCTTGTTGTCCTGACCTCAGTCATGTAAAGCCCAACACTATGGATACTGGAAAGAGTAAAAAAAAAAAAAACATTGTCAACAGGATCCGACATCTAGCAGTGCCAACGTCTAGTAGCACAGCAGCATTGCAAGTTACAAGGATGAGTGCCCCATCTACTACAGAGTAAAGGATGATGTGTTTAGGTACATAATAATGTTCACTTGAAAGAAATTGTACAACAAGCATGGAAATTACACCAGTTCACAAAATCATATAAAAGTCAAGATTATTGGGAAAGGACACGGTTAGAGAATGATCTCCTGACCATTGATTCAGCTAAGTGCCAGCACTGTGAATGAGCCTTAAAGATTACAGTTAAAAGTTCTTCTTCCTTCTTACATACTTTAGTGTGTAGTCAAGTATTGTTGAGCTTAAAATTGAAAATACTATAGTTATGCAACAATATGAGGCTCTCCTAGAAGGATTTTTGTGTAATCTCAATGTTTCTTACACTGCCACTTTATATTTTCAGTATGTGCATTACTATGCACAAGCACGTGCCTTATAAAATAATTTGCTAACATGATCATTTATATTCATATTTTTTCATTCCATTTAAAAAAAATCTCCACCCAAACAAGAATTCAAATTGTAAAGTAAATGGACAGCATTGAATTTCCTCCAACATTGGATATGTTATGGGAGTTTTAATTAACACATTTTTTTTCTGTGTCTGGAAAGCTTGTTCAAAAACACTGAGAAACCCATTTTGGTCTTTTGTTTGGTTGTTGGTTATTTAAATTAAAGTTATAAGAAAGTTAGCAATCTTAGCATGGCTAAAGATCCACAAAAAAACTGTGGCTATTTTTAAAGTTTGACTCAGTTTAACATTTCACCGCAGTATTAACTTGTTATAGCAGACGGCTTACCTTCAATGGCCTCAATTTGGGGAATCTCTGCATAGTTGAAAAAATATGTTAAAAATAGATCTATTGGTTTTATACAGTTACACAAATTAACTGTGGGATGGCAGGAAATACCTTGTGATATCATTGTCTTTACAAGTGATACATTTGTCATTTGTTATATTTGTTATATTTGTCATAGATGAATTCTACAATCTCTTCTTTGAAGGGCCTTTTTGAACAATTGCTTGTCACAAAAATTCCCACTTGAATTCTTATGCTAGGTGCAAACAGAAGTAATAAAGTTTGGTTTGTTAAATGCATGTATCTACTGTTATGCCTTCCACTAGTACTCAGAAGTCAAAATTCTTTCTGTTTCAAATTAGTATAATTGAGTAAAATACCCAGAGAAGGTAGGAATCTATCTTGAAATCCAACCAAATCCTACTAATTTATTAACTTACAACTAGAACTTCCTGAACTCATAAGAAAATGTATTATGTAAAGAGTGAGGAGTATCACTTTTTCATGTCAGGGTATAATTTTTTTCAGTAAATCTGTCTGACTCATATTTGTCAGATTACAGCACCAGCTTTATTTAATATTACTAAAAGGTGATATTTTGATTCCAAATATAAGATTTAAAAGTTGTATGTTTCTCCTAAATTTTTAATATGAGCCGAGGTAAGAGTGAAATGGATTCTTTAGGTAAAGGCAGATGACTTGGATCTAAGATTTTTAGAAACATAAAATGGCAACATCTCACCATAGCAAAAAGACCACTTTTTTTAATAAAATTTTTTTGTAGATATCCACCAGTTTTGACTTTTCTTAAGTTAATTTGGTCATTTTTAGACTCGACTTTTTAATTAAGGCTTACTCAACCCAGGATCAAAACTGCTTTGCCTTCTGTCTAAACACACTTTCCAAGTGTATAATTCACAATTGTACATATCTATGTATTTTGAGCTGCATGTATGCATTGCTGCTAATGATCATGGAAATATAATTAGTATGCATCTTAAAAGAAAATGTAAAAAGGTAAAAGAAATGCCCCAATGTTTTTGACCGCTGCTATGAAACCACATAAAAAAAAAAAAAAAATCAGTCTGAGTCAGAAACTATTGTTTTGTTCCAGCACATGACTATAAAAATATAAAAATATATTGTTTTTCTATGTGATGTTATATGTCTAGTCTTCATCTTCATAGATATTATTTATATTGAAAGAATTGGTCATGACAGCAGCTGAATCAAAACATTTAAAAGAAAGAAACAGAAAGCTGAAGACGGGATGGAGACACAAGAGCAGGAAAAGCCCAGGGATGACACGGACAGCTGAGTGAAGTTAACAAACAGCGGTGAGATGCTGCAGAAGAGGGAACTTCTGCAGACAGCTTGTCATCGGCAGCAGTGCCCAGCGGAGCCGTCAGCGCGAGAAAGCACATTAGGCATGCACACTGAACTCTGAGGTGTTGTTTACCTCACACCCTCAACCGACCGGCCAGCCAGCCCCTTGCCTCATCTAACCTCTTGAAACCAGTTCTCCCTCCAGGCCACTGTCCTTCAAATGTCACCACAAGAGTGTGGAGGTGTATGTGCATGATGAGTGGAAGGTGTGTTTGCATCGCTGTTTCTCTGAATGGCTTTTTATATGTGCTGATTTCCAGATGTGTCAGTTATCCCTAAGGTTTTCAGAGGAAATGCCTTGCTATCTGAAATTTTGGGGCTTTTCCTCTGTTTTTCTTCTGTCTGAGAAGAGTGTCCTCATAAGATGCTATCCTGCTGCACAAACTCCAGTGGTGAGGATTTGATTACCTACCTATGGCAACTAGAAGGTCCCTTGAGACATGAAGCCTACTTGGATTTTTTTTTTTAAACTAATTTGACTTGAAAACAATCTGGTTGTGCCTCAGTGACAACCTTTACTCTGTTGTAGCATAAAAACATTGATATCTTAGAGCTGCACAGAAGACCTATATTAATAAAGCTTGCTCAAACATTTCTAAAGGTAAAAATGAAAATATGTCTTACAAATGAATGAGTAAAATGTATTTTCTTTTTAGCAGGAGGGATATTATGAATCAGCATGGTGCAAGGTTCTTCTAGACATAAGGAGAAAAGGTATTTGCAAAAGTAAAGAATTCTGATTTTTTTTTTTTTTTTTTTTTTTTTTTTTTTTTTTTTTTTTTTTTTTTAATCCAAACCACAACCCAGAAGTCTAATTTTAAAAAAGGAAGACCCAGTGTCCTAAAACTATATTTATTTTTTCAGTACAAGAGATAGAAAGAGAAATTAGATATTTGCTCATATCTTCAAACAGTGTCACTGTCTATGGTTAGAGCATGGGGCGAGACAAGAGCCATTGGTTTGTAAAAGGTATAATTTATGTTCTATGGTTTCCTCAGCAAATTTTCAGCAAAATTTATGTCATATGATTTCCTCAGCAAATTTTCATTGAATAGACATAGAAAAGACAACATTGTCTTCTGTCTAAATATGTAAAGTTGTGGTTGAAAAATGGAAGGAGAAGAGAGGTCAACATAAAGACATCTATTGATGTCTAAGTGTGGTTGAAAGGTGGGTGGGGTTGTTTAAATTGCCTTACCAAGCCTGACCTTCAAAACTATCAGTTAATTAAAAAATGCAACAAAAAGTCAACATTTAATCTTTTTTGGACAAAATAAAGGCAAGGACAGTCTGACTTTAAATAGCCAAAAAAAAAAAAGATGTCCATGGACATCCAGTGCTTAGAGGCAACTGTACAAAATAGTGTTGCCCCTAACCACAAATTATTCATTTTCACTTTTGAAAACATATTCTTCTTCATTACAGTTCTTAGAATTTCAACTGGAAGAGCAAACTAGAAAAATAGAAAGTGAAGGGTATGAAAACAAACATTGTTTACTGTGCCATGGCAAAAAAAAAAATATTTATCCCCTTCAGATTGCTCCTGTTTTTCACCAAACAAATTTCAGCTTCAGACTAAGATTACCTGAGTAAATACAAAAAGCAGTTTTCATGTGATGATTTCATTTGTTAAGGGGAAAAAGCTATTTAAGCCCAAATACTTAATATCATTGCCCCTCTTGTTAAATGATAACCTTGGAATTAATCACATTTTTTGGAAGCTGGATTCAGTTTCATTTGCTACACCCAGGCCTGATCACTGCCAGACACATATAATCAAGAAATTGTTGATATAGAACCTGTCTGAAGACATTAAGTAGACTTACCAATTTCAAAAAGCAACATACCATGATCTAAAGAAATTCAGGAACAGAGGAGAAACAAAATCACTGATGTCTACCAATATGGAAATGGTTTTATGAAGTTGATCTGGAAGATTACATGTGATTACATGTGATTATAAAATAAGCAAAAACAGGAGAAATCTGTATCATGGCAAAAACTTTTTCAGTGCACTGTCTTTTAGCATGGTGAACTGACTTTTCCTTTTAAATATTTGTGATCGAATCAGAAATCAGCTTTGACTGTTTTAAATTGCAGGTGCAAACAATGCAACAAGTATATGTGTTCGGACATGTCCATAGATGTGATTATTTTGGCGGACAAAAAAGAAGAGCTTATTTAAACTGTTAATTGGTTACTTCAAAAATATTGCTAACTATACATGATAAGGAACTAAAACCAACCGCATTGCTGTAGCTTTCACACCGGAAGTTGCTAACCTAATCAGTCCTTCACCAGGAAGAAGATGGATATCTCGCTTTCTTACTCTTCTTAGCAGAATTTATTTCTGAATCTTTGTATGCTTTTAAATCCTGCTGCTGGATAGTTCCACAAACCTCACTTTTTTAATACATCCCACCCTCAACCTCAGAGCAGGCTTGCTGTTATACATGTTAGCTGATGCAGGGCTGTCACTACATTGCATTTCAAGTTTGAGGTGTAAAAAAGGTGGGATGACTCCTACCCACCTCTATGCATTGGTCTTTTTATAAAACACATGGAGATGGCAAAAGGGTGCTTTAATCCTGCCTTTTAGTGTTTATTAAGAGGGGCTCATGTTTGATGCTAGTTTTCTGGAATGAATAGTTTTATGACAGATATAATGTTTGATGATGATATATGTGTAAGTGCTACAAAAAACAAAAGAGAAGAAATCCATAAGTGGCCAAAACACTTTTCACAGCACTGTAGTTAGTCAGTAAGCAAAAAGCAGGATACACCCTAAATAGGACCAACACAGATACACCAAAGGTTGTAAAACATGCTCACAGACTCATATGTTCATATGTTCATGAAAGCAGACTACCCAGAGAAGAAACAACAAACTAAAAATTATGTATTTTACACAGAGAACTTGTTTCTGCAAGGCAGCAGCACTAACCTCCATACATCAATTAGCATTTGTGTTCATTCAGTCAACAAAACTAAGATTATAGTGTTTATCTCTACAAGACTAAATTAAAATTTCACAAAGATTTACCCGAGTAGTAGAAGTAGTAGGAATGAAAACAAATGTCACTATATTATTTAAAAATATGGTTCACAAAGTAAAATTGGATTGACCCACCCTATTAAAATAAACAAGGTCAAATCAAGTCACTTATTTGAATAAAGCTAAAAAAAAAAAGTTGCCCCAAAGTGCTTCACACGATTATAAGTTCAAGAGTTTAATAATGTAGAGCAATTGAACCAAACAGAACAAAAACAATGAATTAAAATCCAAATCAGACAAAATTACATTAAAAAAAATCACACATTTTCTGAAAGGATTCAGAAAATGAGTGGGTTTTTAATCAAGATTTAGAATATTCAATGGTACATACAAAATGAAAATGGGGTGGGAGTATGTTCCATAATTTGGCGCATTCCACGAAAAGAAAAGCACAACCAACTTTATGCTTCAAACGATTGGCTGGAACAGAGAGAAGCAGCTGGTCAGCTCACCTCAGAGCTCTTGGTGGGCAGTAAGAATGAAGTCTGTGATAGTGATATAGGCTTGTGTTTCTCCATGCGATGTCCTAAAAACAAGCACTTTGCTCAGGAATCTGAGGTGATTTGAAAAAAAGTGAAATTTGTATTTATTTGTTCATCAAATTTAAATTCTGGATCAGATTTGTTTTTTTTAAAGTCAGTGATTTTATGTAGTTTTGAAGAACTGATTTGTCTGGGGATTCAAATATTAGTATTTCTATGTTTCATTTATATTGAAGGCCATATGCTTCTTAAAGGGGTCATGACAACAAATTAAATTTTTCTGTGGTTTTGGGGGTATGATATGATCTGTTATGCACCGATGAGGCCATGTGAAGGTCAAGAGTTGGTATCAAAAGCCTTTGTTTCTTTGCTCAAAAACAGACAAATAAGAGAACAGTTTATCGGCTAATTTAAGGGCTAAGTCACGCTAGCATGTCTCACTACTCCACCTGAGAAGAGGATGGCTACTAAAAAGGGCAGCTGTTATGTCCGAGGGAACTTAAAAACTCCCTTGGCTGGAAGTTTCCACTTACTCTCAAAGGATGAGAGAATCAGAGAAAAGTGGCTGATGTTCATTTATGGGGAAGTACCACACAATTATATCCTTATTTTGAGATGATGTTCAGCTCATTTTACTGAAGAGTTTCATAAATATGATTGTAGCCAATCAGAGTGAAGTCAGCTAAGTAGAGCCACATATCATTACTGTATCCAACCCTTTTACCAAGGAGGGAAATCTGGCTTACTAAAACAATCCCCTATAAAAAGGTGACTTTTTTTATGAAATTCTTTGGAGAATTGACACATGCAGCAATATCAACCACATGAAATAGTTTATACAGTGATGTCACCACCCCTTTAAGTCAAGTTATGCATCTAAGAGGCATCCATCCACATAGTTGTAATAGGTAACTCGATGACTTGCTAATATGTGACCTTCGGGTAGCAAAGAAAACAACTAAGAAATAATCCTTGTGCAAAACTGTACAGAAAAGTTATGGATGTTGTTCGATTAAACCATATCAAAAACATTAGAGATTTTAAATAAAATGCAAACCATTTGAGTGTCAAGCAAACAGCCCCACCCAACACTCCCGACGTGGTGTGATCTACAATTTCTGAGATATTACAGCATCAAAGCCAGAGTTCTTGATATCCACAGACTGCAGTTAATCATTCAATCACATTTACTCAACCAGCTAAAATTGATTTTATTGATTCAGTTCACATGATAAATAATTAAAAAACAAAGCTGGTTAATGCTGAAAGGAACACATGAAATTAACTGGAAATTGGTTTGTATTGCTTCTCTTCTTAGTTCTTTGAATGAGTTTTGCATTTTATGTTGTACCAAGATTTTGATGTCTGCATTTTCATGCACAAAACTTTCAGCTGCTGACAATCAATAATGGACCAGAAGAGCAAAAAGAGCTCCATATTGTTTTTTGGGGGGTTTTAATACAGAAAGGGACTCGGTGTTAGCCAATTAATGAGTTATGTGAGGAGGCAGTGCATCTTCAAAGTGTTGAGAGATTGCCTGCCATCTCAAGCAAGTAGCATTGACTATAAAACTGATCTACTGGGCAGCTGTGGTTGAACTATATCACCCATAGGGAGTAGAAACATAGAGGATCATCGAACAATGTGGGAATTTTTCAGAGAGATGTTGCTGTGAATTTTTTTTACCCTTCATATGGCTGAAAATGAAGATAAATGGATGCCATTGTGTTTCTTAATGCAGCAAGAAGGGATCATTATTGTGAAAATGCAGCTCTTAGATGCACTTCTCCAACCTTTTCATTTTTTTTAATTCAGTTATATCAGCCTGCCCAACATTTACCCAACCTACACACCTGAGATACGTGCACAAATCAAGGCCGTGCATGGAAACCAGCACCTGTCAGCTGTCAAAGCTAAGTGTCCAGGGAGTTGTCCGGACCCGCTGATCCTATCTCAGGCTCTGGGAAGAGAGCCAGATAAGGCAGGTCGAAAGGGCTGCACAACAAAAGGAAAGAATGACATGCCAATAAAAGAAGGGGATTGTATAAATAAAACAAAATGCCTTTCAATCATGAAATGATACCCAAATACAGTATAGACAAATTATACAATTTTATTTGCGGTTTTTCCATTCTTTTACTCCCTTTTCCTCCATCACCTCTGTGGCTTCAGAAGATGAATGAAGGTGCTGCAATCTCTTCATTGCTCCCAATCTGCTCTAAATTCAAATAAGCAGCTCTCTGGCCTTTATGAACTCTAGCATAATTTGCATCAGTGCCTGTGTGAGTTTAACCCGCCGTTTCCCCTTCACTCACACTAACAAAAGAGATCTAATCGCTCATTGCACCTGATTCTCAGAGGAAAGGTGCCCGTCAGCACTAATGGCTGAAGCTTGTCCCCTAACAGGCTGTGTTCCCCCTCGTTCTCACTCTCGTTTTCTCTGTTTCTTTAGCTTTTTTCGCCCGAGGCAGCTGGAAAACGCTGTGACATGTTGAAACTGTGGGACTTGGCGCAGCGCTGACACTGCTACTTTCAACATGATTGACTTGTTTTCTAAACACCTGGGCTGGTGTTCCGTAAGAGAATAGAAACAGATATTATAGTAACAACGCTGAGCAACTGGTTTGTGCTTTGGAAGATTTATTTGAAGCAATAGGTTCTGGCGTAGAGAATGATAGGAGTGTCTTTGCAACAGTTAGACTTAAAACCCTGGCTTCCATCTCTCGCTTTGTTTGACTTTAAAATGCTGTAGCTTCCCTTTACATGAAAACCAATTTCAAGGTTAAGAAAACTGTTGGTCATCCAATATTTGGCTATTTATTAATTATTGCAGCCTTCTTGTTGGTCATTAGAAATTATATGAATTCATTGAATGTTATTCAGACTTGGACAATGCACAACAAATCTTAGTTTCAGCTATGTGTATTAAATATTCAAGGTAACTAAGGATTTGTAGTATTAGTAGACTTATTACATATTTTCAATTTTCATTTATCAAATATATATTTTAATAAATGTGTGGGTTGTGGTAAAACAAAAAGCACACATTGATTTTTTTACTCGTACGTCAGAGGTGCCAGGTTCTTCAAAGAATAATGTTGAGACCGAAACTGTTGGAGAATGATAATAAAAGTGTGAACATCAGCTTGAAGTCAGACATACTAGAATTTGCATGATGCATGACACAAGGTTGCAATGAAGGGCAAACCAGGGAGACACGCATGAATTTCAAACACTGAATATGTCTGAATATGTTTTAAATACACTGTGGTTCTTGTCATGTGTCTAATATTTTGATCAGAGCTGCATTCTAGAATCACGACCTACACAGAATATCCATGAAGATATTTATAAAGCTACATAGGCATATAGGAAACCCTAACTCTTACCCCCCTACATTAAAAAACAGGGTGGCTGCGTTATGCAGCTCCACAATGACAAAGCCTTCAATTTTACTTTGCATAAAGCCACTGCAAAGATGTAACTTATGAGCTATGGCCACAGTCTCAAAACACTTTAGTGCCAAGGCTTATACACCTTGGTACACCTTGTTTATTTCTAATACCATGGTCATTGCATAAGTGAAAAAATTGAATCTTCTTGGGTTTTCATTGGCCAAACAATTGTCTCAGTATAAGGTGGTAGGACAGCATTCTTCCCCACTGCTAAAATACCAAGTGTGTCAATACAACAAATAAAGCTTCAATCATTTGTGAAATCAGACAGAAGGCACACTGAACTCTAATTCCAACAAAAAGCCATTAACATACAGAGCAATACATTAATATACTAATATTTATATTATTCCTTTATTTGAGATTTGAAGTAAAAGTTCTCTCATTTACATACTATGCTTATTCACTTTAAAGCAACACATTGTCATGTCTTTCAAAGTAATGAGAGTAGGTCCTCAATGTATCTAAGAATTTTAGAGAACATTTCATGTTTATGAAGTAAATGAAAAATAATCATTCAGTTGCTTATTATTAAATGGTGTATCACTATCTTGTGTGCATGTCGGAGTACTTTATTATTTTTTTAAGAAAGAAATAAGCAGAAATCAGACTTGCTGTGTGTTGTCCTGTAGGAAAGTTTTCTTTTCCTTAAGTATTTTGGGTCATTAGAGCTTCCAGTCTATTAAACTAAATCAGGCCATAAGTTCAGACAGACAATTTCATCAGCCAGTCTTATTTTGTTTTGAGGCCAACTCAAATTTCTTTCTGAAAATTCGAATTCTTAAAGGGTTCAGTATATCAGTCCAACCTAACAGCTTTAATTCCTCTGAGAAGTTTCTCCACAAGGTTGAGGATTGTGTTTGGGGTGTTTTTGACCATTCTTCGCCAGACACATTTCTGAGGTCACACACTGATGTTGGGCAGAAAAGACCTTACAGTCTCCACACTAACTCATTCCAAAGGTGTTCTATCGATTGATGTCAAGACAATTTGATCCACCAAACTCATTCACCTATGTCTGTATGGACCATGCTTTGTGCACTAGTGCTTAGTCATGTTGTAACAGGATGATGTCTTTAAGGGGCTTAAATGACTCTTCATGTCCTTGTATGGCAGCCTCCTGGACAAGCATGCATCCCTATTCATATTGTTTTCAGATCAGCTCAACACCCAGGTTCCCCTCAGAGACATGCAGTTTTCTCTAAAGCCTCACAAAGCAGAGTAGAAGACGAAAAGAACCAGAAATAATATGAAGTTGAGTTTTTTATCCATGTTGTCCCTGAGAGACAAATTATACACACTGTGAAAACAGCAGATCTCTCTTCACTGTTTTCTTTACAACAAACTTTGCTGATATATATATTTTTCTTCTTCTGCTCATGATCTGACCCTTCATTTTCTTTATCTGTTGTGCATTTACCCCACCCTCTGACTATAATCCCAGCCACCGCAGTTACAAAAGTCAAGGTGGCTCACAAACTCTGACTCTACATAGACTCTAGTGTCAATAGAGCTGACTGGGAGGTATGAATTAGGGATTACACACATTTCACGTGTCATGCTAAATTACACAGACACGACAAACATCCTGGGCTTCAGCTATGGATAATTTTACTAGAAGTCGGGGTGCTTACAAACAGAACAGTTGCTGAATGAAGGCAGCATTAGATGCAGGTTCAGCAGGTGGTGGCCATACGCCACCGCTATGAGTTTCTGTACTGGAAATTACTGGAAATTAACAGAGCTGTACTTTTTGTTGCACATTACACACAGCCGTTATGTTTTGCCACATAGAGTTGTGTAAAGACCTACTATAGTGCCACTGTGGCTGATCACCTCCCCATGTCAAATAACTAAATGTGTATGTGTTCCCCTCCCAAAACCCCTTCTTACAAGTCTTTATCTGCCATCTCTGCCACTTCATGTATCATTGCAATTAGCCGCTCTGCTGAGCAGGCAGGTCCTCCCTGAGCAAGTATTCCTTCTTGATTAGAGAGCTTGTTTCCCATGGTTATTTTATAGTCTTCTTTGCATGAGTTTGCATGTATGTTTGAGTGTGTGAAAGTTAGCCTTAAAGCAATGTCTGCTGAAAATGAAATTTTAGGAAACCACTGATTGTCAAGTCTTCTTGTCTTTTGTAAAAGCTTGGATCAAGAACCCACCTGACTCCTTTTGTAGCAGACACTGTAATTTATCCTCACTGTCTCTAGGTCTCTGTTCACATAAAGCACCAGTATCACTGACAGACAGAGCTTGTTGGGAGAGTAAGAGAAAGACAGGAGGAGAGGCAGGTAGACAGTGCTGTAGACAGGACAAAAACCAGGTGGAAAAGATGAACAAGCTTGAATGCACCTGAGAATGCGCAGAAAAAAGGTGCCAGAGCATTTAAGAAAGCATCAGTAAAACAAAGTAAAGCAGAATGTGCCACACTGCTATACCAGAATCTTCAAAAGAGAATAAGAAAAAGGCTATTTTGTATCTGAACATATGCTATGTATCCACAGGAGCTCAGGAGGTGAAACTGAAGCCAACACTTCATGCACAGGATCCATCCACCTTGGAAGAAGATTTTGGCATGCATGCTTTTTAGAAAGGAGAGTGAGAAGATATGAAGGGTCTAGGAATAGGGTAGAGGCAAGAGGAGCAGAAAAAGGATTTTTTTTTTCTCAAAAAAGAAATGTCAAACACTGAACAGTCATTGTTAGTCAGGGCCACTCCTGCAGTATGTAAGTCAGATTACTGCATATTTTAAAAAGATAGTCTGCAAAGATTCCAGTCTGTATGCTGTTCCTCAGACTCGGCATAAAAACTCTTTAAAGAACGCTTTATATTACCTTGATACTGCAGAAACTTGTAAGCTTCTAATAAATACGAAGAAATTGTTATATGCAGAGGCACTAACCTATACATTCTTTTCACCTTCTGCTGAAAGCAAATAGCTAGAAAACCTCAGTGGTATTTATGAGCAGGGAGGAAACGGTTACAGCAAGCATAAGCTACTGAATTATTTATATCGGAGGTTAACTTCTGCTTCAAAACACAATGGAATAATTGGTGAACCAGTCCATGGATGTTTAAATGTTTGAAATGAGTTTAAAGATTTTTACACTTTAACGATTATTTTCTAAGTGAGGGAACTTTGACTTAAGCTCCTGAATGTGAAAAAAGGCAATGTTAAAAGAAACTTCTAAACCAAAGAAAAATTAAAAAGAGTGCCAAAGAAAGATGGGATTCTGTTGAAACCAAAGATACAGAAGTCCAGAATATGACTATAAAATTACATAATGATGACAATCACATCATTATTAATGAGAGTGCTACCTTACTCATACTGAAATGTACAGAATTGGTGGTTCTATCTGTACAAATATAACAAAATTCAGTTAAATCACTTAAATCCCACACTTTAAGAAGATGGATTAAAATGTTAATGAGATTTCAGAATTCTGGCTTTTTCACAACTTAAACTAGCAGCATATTCTTGCAAGTGATATTTCTCTCAAGTTTATTCTGTTTTCTGAACAAGATTTGCTAAATGCTGGTCTAGACCAAACAAAGAAAACTTAGTATAACTAAAATTATCTTTCTTATTCCTTAAAACTTCTGCACAAGCCCTTCCTTAAATCTAGAAATGTCTACATCCAAACAAAATCATAAAAAGCATCCTAAATGGTCTGCCACATTTGTGTGTGGAGCACTGCCTCAGATACATGTACACATGTAAACAGAGAAGAAGGTCTGGGTCACGTGCATATAGTTTTAAAAAGTTTTGTCATTGCGAGCTTCACAAAAATGCAAAAAATACCTTAAAAGATTTGCTTTTCACAGGAACCTGTTTTTGAAAAGTACTAGTGGCATGCCCAAGAAGCATTCTGCGCATTGAGCAAATACATGTCTTCAACAATTTTAAGTAAGGGAACTGGTGCTGGTACTTCTAGGAAACATGGCCCTTTGATAGGCATCTGCACTGAAAGCTCTGAAATGTTTTAAAGCATCACATGCCTTAGCAAGCTCCAGGGTTTCAAGGCTGGAGAAAGAAAATATGCAAATTGTTCCGAGGTCAGCAGCACCTAAGAAGCCAGTCAGTTTGGCTGTGGATGGACAGCCACTTTTAACTTCATGACATGTGGAGTAAAAATTTTCATTCTTCTGCATTTGATAATATTTTATGTGTGGCAAGACCGTGGAGTTTTGCAAATACTTGTCCTCTTGACATCATGAATCTAGTACATTAATTTTCTTTTCCTGTATTGCCATATATTGTATGTATTTTTGCAAACTAACTTAAACCTCTTATCTTTTGCAATGCTTGCCATTGTCTTCCTATGTTTCCATGCATGTAGGGGAATTTTCCTGTTGTGGTGGGGAGTCTTCGG
This sequence comes from Anableps anableps, assembly GCA_014839685.1. Classification (NCBI taxonomy): domain Eukaryota; kingdom Metazoa; phylum Chordata; class Actinopteri; order Cyprinodontiformes; family Anablepidae; genus Anableps; species Anableps anableps. The sequence continues at coordinate 13,980,698 of CM026083.1, forward strand.
GTGAGGTTTGTGCCTCAGTGGAAGTGTGCTATGTGTTACATTCTTTTGCTAAAAATATTCTATCATCCTACCAAATTATTAAATTTATGTGCTTCATTTGCTTCATGGACACAAGTGTAAAAACCTTTGCAGACTGCTTCTACAAACAATGCATGTCAGGACAATAGCGAATTCTAATGTAGCGTTATGATAAGCCTTACTCAGTGTTTCCCAACCCTGGTCCTCAAGGCACACTGACCTGCATGTTTTAGATGTTTGCCTGCTGTAACACACCTGATTCAAAGAACTGCAGTTCAGCAAAATCCTGCTAATCAAGATCAACTGAAATCAGGTGTGCTGAAGCAGAGAAACATCCAAAACATGCAGGGCAGTGTGCCTTGAGGATCAGGCTGAGCCTGCTATGAAAACATGAGATGCAGTGGTATAAAGCATGCCAAAACTGAACTAGCAGTGGAGATTTGCTTTGTGGAGTACCTTTAAAACATTTACTGTGATCACGAAGCTACAGCATGACATAAATATTTAGTGATGGATATGATTGTGAATTTACCGAGCAAAGGCCTTGATTTTCCAAAGTTACATCTACACTTTTTTGACTGACTTCCTCTCTAATTTTTCCATTTATAGAATAAAAATCACAAAAACAAATTAAATTGATACAAAACTGAAAATCATATTTCCAAACAACCTACAATAAATAACATTGTAATTTTAGCATGTGTAATAGCAAGATTATGAGTGGTTGCAGAAAATTATTAAAGATAATCCAGTTGTATGAGTACACCATCCTGGATCGTTAAAACAAGACTGGTTAAAAATTGTTTAATTTTTTGTGAGAGATCACTGTTGGGGATAAAAACTGTGGGGAATCTGTTTAACTAATACTAAACTGATTTATCCTCTGTTTTAGAGCAACTGCTTCAGAAAAACAGTCAACACAGCCACAAATTTAATTATAATAAAACCTGCTTTGCTCTTATTTGAATTCATTTAAGTCCGAATAAAATCTAATTTGGCCTTTCAGATGGGCTCAGTCTTATTTAGGCGTGGCAGTGTGACAGATCGTTTTTAGAATGTCTGCTTTATTAGTTGCATGGTCCCAGCGGACACTGGAGGCTAATTTGCTTGCTTTATTAGTTTTACAAGAGCTGGCAAAGTGTAGCATGACCCTGCGCAGCTCTCTCCGGGGGATGCATTTAGTTGCAGATGCATTTTACTCACAAGCTCCTATTTTGTGGCAGATGCTCGCCCTCCCGCACATATGGTATGAAGTCTACTAAAAAAAAAAAAAAAAAAAGAGTAAAGATAATGTCCATTTCTGTTTGCCACCATGTAAGCTTGGGGAAAAGGATGCAAATCACAAGGTGGTTTGGGCCATGTTGCAGCACTGCTCAGCAATGCTTTTCATCCATATGTTGTTTAAAATTTTATGTTAAAATGCAGCATATGTTAGGAACACTTAGTAGTAACTTGGGAGTGGGTAGATTATTGCCAGTGGTTGGGAACTGTGCAAAAGCCTTAAGTCATGCCTCATTTAATATTTTATGCATCTAAACAGCTTCTTTTAATCTTTTAAACTGGTCCTGATGGATGGTTCCTTAGATTATGTGAAAGCATTTAAAGGGGCAGTATTATGTGTTTTCAAGGCACATAGAATCATTTTATAGCACTATCAAATTACTATGTTACCTTCAGTTGTTACAAAAAAGCTGCATATATCAAATATGACCTAAAAGAGATTTGACTTCATAATTTAATGCCTTGAAACTGGGCTTCTGTCTCTTTATGAAAGTCCTGCTCTTTCTGAAACTCCGCCCCCAGGAAGTCATCACAACAGCTAACCCTTTAACAACATTTTTACCAGCGTTGCACTGAGAAGTAGCTCATATAATGAGCTCAATAGATGAGAGGTTCTACCAGGTGTTTGCTCATTGCTGCTGGCTAGTCTGAAGGAGCTGAGTGGAGAAGTCGCGGGGGAGGGGTTCTCTGAGAGGCAGAAGCTTGGAAGCTTAGAAACTACAGCTCTAAGGAGGTGCTGGGTCTCAAAGGTGGCGCTAAATCCAACCAGGCGTTTTGCACAGCTGAATGGCTGCCACAGAAGATTAAAGGATTTCCCAAATATGCAAGAAAGAATCAAGGCAACACTCCAGGTATGTTTTTGATGAGGGAATAACATTATAACATGATGTAAGGCCCAAAAAAGTTGATTTTACATGTTACTGCCCCTTTAAATTATTTCTTTGGATATTAGATAAGCCTTTTATGTCATGTTCCTCTGCCCAACTTTTTTTTTCATATATATATATATATATATATATATATATATATATATATATATATATATATATATATATATTTTTTTTTTTTTTTTTTTTTTTTTTTTTTTTTTTTTTTAATTTAACACATATCCATGAATTGCAAAAGCATAACTTGAAAGCAAATACTTATGTACACTGGACAAAAAAAAAAAAAAAGAAAAGAAAAGAAAAAGCATATTCTTTATTCGGTCACTTGTATTACATCAGAATAACCTTTGTAGTTTTAGGTGAGTTACGACCAAGATTCATTTTTAATGCTAATAATACAGTATATGACAGATTTATTTAACTTGTAAAATAATTATTTTAAAGAATTGTCTTGAATTGGGACTGTATGAGTTGGGACAAAAGTCTTGGGTCTCACAAGCTTCTCATGATAAAGTGCTGGACAGAACTTATGTAACTAAGTAAGGTTTTTAGGCTGCCTTGGTTGCACACACTTTTTCAGCTCTGACCACAAACTTACTATAGGATTTTCTATCAGGACTCTGTGATGGCAACTCCAAAGCAATATCAGCCCAATATCAATATCATTATTTGTAATTTGATTGTATGATTTTGGTCAATGACAATTTAGGATTAACTTTGTGGGTGATGTCTTTAGATGTTTGTTCAGTATTTCCATACAATGTCCTTTCCTCATTATGCTACTTATTTTTTCAGTGCATCAGCCCCTCCAGAAGAACCCCCAAACCCCTGCCCCCCACCCCAACCCAAGAACAACATGCTGCCACCACCAAACTTTACAGCTGGGTTGTGTTGTAGCTCTAACCAGCTTCCCCCGTCTTCCCTTAAATGATTATAGGGCTCTAGAGTGTGACCAATTTGATCGCAAATGTGACCAAATTTCTTGATAGTGCACCTGAAAAAAATTGCAGGTCACACAGGTGCAACCAGTCCTTGAGAGGTAAAAAAAAAAAAAACAGGCTCAACCACCATAACATATATCCATGATACTGAAAGTCTCCCTGAGGTTCACAACAGACACACATTAGGGCCATATTGTAGTTTAAACCAATCAGAGATAGTAAAGAGTGGGATCCTCTCTTTGATTTACTGTGGTCCAGATATTCATCTAGTACGTGTCTACGTCTGTATCCTGCAGTCAGAGGTGAGTAGGCTAGGCCAGTCAGGTAAAGAGACTGGATGTAGCGTGGCTGAGGAGAGAAAATATAGAAAAGTTAAGGTCTAAGCTGTCCTAAAAATAAAAATAATGCTCTGTCACAGAACTATCAACCTCCAACCATCTAGACATGAAAATTAGTGACGTTTTGGCCAACAAACCAAGAACGTTTGCCTAATAAGAGGACAACCATGTCTGTGTAAACTAGATTTATAACAAGTAAACGGCGTTCACAACAAGTAAATGGCTCTGTGTTTGTTTCAAGATTTCCTACAAAATAGTGAGTTGGTTGATTGTTTTATGTCACCAGAAATTTTATCTGCTGGAAATAAAAACCCACCTTCCTGAGGTCGTTACTGAAAAAGGCTGTCGACTATTTCTATAAAACATTTCATCAATAGATAGACCACATGAATGAGTTATATTAAGCACAAAATGTAGTAAAATAAAAACTGAATACAGTTACACCTAAAATTATTCATACTTCTGACAGATCTAAATTTAAAGTCATGTGTTGTGCACTCCTGACATGACGAAACAAATTCTGTTAGAGAAAACTACCTTGGCACGACACTGGCAATAGTGCATTTTAAAAACACACAATGCATCTATAAAACATATTACATGGCAGCAAACAGATCATCAGCAAAGGGTAAGATGATAATATAGTTTAATCCTGCAAGAGAAAAACTTCCCTTCACTAAGTTCAAGTCTGAAATAATTTTCCATAAGAAAAATGGCTTGAGGTGTTTAATTTGAGATTTTCTTAAGATGATTAGCCCTTAAAACGTCTTCTAGGGGTTTTTTTGTTTTGTTTTGTTTTTTTGTTTTGTTTTTTTTTTTGTTTGTTTTTTTTTTTTTATTTCATTTATCTTGAGATGTTTAAATTTCAGCTTATAGAACCTCTTTAAACACCTTTTCAGTAATTCTGCTTCAAATAAAGAACTTTATATTTCCTGGATAGTTATTTAATCATTTACAGGTCAGTATTACCTTAATTTGACAGTGATTTTAAAAAGAAAGTGAACTGTAAAACTGCGATGTTAAATAATGCGACACCGTCAAAAATTTGAGTGTACCTAACTTTTGTGCTAGTGCACCTAAGAAAACAAGTTAGGCACACCAGTGCAAAAAGTAAGTCTAGAGCCCTGCTTAAATGTAACAATGGTCATTATGGACAAACACATCACATCAGACCACAGGACACGCTTCCAAAAATTTTAGTCTTTGTCGTGGTTTACATTTGTGACTATGGCTTAATAGGAAGAGCGGTCATCTTGCAATTCAAAAGTTGTGGATTCGATTCCAGCTTAACCCCAAGTTGCCTACAAAGCTGTGTGTCGGTGTATGAATGTGTGTGCATTTGTGAGTGTGAATAGGTGAATGTGGCTCTAGTGTAAAGCGTTTTGAGTGGTCCGTATCACTAGAAAAGCATTACATAAATTTAGTCCATCTGCAAACTGTAAACTCCGGATGCAAAACTTGGCCCTCAATGCATAACACATTGTCCACTTAAGATGAATGTAGCAATAATAATGCTTGCATCTTGAATTTGAGTTTATGAAATAAAGATTTATATAATGATTTGTCCAGTAAGGAGAAGGAAAACTGGTGAAATCTCTGAGACCTACTTACAGACTTAATAAACCAGCACTTCACTGAAGAATTTAAAATCTCTCTGCTGAGAGTCCAGTCTGTCTAAAATTCACCACAGTGGCAAACACCCACTTGTGACAAAAACTGTATTTCATAAAACTAAAATTGTGACAAAAACTGTATTTCATAAAACTAAAATTGTGACAAAAACTGTATTTCATAGAAGTAAAATTTTGACAGCATTCACTTTGGACTTCACCACTTTTGCTCAAGTTCTTATCAGCACTGTTTATCCAATGTGCTCAGACTTCAGCACTCCACTCTACTCCAAACAGCAGAATTCACCAAGTCTCAGTTTTCTTTACATAATCACAATGTCTTACTTGTGTGGGTTGAACTGCATTACAGTACACCCCTACCTAACAGGCTTTTTAGGCATCCAGCATTTTCCTGAGACAACTGAACTAATCATTTTCACATAATATGGTAATAACAGCACTAAAGGAAAAGCAGCAGAAAACCAAACAGCTCTGGTAATAATTCCAAGTTGTTTTTATCCACATTAAGCATAATTTAGCCTCACAATCATTTTAATTGCTTTAATGAAAAATTTTGCCTCAGAGACCTGCAATGCTTAATATAGAAAGATCAAATGCAATTATACAATGAAAAATAACTCTTGTGTTTTTGCATTTAACAATGAAACGTGGTGAATCACTCGCAGCAGCAGATTTAAACCATGTCAAATGAAGCTGTATTGTATTATATGTGTTCAGTTTTCCAATTGGTTTCAAATCTGAGGTGTGTCCAAAAACAATCAGCTTAACGAGAAGAAATTATGTGAGACCAATCATTGCAGAGAACATAGTAACACAACACATTATGCGATTAGCTTGCTTTTTCATTAGGTTTAGAGCATATTTATGCCAAAGTCCGAGTAATGTTTTAATGCAAAATAGGTGGGATATAAAGAGCAAATCGTACAATTTTCCCTAATTTTGCCTGTGGAAACTGAGCAATTATGTTCAATAAAAGCGAATACTATGGGCAAGTGCAAGTTCGGCATGCTTGTGCGTGAGTGTCTGTGTGTGCATTAGCTTTATAGAGAGGACCAGGTCCTGCAGGTTATGAGGTTAGAGTCAGGTGTTTGTCAGACAGTGCTGAATTTTCCATTTCAGTGCACATCAGTGCAAATGTCAGTACACATCGGCTTCAATCTCCAAGAATGTAATAGAAAAAAAATTAAATAAATGCTCGGACCTGACTGACTTGCGACCTATCTTTACCCTCTATGGACACAAATAATACATTTCTTCAAAATAGTTTAACAGACAAAATTTATTTACTCATAGCTACACCCATTGTAGAAAAACTATAGAACCTTATGAGGGACTCAGAAAACCAGCTGATGGCAAAAAAAGGATGGAAATGTATTTCCTGAACTCTGTTTTGCTACTACCTGCCTGCCCTTCTTTGTAGCTCTCCTTTTCTGTCATCCTCTACATTACCGCTATGGTGTCACTAGCAGGGGCAGTGGGAAGAGGGCAGAGTAAATCAGTTAGGAGGAGGTCAGCCTTGCTCAGCAGCCAGCATCGGTAATATCCTTGCAGGGAACGAGTCTGGTACTGATTTGCATGATTAAACAGCATCCGCCAGACAGCCAGGGCTTCATTACTCATCATGGACACACAGAGGATGATTAGAGGAAAATCAGCAGAGCTCCACACACACACAAGCACAGATGTAAACACTGACATGCAGACACACCAAAATATCATGGTAATGCCATATGACAGCATTTGCAGCTGAGCAGGAGGAGCAAAGATGAAATCACACATACGCATGAATGTCCTACCAGTTTGAAGACCTTATGCCTAAGGATGCTTAAATCTTAAAACAATTAAGAAACTACATTCCTGATAGACAAGTTGCATAACATTCTAGCTTGTCAAACTTGTTTGTATAATATCACTATTGTGCACAGAGCATCAGTAATCAGGTACGTGACTGATCTCTGTAAAAGGTAAGACAGGGAATCAATACAGAGCCACTGAAGCCCTGAATCAATGAAAGGCCATAGGATTCTGAACACAGAGGCCACCCTCCAGCGTCCTTCCATTATTTCCTGTTGTGGGGGCACTCCAGCAAACTTGTGAAATATGTCTTTTTGTCAGAAAGATAATTTGATTGTGACATCTGTCTAGATATGCACCAGTGATTATCCACTCCTTTCTCTTGTAAGTGCAAGCATATTTCCTAACTACAAGGACTGCCCACCCTCTCCAAGCACTGCATAGATCAATAGGCGATATGCAAATGTGTTGCACAGACTGCAAATGGTTTGTTAAGACTTACAGGCTCACAGGAGATGGATATTATTTGCTTACTTTGAGCCAAACGTGCAAGTTACACAGTGTGTGTGCCAAAAAGCAATGTTAAAAAGACAAGGGTTAGCTTAAAAACATAGCTTGAATTTTTAAAGTGGGATTATGGGGTGTTTCCGACAGCAGTCAGTATCTTGCTCTCAGACAAAATATCTGTTCGAAAAACAGTGAGAAGTTTGGAAGGTTCAAACGAGCCAGGAAGATGGGGGCCAAAACAAAATCAGACTTCTTTCTTGCAACTTTAAGTCTCACAATTTTGTTGTCATTCAAAAAGTTAGAATCAAGCAAACCTCAAACTTTTATAAGGGCCAACTCATCAAACAGTTTCCAAGTTTCAAAATAAAGTCAGAACATTTTCAAGCAAAACTACAACAGAAGCTATGTTTTGCCAAGAGAAAAAAAAATAGAAATATTAAAGATATCTTCTATTTGTTTTTCATGCTGGAAGTTGAACAGGAAGTGTCTGTGAAAGAACGATGGTTTCTTACCCATCTTGACTCCAAATCTAATATGGCTGCCATTGATTTAAAAAAATCAATGGCTGCCATATCAGCAGTAACAAACAATTTGCAGTTTGTGAGTAGTTAAATCTTTCACATGCCCAAATGATGCCCACCAACTATTTGGGAATATGTTCCTTTAGTATTTCAATGACTATAATAAACAGATATACGCTGCTATCAGCTCGTATTGGTGGTGCTAACAGTAATTAGCCTGCTCATTGATCATAATATTGGCGACTAGAACATGGTTTGATTGGGTTTGATCTCAATCCAAGGTCAAAGGTCAAAGTACGGACTATTTGTGTTTCTCATGCTTAACAAAACATTGGATTTTATTTTTTAAGAAATCTGCTTTAACTTGGTGCAAAGCATTTTTCTTTGTAATTTACAAATCTAATGCATGCTAGTAAGGGAAATATAGGTATAAAATAACGGTTGCAGGAAATGCTATGAAATATTCCACACTTGGGTCAGGACTTCATCAGAGAAATATTTAAATCAGCCAGACAACCCCACAAAACCCCCACATCCAAAAAGCCTACCCCTCCTTATGAGTGCCCTTCTAATGTACAAAAGACTGTACATTTCCAGTGCATTCTGAGGTGTAGGAAAGTGTTAATGTCACATGCTCAACTAGAGCAGCCCCCTTTGAAATCACCCCGTCACAGACTATGTTTCATCCTGCTTGTATGTAAGCAGCCACCCCCTCTTTGAAGTCCGACACGAGGCTTTTATCTTGTTATCATGCTGTTTCATTGTATTCCCCTGCGTAATGCCATGCAACGTCCCGAGAGGTACGACAAATACCCTCTCATCCATAATAGAGCCTACAATGACGCTGGGGAAAAAAAAGTGGAAGATAAAAATGTCTATTGTATTGCTGAACTACATCAGAGGGGAGTATGCAGTTGACCATACACCGTAATGACAAGCCTAATTATTCGGATGCATAATTCATATGATAGTGTGCTGTGAACAAACAGGAGGGATCAGGAAAGACTGCACCATCAGCATTTTTCTTAAAGCAGAACATTCTGAAGATTTTCTGAGTAAAACAAACATGCTGATGAGCGGTTGATTAACATTCCTACAAAACCTTTCTTAAATAAGAGATTCATAGAGTACTCTAAGCCTATATTAAACACACAAAAATATAACACAGACGCAATGTTTTTGGTGCTGCTTGACTTTAGATTCTTGGTTTTCTTTAGAGTAAATGTATGCAATAAAAATCCTTTAAGGATTACACAGTTTTCAGATGCAAAACACCACATTAAGAAATACAACTATGTTCAGCTCTACTCCATGAGATGTTCAAACTTTCTTCTTATACACCTTTACATTTATTACTTTTATGTTCTTCATTTAGGCTGCACACCTTCCTTAATTAGTTTGGTTTAGAAAATAAAGACAACATTGTTTGGCATTAATCCAGTGTGTTTCAGTGTATTGTAATCATTTCCTTAGATCCAATTTCATGCACTCTTAATTGAATGAGAATTATAACACGATACAATCAAATTCAGTTGATGACTTAATGCAAATTGATAAAAAGTTATCAAAGGAATTGCGTTGTTTTTGAGTTTGTCAAAGTCGAGATCAGGTAAATCAGGGGAACCAAACTGATGAACTGTAATGACAAAAATAAATGCATTCAGTATGTTCCAAGAGTGCATTAAAGCAGAATAATAATAATAATAATAAATTTGAGCTACAAATTTAGCTTTTAGTTATTTTTTTTAACTTTGTAGAAAAATACAAAGTAATCCTATGTGTTTATGTAAAATTTGTATAAAAATAAACATTAAAATGTTATTGTTGATTTTCTTTTTTTTTTTTTTTTCATTTTTTAAAATAATTAATTGCCAGCTTCAGACTGTGAAGTTGTGCTCCATAGAGGTGGGTAGCAACTAGTTACATTTACTAAGGTAAAATTACTTGAGTAATATTTGGAATAAATGTACTTCAAGAATTAGTTTTTTTTTACTTCAACTTGAGTAATGTTATCTTGAAGTAACACGATTTCTGGCTACTCTACCAACCTGGAGTTACTTCAGTGAATGAACAACAAGGATGTTTAAATGGTTACTCAGTACTTGAGTAGCCTTTTCACCAAATACTTTCTTACTCTTACTTGAATAATTTTATTTTTGGATGACTTCTTTTTACTTCTACTTGAGCAAAGATGTATTAAAGTAATGCTGTCCATACTTTTTGATTACTCTACCCATCTCTGGGACTTACATGCTTAACTGACTTTGAACTGAGAGATGGTGCTTTAAAATCTGGGACAAAATGCTCAGGAAAGCAATCATGAAAACAGATTATAGAGATTAAAACCTACTAAGAATTTAATAGCTAACATGTCTCATGTTATTTTAAATTTAGCTTACGGGCATGCTAGTTGAACAACTTAGGTTACATTTTGCAGCAATGTCAGCAAACACACTTTAAATTGTTTAATGTTGTGCTTTGCTGTTATGAATGTTTTATTAAGCACAACTATATCTGAATGTAGATGTGGACACAAGAACCCTAAAAAGAATTCATACAAAAGCAGCTGGAGGAAAAACAAGCACAACCCAAACATGTCCTGAATATTCACAAATTCATTTGGGTTTAATCCTGTAAAGTGTCATTAGAAATATTTCTGTTTCAGCCAACACATTTTATTGTCACAACATTGCTCTTCAGTACTAAATAAAAAATTATAACCTTCGTAGTTATATTTTCTTTTTTGTTGTTGTTGTTTTCTTTTTTTTTTTTATGTTTTTCCTGATATTCAAGAAAAATAAGGACAAATGCATCAAACTGTAGCAATAAGTCCAAATTTACAGAGCTGAGACTATTTATTCAAAGTGTCTTTAATCAACTCTGACATGCTGAATTTCAACTTCTGGTCCAACTCCTGACTGATGTTTGTCTTGTCTGTTTAGTGCTTGGAGTTTCTCATATTTTTTGGATACTGTTTATGTATTTGTTCAACAATAGATTCAAGGACAACCTCAGATTTTTGACCGTGTCATATTTTAATATGATCTTTAAATCAAATTTTCCTTTTGCCACTGCACTCCATAATGTAGCAAAGCAACACAGAGCTTCACCAAATGTTGCCTAGATTTTTGGAAGATATTGCTCTTGAAGAATGTTTTGACACCAGTCTTTATTCATACTATTGTACTTGGGAAGGATTAGGTAAGCATGCCCCATTGCCAAAAAACCTCCCAACAACCTCATTATAAGTTGTTTTAGATTGTTTCATTGCTTTCATGCATAAAAATTAGTGCTTGCACTCACATTTTCTTCTGGGGAAAAATGATGTCAACAACTGGAAGGATGATTTATCAGGAAAAAAGCCTTTTTTTTTAATGCAATTAAGCATCTGTAAGGCCATTATGATGCAAAAGTGGTGTTGAAGGCATGCTTTTCCTTGGAGGTAACCTTTAATAACACAGAATCATCACAACCAATCACAGCAATGCACCGAGTCACTGAGGACAGATTCGATGTGCATCGTGTTATTTGAAATTTGGCTAATATGCAGAATATTTACACAGCTTACCTTGTCTTCACTTGGAAGGAACACAAGCCAAAGCACTAGAAGCCCTATTTAATTTTCTTGATGCAAAAACTAAAGCAGACAACTTTAATTCTTTGTATCAGAGTGAGTTTCAGAAAATATGCAAAAAGTAGGAACACAAATTTTTGGCTGCAAGGTCAAATCTCAGCTACTAAAGCTGAACAGAATACAGAACAAGATTTCTGTATTTGAAATTACTCCAATATGTTCCTCCTACACATAAATAACCACAAGACTCGTTAGGCCTGTTACGATTACTAAGCTCAAGCATACTTCAATTCAAGTGCTAAATTAAGTAATTGGTGTAATGGAAATAAACTGTCAATATAGTAAAAATAAATTAATCATATATTGGCTGAAGAAACAGATCATTAATTTAACTTCTAATAAAATCCATTCACGGAACACACATCCAGCCGCTAATAGTTATGTGATGACTCATCTACCCATCAGAGGGCAGCATTATATTTTCTTGATCATATCTCATAAGTCAGATCTTGTTGCCTGCTGTAGTTCCTGGTTTCTCTCTGCAGACGTGGACAGAGACACAGAGGAATGTTGGACAGCTCTGAGTGGGGAATTACTATTCCACCTGCTTCATTTCTTTACACTGTGCAAGACCATTGACTTTTATGTTAGAAATTAGGCCAGGTCAGCTTTATCCAGCCCCATGGACACAGGGTTGCATGGCGTTAAATGCTTGGATATTTCTCCCTGTCTTAAAATATATCTGTAAATGTGCTGTGTATGGGCTCTTTAAGTGAACAGGCTCTTTATGGGGAGATGAAACGGATTTCATTTACAAAGCACATACTGGAATTTGCCCATAAAATCTCAACCTAAAAGCTTTTATATTGCTTGTTCAACCCCCTGCCAGCCTTTTCTCCTTCAGAAACCTGATGTAAATCAAAATGCTTGGCAGAAACCCAGTGCATTCTCTAATTTATGAGAGCTAAAAATTAATATAATGTTAAGTCTCTGGAAACATTTCTGTCTTCGACTATTTTATCTCATTCAGTCCTTCCCACAATTTCTGGTGATGTTTTCAGAAAATGAGTCTCCGTTCACTCACACCCTACACAAAAAGGATTTTAAAGCTCGGTTGGGAGATCTGAACTCTCAAAATGACTGCATTCCTGACTCTGGTCAGGTCTTGAAGGGCCAGAACTGCTTGCACGGCAGGACACAGGAGAAAAAAACAAAACAGAGATGACACACACAAGAAGATGGTCAGATAGAAAGATAAAAACACAATTCATTGATTCTGGCTCCTCTCTTCAGGTAGAGCCAACTGCTGAGACAACAATAAAGGTGGTGTGAAGTTCAAACCTCAGAGCAGGTTCCTCACTTGCTATTAGCAACTTGCTGCAGCAGTGAAGCCACTGAATGTCCATTTTTTTCATCTTAAGTTACATAACATAAAACAAAACATCTGAGGTTTCTCCACAGATTAAGATGTGCAACATCTGATTTTTAAAAACTAAAAATCTTTCAGGTGTAGTCTGGGAGAAGTTAACTGCTGTAATTTGTTAAATGTATATACTTTCATGGTTCTTTGTAATGCTGCAATGACCTGACAAATGCATTTGCTCTAATTATGACAATTCACATGCATTTAGCATCTTTCATCAGTCTATTCCAAATTCTCTTCCTATGACGAGGATCCCTAATGCATAATGCTGCCACCACCATGCTTTGTTAAAGCCAGAAGACTCATCCCCACAGATAGATGTGTCATGAACAAGGTCATGCCCAACATGCTGTACTTCAAAATATATCTAAAGAAAATATCTGCCAACTGGGCTGTATGTGTGCTGCTTCTTACACATTAATTATCTAAGCATTACATAATTAAAGCCCAGATGTTTAAAACTACTGTCAACCAATTTAAAGGACAAACCTATTTTCTGCTCTGCACATTTTATGCTGTTTCCTTTGACATCTGTCATCTTCGTTATTAAAACCATTCTTTGGTTGTAATGGGAAACAAGGGTTAGGTTTAGGGGATGTTGAACATCTAATTTGGCGACAGAGAAAAAATATTGGTCAAACAGCTTTCAGGGCACAATGCATGAGTTCAGTTCAAATGACAGGCACATTGAGAGAGAAATTATTCTGCCTCATCTCAACCTGAGCGGCAACTGACATAAGCTGTTAGCAAGTATTACAGTTTTGATTATTAATCAGACAGGTTGCTAACAGCCCTGATGAATTGCCTTCTCTGCTGAATAACCTCTGTGGTGCTGTCTTTTAAACTTTGCTTGAGAGTCACTGCATGTCTGTGAAAGACAGTACAACTAGAGAATGCAGAAGACATTTTTTTTCTGTCGGGTTTTTTTAACAACCCATTAAACTCATTCCTTCCATGCTCTCTTTCCCAGTTTCCTGCGCTGTCACATTTTCCTTTCTCCTGCCTCCCCAGCTTACTATCTTCCTATTGTTTCTAGCCTCTTCTCTTTTTTCTGTAACTGCAACTCACCCTGGGGAAATTCTGCTTCGCTAATGACATGTGCAGACTGGGTGTTGTTGAACGGGACATTAATGTTGCCTGAGTGTGAGACTGTAGAAAGGAGTTGCTATCCTCAAAGCTTTTTTTTCTTATCTCCAGTGTGAACATGCACGAATTTAAAGGCAACACATACACAAACACATTCTTTCTCTACACTGCTGTGAGGCTGCTGCTACTGCCAGCTCACTGAAGAACCTCAATCAAAAAAATAGGTACATAGCGCCCCCTGCTGTTAAGTAATCTAACAGCATAACATTTACATCATTTCTGAACTCAAACATGAAGCTCACAGCGGGTCATCATACCCTCAAATTAGGAATACAAGCTTTTATATAGCTGCACACAGGCTGCTATGTTACATTAGGTGCAATATATTCTTTAAATCCCATATATCCTAATGCATTGAAAACCCTGCACTTTTTATTCTAAATCAAAACACTTAAAAAAAAAAATCACATTTGCTATTAAGCAACAGAAAGTGAAGGGAACATAAAAAAAAAAAAAAAAAAAAAAAAAAAAAAACTTTTTTTTTTTTTTTTTTTTACACTTACTGAATAAACTGAAAAATATTTTAAAAATTAGCAGTTGTGTGTAATCTAATATTTAATTCTCTAAAGTTTTTCTGTAAACAGCTTCAAACCTGCGTTGCCAGGAGAGGACTGACCTCCGGGACCTGTGAACAGGTATGCCAGCACAATTGGACCACATTCTAACATTCCTCTGCTTCTCCTGGTTTTGCCTCAGAAACAGCCCTTGATGTTACCCTGAAAATTTTCTGTTATATCATGGTCTGAAGATTGAGGTGGCCACGCCATAATATTAATCAGGAACCAAGATGCTGTAAGGTGTAGGTCATTGTGGTGTTTAAAGATTTTTTTTTTTCATAGGAATTTCCTCGTTAATATAAGGGAACACAAGTTCTTTAAAAATGTTGATGCATTATGATCCACCACTCTTATTATGTGTTAAATAGGCCCAGCACTAATATGAGAACCATTCCAATAGCAGGATGCCTGAGCCATCATGCTTTACGATGGCTCAAACGCAGTGTCCAGTGGTTGTCTGACCATCTCCTTGAAGATCCTAAACTCAAAGAGCAATTTTCCTTTTATCAATCCATAACCTGTAATTTCTCCTTAGATGTCAACTTGTAATAACATGTTCAGTTTTTTTCCATAAATACACTTTCAGCCAGTGCTCTAACTAGGGGTCTTCTCATCGTTCTAGCACTCTCAGGTAACTGCTTTGACCACACTGCAGCTCATCATCGCATCTTTTATTTTCCATCACTGAATCTTAACCATTTTGTCTATTGTTCAAATCATATTATTATTATTATTCACTATAACTAAACAAAAGTCACACGTTTAGTGTCTGTTTTGTAACAGAATGAATGATGTCATGTCTGCTGGGTCTGTGGTCTATTTCTCTGCTATACCCACTATTGAATTATATCTTTCAAAAACAATAATTAAAACTTAAAACCAGATTGTTGAAACTTGTGGAAAAGACTTGTCTATTCAGTTAAAACTAATGCAATTAAATAGAAAAACCTTTTCTAACTATATAAAAGTAAAAACATGTCTGTTGCCTACTTAGGATTTTTATCTTGCGTTTTTTTGTAGGCTAGTCTAAATTTCAAATGTTTACATAGTATACACTGATCCCTTTAGTTTTTTTCTTTTATATGATACTAAAGGGCATTCATGTGTTAGCAACATAGAGGGTAGCATCACTGCTGCAAAGTGAAACCCCAATTTGAGGCAAATAAACCCACAACCCTTCTAAGATCATCAGTTGGAAGTAGAAAATTCAGCAAGCTTAGGCCACAGGCACGTTGACAGCCAATGCTGATTCAACACGGCCTTAAATTGCTGCAAAACACTGGTTTTACAGGAATTTAAAAAAAAAAAAAAAAAAAAAAAAAAAAGTGCCACAACAATTAATGTAATTAGACGTAAAAAAAATAAATAAAAATTTAAAAAAAATTGGAGCACTAATATTGCAGAAGAGTGATCGGGACAATATAGCTATGAAGGCCCACAAGTTTGGCTGCTTATGTAAAATGTTCAATACCAAATATTTACCTACAGGTTACAGACCAAGCAGGCCTTTAAACAGAAACTATGTGCAGGGACACTAAATATATCTTTCAGTACCGTAAGATACCTCTTCAACCTGAAAAAAGATGTAAAGATAAGTTGACCCACCCCTGCAAAAAAACAACTTTTCTCACTTCAGTCAAGCGCATGTAATTTACTTGTAATTAATCAAGTGCTCAATTCAGTTCAGTTACAAAATACTTTATTAATCCTAAAGTGAAATTAAATGCTGTTGTAACTCCTACCCAAGGTTCTTCAAAGGTAGCAATGGCAGTGGGCAAAAAGGACTTCGTGTAGCAGTCTGTGTTGCAGCAGTTCTGTGGAAGCCTCTGGCTGCAGATACACTGTTGTTTTACAGTATCAGAAAGAGGATGCTCATTATGCTCTTCATTTTATGAAGCATCATTCTTTCCACAATCATCTCCAGAGGTTCCAGAACAGAGCCAGCTTTGAGTAACTGACTGATACTTCTCCCATCAGGTAGTGGTAGCGGATGGAGCTTGAAATACAGCACTGTCAAATATTAATTTTTTTCCTCTTTCTTAATAAATGTATTTTAAAAATCTGTTCACCAAATATCGAAAAATATCACAAAAACAACCAAACATAAGGCAAGATTTTACTTTTTAATTTAACATGACAACATGTACATTAAAAGCAAGGCGAAAATTAAACAAATATCGAATGATGAAGAGCTTCAGATCAAAATTAAATCAGAATATTTTACATTTATGGGACAAGAGCAATAGCTGTGAGCTCTAAGTGGAGGAGAAAAGAAACACTCCTCGCCAAGGATCTTACATTGTACATACGCTTTTAATTGAGGTTTTAAAAAAGGAGGTCAGGAGAAGAAGTGGAACCTGACAAATGAATACAAACCACGAGCACTGTTTTTATTTAATTTCCACTAAATGCCAAAAAACATAGGATGTGTAAAGATTTCCAACAAAAGAAAACAAAACCCCATTAAGAACTTTTTCTAAGGTTTCCAAGTGATATCTGGCTGCCATCTATACCAATAAATCAGATGAAGATCAGATGAACCACAACTGCCTTTATCCAGCCAATTAAACAACAACAACAACAAAAAATAAAAACAATATTAACTCTCTCTCCTCATTTTGATGTATAATTTTTTTTTTTTTTGGTTATTTATGAAATAACCCCCTACACATTTGTGGTTCACCTTGTTTGTAAGCAGCGAAGTCAGGTTCAGGGTAAAGGTGGCCGTGCTCTTCGACTTCTTCCTCCTCAAGATATTCCAGCTTCCCCTGCAGGGCAAAACGGCCACAATAAACAATGTTAGCAAGGGTCCCACCACATGGGCTTATAGCAAAGATAGCCAGCTATGCAGGCAATTGTTTATCTGATGGTCAAATATATCAATCTAATTGTAGGGGGGGGGGGTGTAGGTCACATTAACATAGACAATAAACCAAAGAAAAGTAAGTTTATATTTCTAGCATAAACACTGCAGGTTTTGAATACATTTGGCTATACTGGTATGTTTTACCTGATTTATATCTGCAGACTTTGCTGTATTTTAAAAACTAGTGACAAACCAATATAATATGTCTTTTGCCAAAGTAGAAATGTGCCTGACATGTAGCAAGATTGGTGGCATAATAATACTGTTGACATGTTGGTGGCAATTTCAGCCAGTGGCAAAAGGATATCAAGGTTGTCAACATCTCGTAATTCGTTCAAATAACTCTTCTTCCCCCAACATGTTACCAAATACAGCAGCAAAGCAGACAATTAAAAATATACACACAATGGATAGATGTTCTAAAAGAAGTAGCTAGTTTTTTTTTTTTTTTTTGTTGTTGTCTTTTTTTTTTTTTTTTTTTTTTTTTTTTTTAGACAGGCAACAGCATTCAGAAATGGATGTGGGTAGAGAAAGGAGTACCTGGGGTGAGTACCTGCACAGTTTGACAGTCAGAGAGTATCCAAGATTTTTAATTTGCCCTTTTTCTCATGTGGTCTCGCTCACAACACCAACGCTGTGTGAGGTATAGAAGTCAGCTGCAATTCATCCGATAAACCCTACACCTCCAGTTAGTGTCGTTAAGACCCCCCAGGTGCTATAAAACCCCCCTGCCCTCCCCCAAAGAAAAACACAGTGCATGGCATTATCAGGCACAGTAAGCTGGAGAATGGCTCAAATTCCCAAGATAAATCTTTACATATAGAAACACAGCGACTTAATTTCCTTCCTGAATGGAAAAACAGCAATTACTATGTTTTCCTGTTTCAAAGTAAGAAAATAATTTCATAAAAAAGTAAAAACATATATACAGCTAGAGAAATTTGACTGGATAACTTTTCTTCTGTTATTTCTTCCACAGAGTGAAATTAAACATCTATAAGGATCAAAAACCGATACAAAACGAGGGGTACCTCTGGGCATGTTTGCTCAGGGCTACACTGGCCTTTCCCTCTTGGCTTTGTGTGAATGTTTTCTACTTTCTTCTCATTCATCGGGCCTAGTCCTTCATCTTCAGTGCATACTTACGATGCACTACTCAAAAACAGGATAAAGATATTTGCATATAGTACATATGACAAAAATCATAGGCATTGAACTGAACATAAGGTGGGAAACCGAGGGGCAGAAAGGGAGGGTGAAGGGAGGTAGGAGGGTTGAAGGAAAGGGGAGTGTGAGAGGGTAGGTCGAGAGCCAGGGGGAGTGATAAGGAGGACGCACTTACCTGAGCCTGATCTGAGGTCCTATCAGATCAGTTTTAATTGGACTGAGTGTCACCTTCAGATTGGAGGAGCTCTTGCTGGCCATTAAGCAGAGGGGAGGAGGCGGCAGCCTCGGTCTGCATCGGTTCCGGCTCCGACGAAGCCTTAACGGTGGCTGCATCGCTTTCTTTCTTAGAGCTGCTCTTCTCCTCTGTCGCCTTACGGTCTGATAACGCAATGCAAACATTTACGCATTCATCAGTTCACCAGTTATTACAAGTGCAAATCGCTCACTTAAAACGCCTTTTATTCAGATGTTATGTGATAGGCCAACACAAAGTAGCACAAAATTATAAAGTGGAGAGAAAGAGATAAGTTGTTTTACGTTTCTATTTTTACAAATTTAAAGCTGAAAAGTGAGGAATGCATTTATGTTCAGTCCTGATTCAATTACAGTAACAGGTGCAAGTCTATTGAGGTATGTCTCAACCAGCTTTGCACAGCTCCAGTAAACGTACGCACAGTCTGTGCAAATTAGCTCAAGCTCAGTTAGACTGGATGGAGAGCATCGGTGAACAGTCTTGCCACAATTTTTTCAATGAGGTTTAGATCTGGACTTTGACTGGGCCATTCTAATATGCAAGTGTGCTTTGATCTGAAACATTCTAATGTACTGCTCGCTATTCGTTTTGGGTCTCAACTTGTTTACAGCCTTTTAGCAGGTTTTCTGTCTGAACCGACCAGCATTTAGCTCCAACTATCTTTACATTATCAGCCAGCTCCCCCTGTCCTTGCTCACGATAAACATTCAGCATGTTGAGGAGCATGATGCTACCCCCACCATGTCTAACAGTGGGGATGGTGCAGTTAAAGGGGGTTTTTGCATCAGACATAGTATTTTGTATGCCGGCCAAAAAGTTACATTCTGGTTTTACTAGACCGAAGCAAAAGCTTTCATATGTTTCAAAACCATATTCTTTTCCTTTGAACTAACAAACGTGAACAGCTTTCGTTGCACACTCACTTTAAATATCCTGAGGTCTGATGTTGTATCATGACAAAATGTGAAAGGTCAAGGAGCATCCAAGACACTGTCTTATAAGGAGCTGAGGAAAACAAGTTCTTACCTTTTTCTTTTGATGACCGCCCTTTGTCTTTCTCCCTTCCTTTGTCTCTGTTTCTTTCTCTCTCCTTGTCCCTGTCCCTGTCTCTGTCTCTCTCTCTGTCCTTGCTGCGGCTTCGGCTGCGGTGGCGGTGAGACTTGCGCTCTGAGCTACGCGACCTCCTTCTGTCGCGGCTGCGGGAGCGTCGTTTTCTGTCGGACCGCTCACGACTGCGCCTCCTTTCTTTGTCACGGCTCCTGGAGGTAAAAGGAGAACAGGTTCACATATAAACATACAATTTGAAGCACGTACTTATCGGATCACGTAGTGTCAAAGTCTTTCATTTTCCAGCTTTGAGACGGCTAACAATGACTGCTCCTTCATGCTGCGGTTTTCAGAATCGCTATAACTTCCAATTTTATTATAGTTTCAAGTCTGCTGTTGGGGAAAAAGTCTAAAGTATTGTTTTAAAAAGCTTTTTATGATGCTAAATATCATATATATTAAGGTGAAATATTTGGAGGCAGCATTGTTTCATCCAACTGAATATTTTTTTCCCCCTCCATTTCATTCCAGTCTGATTGTAACTATAAAAGAAAACAGAAATCTGCCATGCCTGCTGCGCTTCCGTTCCCTATCCCGGTCTCGGCTTCTAGACCTCCGGCGGTCACGGGATCTGCTCCGTCTCTTGTCCGACGCTCGGCTGGAGTGCCGGCTGTTGGAGTGGCTTCTCCTCGCCCTCCTCTCACGGTCCCTCTCTCGCTCCCGTTCTCTGTCTCGCTCCCTCTCGCGCTCCCGCTCTCTCTCCCTCTCACGCTCCTTCTCCTTTTCCCGTTCCTTCTCCTTCTCTTCCTCCTCTTTGCGCTTCTTCTCCCTCTCCTCCCTCTCACGCTCTCGTTCTTCTCTGTCCCGTTTGACAGCAGGGCTTTCGCCTTGAGGGTCCTCAGAGCGACGACGGAGTTTTTCCTGCAGGGAAAAAAAAAAAAAAAAAAATCCCCAATTGAACAAAAGTCAACATCAAACAGCATCCAAATTAAATATCTTATATGTGCAATGCTCAGTTGAGAAATTTCATAAATACAAAATAAACCATTCCTTTACCTTAAGCTCCTCTACAGTAGACTTGATCTTAGCGTAGCCCATATGCTGTTTTCCCATTAAGTGGTCATCCACTCTGGATTGTGCATCACCAACGATGAGGAAGGCCCCACACACCTCACACACCTCCATCTGTTTCTCCTGAGCCGCAAAGCTCTCAATCGTCTAAAGAAAACAACAAAATATTTGCTTCACCCCATAATCAATAAACACAACATAACAAAGAACAAGCTTTTCATTTTGGATTGATGTATTTGAGCACATTATTGGATAAACTAATGTTTGAAAACAGTGTTACATAAGCAGCACCTACTATCTTGAGAAGCATCAGTAGGCCGATTAGCCGGTGTTAGCTGACTCACCGAGGGGGTGGAGCTGAGCATCTCCCTCTCCTCCTTCAGCTGCTCCACAAGCTTCATCATTCCCTGAGCTTCCTCAACGCGTCCTTCTGACCCCAGTTCCTCAATCTAAGGACACGTACAAGTACCATGTTGCAGTTTATTAGCAGAGAAAACAGGAAATTTTAGTAATCTGCGACAACTCGGTTTTAGACAATGGCAATTCCAAATGGGGGAAAAAAAAAAAAAAAAAAAAAAAAAAAAAAAAAAAAAAAAAAAAAAAAAAAAAAAAAAAAAAACTTACAAAAGGCACCCAAAAAACCCCATTTACATTACATTGTGCTGTTTTCTGTCTTAAATCACCCATTTAACAGTCATTTATGTAACATATTACAGATGCACCAAGAAATCGTCTGCTGACTGGAATAAGACCATTTTCGGCTTGAAACTCAAAACTTTGATGTTTGTCCAATAAGTGAACTTAAGAAACAATAATAAGCTCTACAAACAACATTCTTCAGTGTGGAAGTGGTTACTGTAGACTCAAACTTAGCTATTAGTGAAGGATTTTAAAATGAAATGCATGAAAGCACAGAGAAATCAGGAACTATTTTGAAGGAAACTGAATTTTCTAAGACACGCTGAATTGTTCACCAGCTGTTCATTCAGGCTGAGAGAGAAGGAGACATTCTGCACATAAGAGGAAGGCCAAAATTGTGCCAGCAAATTTGCTACATTTGATCTTTTTGAGGTTTTAACTTCCGTTAAGTCATGAAAATGTTGGATTTGGAAACAAAAGGCTTTTGTAAATCTTAAAGTAAGGACCTGCATTCTCTTAGACAACATTAAAAAAAACCCACTAAATGATCAACGGCTTAGATGAAACTTCAGCTGCATCAAAAGCTACTTTAACATATAAGTGCCTAATCCCATGTGTGTTTATGGAATTATGATCCAAAATAAATATCTAAAAACATTGTAAAAAATGTTTCATGCACGAGTAATGAAAACATTATTCCTCCAGACCAAAAGCACAATTTGCAAAGAGAGCAACAAGCCAATGCAGTGTCCTGAATCAAACATTATGTATAAGTCTGATCTGGATAATGGATGAATGCTATAAATCTGATTTATTGGCTAAAAAAAAAACCATCACATAGGTCTAATGTGTTTGGAAAAGCTGCCCAACAAGCACATTAATGCTCAGCAACTATTATGATGGTAGAAGGTTGTATTCTTAGGAAAGAAAGTTGAAAACTGCTCTAGCGAAATACACCAAGGGAATGGCTTTTTTAAAAATACTAACTACATTAAGAGTAACACAAAAAAAGAGTTACAACGTAAAGTTAGTAACGATTTGTTGGGTTTTATTTGTAAAACTCTGCTCTACGACGACTGCAGTTTCACACATGCAGTGTGTGTTCACCTATTGCTCCTGATGTAAATATCTAACAGCCCACATCAGCAGAACTGAAAAGAACATTTTTTAATACTGGTTATGTATCTTATTTTAATCACAGCTCTTTAAGTGAACTCATATTGCTAAAAGCAATATTGAGAGATCAAAAAAAGATTAGAAAATCAGTCAATTTTCTGATCAACATGTCTCAAATAAATAAAATACTGTCAACAAATTTGTTTCATACCTGTACAACCAGATCTTCTATCTTCTCTGTCAGAACTTTAACTTTCTCTTCATTTTTTCCAGTTGGACCAGGGCCCTGAGGGAATACAAACACAATAACTCAGACACACAGTGCATTTTGTTTTCCTGTGCTTTTTCACAAAAGCTAAAGTGCATATTTGAGGGGGGGGGTGTATTAAATTACAAACCCCTGCATTTTGCTGAGCTTGGGAGAGTGCAAGCCGAGCATGTCCTCTACGAATCCGCCGCTCCACTTCTGCCAGGAGAGACTGTAGATACCGCAGGAATTCTCGCTCGTAGCCCTCTTTCATAAACCGAGAGCTTTTCTCATACCTGTGACAAAGAAGCAGTGTATCAGGTTAAAGCATCAAAATGGAAAAAAATAATTCTAAAATCTTAAGCAGAACTTACAATTTTCTAAGATTTTCATCATGGATTTTCTCACAAGGACCTGGGACAGAAGAGAAATGGCTCATTACACTATGTTAAAATAGTATTAAATTAAATCATAGTATTTTTCACGTCCTTACCCAAGTCAGAGCGTGTGTTTGTGAATAGCTCAGCTGGACAGAAGCCACACAGATAGTATCGACAGACCTTAAGAGAAAAACATAAATATAAAACATTTTTCCTTGACTTTATATTCTGAATCAAACAACAGGTGATATATTAAGAACTGTTTATAAAGAATTGTAAAACTATGGGAGCCATAGTTTTCATTAAAGTCAAAAACTATTTCAGACATTTCTCCAGGAGATCACTACATGCATTCTGAAGGAGAAGTGAGCCCCTTCGACTTGTAGAACAATTCAACACACATCAGGTAGCTGCATTTGTTTAATTTCACTCAAGATCTATTCAGCTGACAGTGTTTTTGCATCAAATGTCTCTAACAATGAGAGGATATTGTCTCCAACTTTATAAGGCAAAAAAATATCAGAATGAGCAACAGCAGATTCCCGAGGTCAGAAAAAGGAACAAGTCTGCACCTTCTCTTTTTTCTCCAATTGTTTGAATGCTGATTATGCAAAAAGCTGCACCACTGCCTTAAAAATACAACTTTACTTGCTACTGTGAACTGTGTTTAATATACAAAACAAACATCTACATAATATGATGTTATCCATTTTTCATTCTTGTGACGTAGATGGTACGCAAAGTTGATGTTTTGGTCCAGTGAGGCTATGTCTAATTTACCCGGAAGAGGAAAAGATTTTTTTTTTTTTTTTTAATATAGTTTTTAATTTATGTATGTGCCCATGTAGCAAAAACAAATTAGATTTTAAAAAAATGCTTTTTTACATACTTTTTTGTTTCCTGGCATAACAATTTCAGTCACTGTTTTTATTTATAAAATTTGTTCTACAGTAACCAGTTTGGCTGAATAAAGCACTATTACAAGTCAATACATTTACTTTTTTTCCTAACGTCTGAAAAGTAAACATTAAAAGATAACTGGCTTCAAGTTTTTTGGCAACAGCTACAAAAATTAAGTTCAGCATTTTTCTGTAATTTGGGTAACAACCTCTCACGGGTTTCTGTGTAAATTTGGGAAAACAAACGACCTACAAATTTTTGCACTACATCTGCTCATTTTTAACCTACACGTGTGATTTTAACATTAGAAAGTTTCGTGCTCCTTTGAAGACATAGTTAAAGAAAAAAATTCTTATAAGTTACTTATTCGAACAACACAGCTATAACAAGTGTACAATCTGAGAAAACTTGATTGACTGATACATTTAAGAGTATCTTTAGGCATCGGTAGGCTTTTACAGTTCTGTTTACAGCGGCTGTTAACTGAAAGCGTTGCCATCCCTCATTGTGATCCTTTGGCCTAGCTTAACGCAATTTCACGTTAATTCCGCTAACATGCGGATCTATACAGCAAAGTCTCCGTTAAGACTTTTTAAAAAGACGTTATAAATTAAATCTAAAGTGAAAACTCATGGCGGAGATAACAACTGCCTCCAAAATCGAATGAAGGCATGATACGGGACATCACATATTGCTTAAAGCATGTTAGCTTATCACATTTCCGAAGCTAACATTAGCTACAATGCTAACTTACGCTCTCGTCGTCCCATCTTACGTTGGACCGCTTCTCATCAGGGGCCAAGTTTCTGTCTCTGCCCATTAATTCATCGAGTAACTGGGCTGCAGACAGCATTTTGAAAGAACAGCGGTGCCTTCTTTTGGAGTACCACTGTGAATCCCTAAGAGTCTATTAATACCAAGTACAACGCAAAGTAGATTTAACCAAAATGGCAGACGCTGTACCAACAACGCCCGCTCACGGATCTTCTACAAAGAGGTCAGTCTGAACCGGATGCAAAACTGATGCAGTGTTCAGTCAAGTCCCACAGTTCTAAGTAAATTTCTTATAAACTATGCAATGAAAAAATATTCGCCCCTTAATGATTCATTCTTCTTCTATTATTATTATTATTATTATTATTATTATTATTATTATTATTATTATTATTATTATTATTATTATCTTTTCTAGTTACAATTAAATGTTCTAGAACATTGAAGCTTAATGTAACAAAAAAAAAAAAAAAAAAACGTGACATGAGTACATACAAAAAAATGTAATTTTGAAATTATAAGTTCAGTTGTTAAGGGAAAACAGCATACCATATTTTTTTGGTTCAACGTCAACAATGAACCAAACAAATATGGTGAGCTGTTTACAAAGTCAAGAATAAAGTTATTCCAGATGACTGCCTGAACTTGATTACTGTTTGATCTGTAGATCAAGAGATCATAAAACCTGTCTGAAAACATGAAATAGGCTAAAATATCTCAAAAAGCAACATATGCCCCCATCTAACAAAACTGAAGAACAGATGAGGAAAAAAATCATTGACATCACTCCAGCCCTTAAATTACTAATTCAGAACTTAAAGGAACCACAGTTCTTTTATTAAATTAGTGTTCACACTTCTAGATTAAGTAGGAGACTTGACAAATTTAGCATCCATGGAAGAGTTTCATATGCATTAAAAAAAGACTCCTGGGAAACTTTCTGTTGATGGATGAGACAGACATGAACATTTTTTGAAGGTGTGTCCTGGTATATCTGACCAAAAACTAGCAGAGCTTTTCAGAGAAATAACATCATACTGACGGTCAAACATGGTCATACGGTGTAATTATACAGAACTGTTTTGCTTCTTCAGAACCTAGATGATTTGCCATAAATGATGGAATCGTGAATTATGTTATTTGCCTGAAAACCCTGATGGAAAGTTTCTAACCATTAGTTTGGAACCTTAAGTTCAAGTGCATGCAGAATATGGACAATGATAAAAAAAAAAAAAATAAAAATAAAAAAAAAAAAAAAAAAAAAAAAAAAAAAAAAAAGAAAAAAAAAAAACCCTCCAGCAAATCAGCATGCGTAGCAAAGAAACAAAAAAGCAAAATATAGGTTATGGAATGGCCTTTTCGAAGTCTTAATTTAAAATTGCATTAAATACTATGGCATGACCTTCCTTTGGGTCAGTTTGACCCTCAGAGTTTTGGTTTGTCTGCAAGTGTCCTAATCATGTTTTCATTTAAGGATTTTATTGCTTAGAAATTTGTTTATCACTTTTGTGTCAAATTGTGCCTGATCACATTTTTATTATATCTTTCTTTGTCTATTCTGTATCTCCATTGTGCCCCTGAATGGTTAGAGTTTGCCAATTTGGTAATTTATCTAAGTGTTTATAAAATCAATGTCTTTTTAGTGAACCTTCAAAAAGCTAAGCATTTTTCCCATTTCATATTGCCTCTACTAAGTTTAATCACAATACATAAAGAGCATGTTTAATTTTGTGCCTTAGAATATTGAAATAAATTGGTTGACTATTGTTAGTGTGATAATTTTATTATATTAAGATAAAAGTGGTGTTTCCAGGGTTAACAAAACAAACAAACAAACAAAAAATCCAGATAACATACTAATTAGTATTCCAGATCTAGAATAATAGCGACTGAAATGAGCTTCCTTCATAGAGTGGCTGAACTCAGCCTTTCTAACCCATTGTTACTGGAACAGCTAAGGTAAGTGAATCATAACCAAAACACCATCCCTACTCCCTTGATCCACATATTGATGACTTCTATGATCACAAAACCAAACATAAACATAATTATTTTTAAAAATTTATTAAATTAACTAACTTCTACAGTGTATGTAGTACAAATAAATAAATGCTTACAAACAGCCAATATCAAAATCAAAAGAAATCTGCAATTAAATCAATTGATCGTTTTGACTCCATATTTCAAGGACCAAGGACTTTTAAAACTTACATGCTTTACTCGCAGCGAGCATGTTGATATTTATTTCCCCCTAGTGGTCACATTTGGGAGATGCAATAGTAAATTATGTCATTTACGTATTTAGATTGTCAGTGACTTTATTAGGTTGGATACGAAAACTCGTAATAATTTATTTACATATTTGTTTAAAATAATTGTTTATAATAATTTGTTTATTTTATAAAGCGTTAAAACTAGACAGCTACACGTTCAGTTTAATAGGCTACATTAACAGATTTTGTTTTTAAAAATCGTATTTATATGTTAAGTAGACAAAAGACAGTGTAAAATAGTTTATAAAGGGTAAAGGTAATAATAAAACAATATTTTTGAGCTAATACATGAGAATGTGGAACCAACTACCTGGGCGCGTACCGCTGTCACATCCTAACCCCTCCGACTAGACTAACAGGCGGTGGTGTTTGAGACTGACAGCACACCGTCACTACTGTCTGAGTGACCCGGACTGGGTATAGTCAGTGATAGTATAATATGAACTAACAGCATATGTAAATGTAGATGGTTTAACTCCTGTCTGAAGCTTTGAAGAACTCTTCAAAACGAAGTTACGTTAGCCGAACCCATTTGTTGTTACAAGCTAGCAGCCCCTGTCAAGCTAGCCACTGGTAGGTAAGGTTAGCCGGTTAGCTGACCAGTCTCTCAGCGGGACCTGTGTGGACATTAATACCTAACAGACAGTGTAAACCCATCTAATTGGCGAGGTGCTTGTACCGTCATATGGTCTCACTCCGTTAGCGGTCTCTACCAAAATGTCCACGACTTCGTTGGATAAAGAATTACAGGAGCGACTGAGAGAAGCGTCTGCCATCGGGGATATCGACGAAGTGCGGTCGCTGGTGGAAAGTGGGGTGAATGTTAATTCACAGAACGAGATCAACGGGTGGTAAGTGTTACTCGTGAATTACCACAGTTTGTGTCTGACTTTTTGGTGTTTAGCTTCAGAAAATAAAACGCTCGTAAGAGTCACTGAGCCAAGTGCGTTGGTGCAGGGATAAAAATGGTCAGCCTTATTCTGTTAGGCGACACCACTAAGCCTGTTAACAACCAGTCAGCCTTGCCCCCTTTTATCTTGCTTATCCAAACCGTAGAGCTCTGAGTCTGTCGAAATGCCTTTCATAACTCTGCATGCGGGTGGTCAAACCGGCGCATTGCTGCTTACATGATGATGCATGACTTAAAATTTAGTTTTTGGGTTTTTTTGTTTTGTTTTTAACAGTTAAACTACAATATTACTGAAACGCCACTGGTAGGTAGGTAACATGTTCAAGTGGGGAGAAACACTCATAGGAAGTCACTTCTTGTTGTTGTTTTTGTTTGTTTTTTTTTTGTTTGTTTTTTTTTTTTTCCTCTGGTTCAACACACCTGAATTATGAGGGCTCATTAGCAGGCCTCTGCAGAACTTTGACATGCTGAGGAGGTAGTTGAACCATCTGAATCAGTTGTGTTAGAGCAGAGACGCATCTAAAACTGGAAAGATCCCAGTTCTTGAGGGCTGGAGCTGGACACCCATTCTATAGGGGTTTACAAGGGCTCTGACCATAGCTACATCAAATATTTGTGCTGGTGCATTTTAATAAATTAGGTTGAAAATGGAATTTATTTCAGTAATTCAAATCAAAAATTTAACCTAATTTAAATTATTCATTACACAGAATCATATATGGCAAGCAGTTTTGTGTTAATTGCAATGGTTATAGCTTATAACAGAAAAAAACTACTTTCTCAGAAAATTACATGATTACATAAGCAGTGTTCGCAATAACTTTTGAACTATGCCTGCCAAACTGGAAGACGTGGGAGTGTCTCAGGCAGGACACTTTTGGACATTGTACTCGGGTACTGTAGATTTGTATCTATTTAATAGTGGGCATTGCAGTGACCTTTGACATTTGCGTATTTCACACTGTACTTTAAACATGGTTGACAAGAATTTTACAGCTACAATAAATTACAGCTGTTGCTGTTATAGTTACAGCTTCTGAAGAGGACAGTGATATGGCTGACAGTAATGATTCTGAAGATGCTGCAGACTGTGAGAGCTTTGATGAACAGGACTTTGAGACCAAGTGTCTTAAATTGGAGGACTACTGTACTTCTGAGTTCAATGTCTCTTTTGAGTAAAGCTTTCCAGTAACTTCCAACAGTTTGAACTGTAATCTGATGTAGGTGTTCATTGCTTATAAAAGTGGTTTGAGGTCACACTTGTATCTTTATTGCAAGTATTGCTATAATGATAGGTTGGAATAATTAAAAAAAAAAAAAAAAAAACACAAAGAAAAAAAAAACAATGTGATTTTTGCAAAATGCAAAACATTTTCTACCATGCTGTTTGGACAGTAACTCTGCTGAAAAAAAAAAAAATACAAAAAAAAAAAAAAAAAAACCCAGAATTGATCAGAACATTATTAGATCAGATTATTGGATCATCATACAGTAATTAGGAATTATCATGAATTATTGGAAAACATTTGAAAATATTCTTAAGTAATAAGAAATTAGCATACCTTGCATTTAAATTAGCTGAATAGCGTCCTTAATGCTTCTGGTGCCTAGACCAATCAAAATGCTTGAAAGAATGCATTGGATGCATCCCTGCTCCAACACACCTGAATCAAATAGCTGAATTCCCTCACCAGCAGTCATTCAGCTCTACAGAGGCCTGGTAATGAGCTGCTTATTTGATCCAGGTATGTTGGAGATGGGACACATCAAAAAGTTGTAGGATAGTAGCTCTTGACCACTGGACTTTGGGATGCCTGTATTACAGCATTATGGAGGGTATCAGCTTGTGGCTCTCCTGAGGTGTTAAGGAAGCCAGGCTTGCATTAATGGCGACCTTCGGAAGTGTGGGCAGGTGCTAACTCTTTTCCAAAAGTGAAATCAGCATCTCCATAAAGCTCATCAGCAGAGAGAAGCATGAGGTGCTCTTAAATTTCCTGGTAGCTGGCTGCACAGATTTTTTTTTTTGTTGTTGTTTTAAGATTTTTTTTGACCTGACACAGTGGATCAACACTAACAGATGATATGACTCCCAAAAACATTAGTGACTATGGAAGCTTCACAATGGACCTCAAGCCATTTGGATTCTTTACCTCTCCTTTCTTTCTCCAAACTCTTGGACCTTGATTTCTAAATTAAATGCATTTTTAAAAGATGACGATAGACCACTGAGCAACAGTCCACTCCTTTTACTCTTTAGCTCTGATGAGACACTTCTGTGTGTGGTACTGGATTGGCTTAATGCAAGGGATGCCTCAGCTAAAGCCCGTATCCTGGATACGTCTGTGTGTAGTGGCTCTTGAAGCCCCTACAGCAGAGCAAGCCTTGTGAATCTCCCCTTAAACCCTTGAATATCCCTGTTGTTTGTGCTCTTTTTTTCTTCCACACCGCCAGCTGCCAGCTTCTTTAGCAGTGAACTTTTGTGGCTATCCCTTCTTGAGGAGGATGTCAATTACAGTGCTGGACAAGTGTCAAATCAGCAGTCTTCCCCATGATTGCGTAGGCCATAGCGTGACCATAACACTAGCATGACATTTCTGTTTTTAAAGTTGTTTTTTTTTTTTTTTTTTTTTTTAATTGATCTTCTGAAAAACTGATTTGTGGGTTCTCATTAACTGTGATGTGTAATCATCAAAATTGAGAGAAAGAAATGCTTGAAGTATAAAACTATTTATAATTAATCTATATAATTATAACATTTTTAATGATATTCTAATTTACTGAGATGCACCTGTAAATAAAAATGCATTAAACAAACTCAGTTCCACATTTAAAGAATTAGATGATTGGAATATATGTTGCAAAGAATAAAATTAAGCAGTCTAAAAGAAAATGAAGAAAAACAGCCCAACTGTAGTTTGTTTCACTTAAAAGACTTGTCCTAAACCTACGTTTAAATATGGTTTAGTTAATTTATTTAAACCTTGTTTGAGACTTTGGAAGAAGAAATACTTTCTTACCTGTCTGTTATGATTGCATACGTCACTATTAATCTAAAAACAAAAAATTGGATGGAACAAGAGATGAGACTGGCAAATAAAAAATGTTTGTGAAATAAAAGCAAAAATTGTGAGGAACTTGACTAAAATTATGTTCTTCAATAAATTCCAATTAAATACCAAATAAATACCAATACCTCAGTGTTCACCTAGACAACAGACTGGACTGGAGACTCAACAGTGAAGCCATTTACAAGAAGGGACAGAGTTGACTGTATTTCTTGAGGAAGCTAAGATCCTTCAAGGTTTGCAGCAAGATGTTGCATGTCTTCTATAAGTCTGTTGTTGAGAGTGTCATCTCCTCTGCCATCATCTGTTGGGGTCAGCAGCATCAGAGCCAGGGACCTAAAAAGGCTCAATAAGCTGATAAAGAAGGCTGGTTCTGTTCTGGGAACGACTGTGGAACCTCTGAAAATGATGATGCAAAGAAGGATTTTACATAAAATCCAAAAAATTATGGACAAACCTGCCCATCCTGTTCTTGAGACTGTCACTGGAAAACAGTCTCTTCAGTCAGAGGCTTCTTCAGATTGGTTGCAAAACGGACCGCTACAGGAGATCTTTCCTGCCCACAGCCATCACAGTCTATAATAACTCCTTAATTAAATGAGTTACATCAACATTTAATTTCCCTTTGGGATAAATAAAGTATTTTTGAATTTGAATTGAATTTGAAATTAAAAAACGTATTCTGCAAAACAAAAAGCTTACGAGTTGCTCCCATTATTGTATTACAATGTAAAAGATAAGCACTTCTGGTTTAGATTTAACTTGTTTACACTGCACCATTTGGAGATGTTGGACCTTCAGGTTTCATCTCATAAAAGCTGCACATTTGTTTTTAAATTGGCACACTCAGTTGTTAGAAATGATAAATGTAGACATATTGTTGTATTTATTGCTTCGACTGTTTAACAAAGAATCTGTAGAACATGAATGGATGGAATAGACAGTTTTGCTTTTCCAATCCTTCCACCAGGACATGCCTGCACTGGGCTTGCAAGAGGAACCATAAGCACATAGTGTCCTACTTGCTCAGTTGTGGAGCAGACAAAGAAATCCTCACGGCTAAAGAGGAGCTCGCCTCTCAGCTTACATCTAAACCAGAGATCAAGCGACTCCTGGGAGGTATATCTCTTTTTTTTATGGTCCTCTTATTTCTGTCATGTTCCATGTGTGGTATGTTCAGTTAAAACCTATGGTATTATTTGTCTAAATCTGTTAAAGGACCATCTTTAACAATATGTCAACCCTTAAATCAATAACAATTATCTGTGTACTTTCATAGTTGAGGTGGAGGAAGAGCCTGAGGTCAAGGAGCCTGAGTTACCAATCATTCCGAATTACCTGTCCAACCCGCCCTTCATGTATTCCAAGATGGACAATAAGTCAGAAATCCTTCAAAACCAGCTCCTCACACAGAATGGCTCTAGAGATTACACTGAAGACACGCAGAGTGATTCAGCCTCGCTTTCTTCGACCGACGAGCTCCAAAAACCCCAGAGCCTGGTATCTGACGGGTCCACTTCTCCACCACACCCCATCATCAGTCACAGTCAGCCTCAGGATGCTGAATTCATTCCTGTGCCTGAGCAAAACGGCGTGTCACCCAGCATGGCCTCATCCCACAGTCACACTGTTGTTAACCGCACAGTGCCTATTGACCTGTCAGTCGAGCCTCATCTGGTCAACCATGCTGACTACCCTCACATGGTGGCCCACAACGGTACTGTGAGTTCACCTCCGTTGGCCTCGTCCCGCCCAGGCTTGGCTGGCAACAGTGGGAGCCAGGTTCAAGCTCCAGTGGCCGGCACGAACCCCACCATGAGCCGGCAACAGTCTATTCCACAGCAGCTGAGCTACAACCAGGCCAATGGGCCCATGCCAGCGTTTCAGCCTTTCTTTTTCACCAGCACCTTTCCTGTTAATGTACAAGGTGGGTTAAACTCCTTCGACTACTTTGTTATTAAGTCTTTACGTAGACATAGCTATTGCAAAAAGCCCACATGCAGCATCCAACTGGTTGAGCCAGAAAAGACTGTTAGTGGGTGTAACATCACCCACTGTGAACTATGACCCCTCCAAAAGAGACAAATATTCAGAGAAGTTATTCTGGTCTAACAAGGTTGCTTTGTTTGTAAATGACTATAATAAACTGGTGACTCAATTATTCTGAGATCCCACGTTGTTTATTAAATAAGCCACATTGTAAATGTGATCAACAGGTATCTCTCGCTCTTTTCTTTTAGAGTTGGTTCTGAAGGTTCGAATCCAGAACCCAAATGCACGGGAGAACGACTTCATTGAAGTAGAACTGGATCGTCAGGAGCTCACCTATCGTTCCCTCCTGCGAGTCTGCTGCCGTGAGTTGGACATCAGTGCTGAGCACGTGGAGAAGATCCGCAAGCTGCCAAACACCTTGTTAAGAAAGGTACAGCTGACAGAGATGTGTTGTACATCCGATTATGTTCTCATGTGGAGTTGAAATTGTTCATTTTTTTTGTGGTACACAAGATTTAAATTAATTCAAAAGATCAAAACTGCTGCAGCTTTGGGATGGGGCAACAAAATTTACATGCATTATGAAAGCAAAATGCTGTCTGCCAACTTATAAACATCATGTGCTTGGATTTGTGACTTTTCCCATTCAAATGTCTTTTCCACCATTATTTCCTCAGTGGCATTAATTCTTGTTTAAAAGCACAGTTGATTGGAATCACAATCCTATGCTGTTCAGTAGCACTCAGTCTCATTACTTGATGTTATTTGGTTCGTGCAGAAATCTGATGGCTTCAGTTTTAGGTTAAGAGTATTTGAGGCTCCCGTAAGTTGAATTTTGCAGCACATTTTATCGGCCTGTCACTTTTTCGTTATTTCAATCAAAATATATAGAAATGATGTGATTAAAAAGTCGCCCATTTCTGTTGAAGATTGCTTGATAGACAATAGTTTTAAATCCAGTAGTTAAAGACAGGATTACAGGCAAGAGTCAATGTCCAAAACTTCGATTACATTAGTAATATTACCATGGTAACTTGACCTTCATTTCAAAGCCTTCTTAGTCTCCTGTGTACACCAAAAGGTCAGCTTAAACTGTCCTGATTTATATTTTTTGAAGGATGGCAATGTAAAACTGAGAACCTTCACACCACCTTTTGTCAGGACAGTGTGGTTATTTGCGAGCCAGTATGTCAAAAAAGTTGTCAGTTTATTTATTTCACTCGATTTGTCTTTCCTGTTCAGGACAAGGACGTGGCTCGGCTGCAGGATTTTCAGGAGCTGGAGGTTGTGTTGGAGAAAGCAGAAGGCCTGTCCCTTTTCTCTGGTACGGGGAGCTTGACAGACAGACCCTGCTACAACATGAAGGCTTCTCGCCTCACTTACTGACTCCACCGAATTTCCCGAGGTCTCGCTGATGATGACGGGCTTCTGTAGCTTCCCTCAAGCAACCTCAGATAGTCGCCCTGCCCAGCTCCTTTGTTCCAGCTTTGTTCAGCTTTGATGTTTTACCAATACTCCAGCTGGGATTTGTTTGTTCAACTGTAGCTATTGTCCTCCTCCTGTCCTCTTCTGGGCCTTCTGCTGCTTTAGTGTACCCAAATCAGTTCCAAGTGAAAGCTGATGCATGGTATCCTTGAATATGTGCAAAGTATTTGATCCTCTTTTTCCTCTTTTATCATGCTCTCCCACTGCACTTTGTGCCAAGGCTCAAGTGGGTCAACAGAGGGGAACGTTGGCTTGTCTTCCTAACAGGCTGGATTCTGGGATGGCCTTATAAGGACAAGTTTTTATTCTGGCTGTGGACTTGAGGAAAATTGGCCAGGAGGACATCAGGAAGGATTAACATAACGCTTTCTAATCAGATCATCATCAGACCACCATGCAGGACAAGTTGCTGCACAGTGGACCACACAGGAACATTAGTTTCTGACAAAATGATCTACAGAGTGATATCAAATAGTCTTGGTTGTGCACACATGCTCTTTGCATAAACCATAGTGTCTTCTCTGACAGCATCTGTTTTTAGCCAAATACAAGCAACGTTTATCTCACTTAATTAGGGGCAGTACATTTATTGGCTGCAAATACAAGCGTTTTCATCGATATCCCCTCTGATAGACAGTTTAGGAAAATTTATTTCTCTGTTTTTGAAATCATTCAGCTGTACACTGTGGTAAAGGAGTAACACAGGAGCTATGTTTTTCTCTTAGACATAACACTACGTTGCTGCTTCTTTATGTTCAGCAGCTGTCAAATGTGAAGAATCATATTTAAGTTTTCAGTCATATCGGTCTTTGCTGACAAAGCAAAGCCACATCTTGTATTCTGGTGGCAAAGCAAATGTTGTGTATTAGGTTTCAACTTAAAAGGTTTAAATCCAGCCTTGTGTTGAATATTTTTCATTGCTGTCAATTTGTTTGTTGATTTAGAATTGAGACCAAAAAAAACTGAACTAGCCAGCAAAGACATTAACGTCACTAATGAACCTATCACTGCTTTAGAGGAGAATGTAGCTTTGTTTTCTTTTCTTTTTTTCTTTTAAGATGGAAAAGCAAAACCTACAGATTCTTGGTCATAATATATATATATTTCTTTTTTATGTTGAGCACCACAATAATATCAATATATCAGAAGGCTCCTACAGTTTCATATTTAAAGCCACTCTTTTTTTGTATCATTTCAGAACTAACATTTGCCTTTGACACTTTTTATAGCTTGACAATTTGAAAAGTTCTGTCTGAAATCTGACTTAAGAAACATCAACACTGACTAGAAAATACATATTTGCTCTGAAGGCATACACTTGTATTAGACGGGAGAGTTGTTTACGCTGCTTATGTTAACATATTACTGGGGCTCCTATTTAAAGTGCAGCAAGTGGACACTTAACATGTCTTACAATCAGCGTCTTACCTTATGGTGAGAGTTTAATGCTCTGAATATACTTGAGCCTCTAATTTAGTTTTAATTTTGGTTTTATGTAATGTGTGTGTATATTTTAACCAGGTAGGCCTGTTTTTGTTTGTGTCAAAAAAATGTGCAGTTGTGCAGGAGTTCATCACTGATGATGGAAAGCAGCGAAATGCTTTTGTTGAAGTGCAATGTGAAGGAGGAGGAATGCGTTTCAGTAAGAAGAGCAAGTTAGAAGTCATGCCACGTGTGAGAAGCTGGAGCTTGAAATAACAAAATAGACATTGTGAACTGAGACATTGCGCCCTGGGTGAAGTTGTTTTTGTTGGGGTTTTTTTTTTTAAGGAAATTAGGTTTTTCTGAAAAGGGGATGCCTATGTTAGTTTGTTGGTTGCGCATTGTTTTAAAAACCAGAATACCGTTGGAATTAACCTATGCATCCAGAGTCTGATATTTTTATATACAGTAGGACCTGTATACATGTACAAATAATCTAATAAATAGGCACTGTTAAAATTGTGTTTTTGTTCTGGAAACCTCTAACTGTTCTTTGATAAAGCATGTTAAATGAAGAAATCCGTTTTCCTCATCCTTTATTTTAAATTGACCTTATCTTCATCTTTATTCCTATGCTTTTTCTGGTAGGAGCGTCCTATAACAGCATATACAGTGGTTCAGTTTATACGGGTTTGTTTTCCTTTTCAGAAGATGGAATATAATAGGATATATTCAACCAGAAGATACAGATGCTGATCATGACCTGCATCAGTTTTTCAAACAAATGAGAAACTGCAATGAATAGCTAGGTATTTAAATATATAAAGATTTTGAAGATGTAAGTACGGAGGTAATATTTATATTGTGGATTGTTTTTAATCCACACTGTCAAATTGAATCATACTGGCTCAAAAAAAAAAAAAAAAAAAAAAAAATAAAGTATGGTGGAGTGGCCAAGTTGGAGTCCCAGCTCTTATTGGTGGACAAAGCCAAAGATTAGGGTGATGTAAAGAGACCCACCGACTGCAAAGACGTCGACTTCATCACCAAACGTAAATCATAAAAATACTATTGGAAAATGTAAAAAAACTGGTCAGCAATAATAAACGGGATTTGATTGATGTAATGTCAATAATGATTTCGATTGTTGAGGGTATTCATTCTTGATGTACCATTTTATATGAAATTAAAATAGTTTTTATTTTTAAAATGTAAAATGCTTTTTAAAGTGTTGTATCTTTTGAGAGATGCATAGCACATTTCCAATCAGGAAATTTTAAATCTCCCTGGAGTCTAATAGACCTAGATCCGTTTATGAGCTCTCGTTTAGCCGGCTTTATCCAATCAGTATATATTCGTGTTTTGCACCATTGTCCTATTAGAACACTCAGTGATGTCCAAGTTTCAACCAGCCGGGTGTTGCTTGCACCTGAAATTGTAGAATTGAAGACTTTGGCCTTGGTGGTTCTGAATATTGTAATTAATTTCGTGTTATTATAGGGTGACACTTTTGGTGAGACAGTTCATTCATGTTCAGAGCAATGATCCTAAACATACGACAAAAACTGGTTTGTGAATAGATACAGCAGGCTCACATTAAACTAAAGGGCTATTGTGAAGGACTAATTAAACACAGAAGAGTTTGCTGAATTGCAGAGATTGTACCACCTTCCAGCTGCAGGGTGGCCTGCATGTTCAGTCAGTCAGTCATATGCACTTGCACAACAACCCACTGTTGTGTCATCCTGTAATGATCTTACAGTGCATGAGGTTTTGTTGTGTTCTCTCTCTGATTTAAAGAACACAAACAACACATCGTCTCTGCTGTATCTATGAAATGAAGACAATAGTGTTCATGTGGTGACCAGATGTCCAGGTGATGCAATCTGCAGAGCACTAATCTTACAAAATCTACACAGAGGGCTGTAAGTAGTATTCCTTCAAAGGACAAATCCATGTATGGAACTAAGAATTTATGCAT
The DNA here is from genome assembly GCA_014839685.1 of Anableps anableps. Taxonomy (NCBI): domain Eukaryota; kingdom Metazoa; phylum Chordata; class Actinopteri; order Cyprinodontiformes; family Anablepidae; genus Anableps; species Anableps anableps. Next base: position 14,018,904 of record CM026083.1, read on the forward strand.
TTAACTGCATTCCAGTCTACTGACCTTGTGTTCTGTTACATGTCTAGACTGGGATGGGGGATAAGCTTAGAGCCCTGCTGTGGTTGGACGTGTCCCTCTCCTTTGTTTTGAAATGAGACATTTGTAATAAGCTTAATATAAGCAGCTATAACGCCTTCATTGTATTGAACCAGACTTCCAGACCTCCAACAGAATTTAAGAGAAGCTGCAGATCTGCGTGGTCACGAATCCCTCAGTGCATTTTAGAAGTGGAGGCACAAGTGCATGCTCTGTCCCTGATCGCCGTTCGTGCCATTTTCTAACAGATCTAAAAATTTAGAGCTACTTATCTTTATGGATCATGTTTGGACTGTATTTTATATAAAATATTATAAATCCAATGTCATTTATATTCATGAAGCAGTCCATCTTAAATCTGGCCAAAAGTATATTTTAAAAACTTAAAAACTATAGAAGGCCAACCTGAGCCATGAAACTCAATTAAGCAAAACAAAAAGATAGGCGGTGCTTTTTGTCAGCACGGTTTAACAAATAATTTGGAAAGCACCAAATAATGGTACTAAAGAAAGAAAATAAAAATTCAGGAGGTAATATTGTAGAATGTCCAAGTAAAATTATCAATGTTCATCCAGCAAAATCATGGAGTGGTCAAAGGGGAGCAGTTCATGTGAGGAAAGTGAAACCAAGGTACAAGTTGTTAGGAAAAATAAGCCAAAATTAGCTGAAACTTTGCAGCATTTCTGTGCAGATGATCCAATGCCAATACTTGGACATAGCTCACCTATACAGATACCTTGCAGAAGTACACATTTCAAACCGATGGACCGGGGCAACTCTGAACACACAATCTCCTTGAGGGAGTATGGTGGTGGCAGCATCATGCTGTGGGGATGCTTTACTTCATCAGGGTTGGAATTGACAGGAAGATGGATGGAGTAAAATGCTGGGCAATACAGGAAGAAAACCTGTTTAAAAGGTTAGAGACTGGGGTGGAGGTTCACCTTCCAACTGGATAACGACCCAAAAATTGCAGCCAGGGCTAGAAAAGAATGGTTTACATCGAAGCATATTCATGGGTTAGAATGGCCCTAAATTCAAATCTGAATTTGTGGAAAGTCTTGAAAGTTGATGTTCAAAGATGCTCCATATCCAGTCGTGCTGAGTCAGTCTCTAGATGTGCACAGTGGGTAGAGGCCCCAAAAGATTAGCAGTTATAACTGTAGTGAAATATTACGGCACTCCACACTTACCATATTTTAGTTTTTGTAAAAAAAAAAAAAAAAAAAAAAAAAAAAAAAAAAAAAAAAAAAAAAAAATTTAAAAAGGTAGAAAAACAAATGTATCCTGTGCTCTCGTCTCCACAGTTATGCACTACTTTGTCCTTGTCATAAGCAACAAAAAAATACAGTATGTGGTTGAAAAATGAGAAGATGCGGAGAAAACATTATCCAGGGAGTGTGATAGCTTTTGCAAGGCACTATAAATGAAAAATCCTTAAACAGGTAGTTTAACCACAACCCATTCTTCTTTATGAAACTGTAATAAACACCACCGAGATTCAATATTTGGGCTGCAATTGCTCACATGCACTGTGAAGGTGCAGAAAGAAGTTCAAAGTCAAGGCCTGATTGCAGACAATACATGACTGAAGGCTGAGAGAGCGGTCCCCACGTGGGGTCCTGCATGTAGCTTGATTCAATATGCTACAGCCCTGCAGCCTCAGTGTTGACAATCCTGGGAATGCAGGGTCTTAAGGGGTGAAGGTTAAGGGTGGGGGGCCTAACGGGAGGGGTGGGGGAGACAAGTGGGTGAGTAGACAGTGAAAACACAGCTTGACTGTGTTTGCACATTTGCAACCAATTGAACTTGTATGTTTGTGAGCACTTCCACTTTCCTATGATGAAATCCATGTCACTAATGTGTATCAGCAGCTAGATAAATAGATTTTACCCTCTTTGCTGTGGATCCTATATTTCCTTTTTATGTCCACAGATGTCTAGCCTGTTTAATGTGAATTCCCTCACAGACAACAGGGACCAGACAGAGACTGCAGGGTTTGGTCTGAAGAGCACCAGGCCTCATTAGAAGCAGCAGGAGTTCAGCTTGGGAAGTATACAATCCATATCTCCGACCGTCACCCTACACGCACACAGTAACAAGTTTTAAGTTTAAAAAATATTACCATCGAGTGCCTTGAAAAAAGTTTTCCATGCCCTAACAAATTTTTTGCTGTTTTAGCTTTTTTATTCAGACTTGCAAACAAATTGTAATATCAGACAAAGATAATCTGAGTAAATACAACAATCCAATGATGATTTCATTTATTAAAGTAAAAATCTTTCCAAACCAACCTGACCCTACGTTAAAAATTAACTTTCCACCTAAATCTAAAAACTGGTTGTGCCACCCATGACACGACAGCTGCCATCAGGTATTTGTGTTCCAGTTTTACCCGACAATGAGTCTGAGGCAAATATTTGTATTTAATCCATACTGAGGATACTTTGAGCACAAACAACCTACTTAAGATCACACCACATCATTTTAGTGTGATTTCATTTTAGCAAAGTCACTCCTAATCCCTCCATATTTCCATCCGTTGTCTATCTGCGCTCATCCATGCGAGGACGCGGGGACGAATTATCCTTCAAAATGATCTTGTAGAGAGCAGAATTCATGTTTCATTCAGTTACACCAACTTTTACAGATGTAGCACAAACCTTCTATAAAGTTCTTCTTTTGTTTTGTCAGAGTATTTACCCAAACGTCTTGTTGATGATCAAAACAATTTTTGGCAAGTATGAGCTAGGCCTTTGCTTACTCTTTGGTCAGCAGTAGTTTTGCCTTGGGACCCTCCTATAGTTGCCATTTTTTTTACATTCTCTTTCTTTTTGTTGAATCATGAACACTGACCTTAACTTTGCAAATGAGGTCTGCAGTGATTTAGATGTTTTTTTGGTTGTGACTTCCTTGGTGTAGACCTAATCTGCCTTAGTCTCTTGGTACGCCAGGACTCTAGGGAAGGTTTACCGCTGTTCCGTATTTTCTCTTTTTGTGGATAAAGGCTCTCTCTGTGGTACGGAAGCCGAGAGGGGACGTGTTATGCATAAACTTTTTTCTGATGGTTTTCTCAAGATAACAACTTAAGATCACAAGATGATTGGTGTGTATGTTAAACCTGATCCCCTCATTGAAATGCATGCCACACCAGCGGGAGAGGACTTATAAGTGTAAGTCATGGCATGGAGGTGTAATTCTGTGAATAATTATGTGCATGTGATAGGTAAACTATAATGACACCACGTTGTTGGTCGTATGACTAAACCATCGGGAATTAACTCGTTATCTCGAGAAAACGGCCATCTTTATTTCATGATAACGACATAATTATCTCGTTATCTTGAGAAAACGGTATTCGTTATGTCGTTATAACGACATAAATAACTCGTTATCTTGAATTAACCATTGGGAAAATAAACATGCGAGTACGACCTCTCTTGGCTTCCATACTGTGGTTTGTTGGAACAGCAAAACTTTAGAAATGGCTTTTTGACCCTTTCTGCTCTGATATATGTTGATAACTTTATTTCTCATCTCATTCTAGTTCACCAATCTTGATTCTATGGGTCCATCAGCAATTAGACACTCAACTAATTTGTCTTTAAGGAGTGTGATTACTTTTTTAAAATTATATTTTACAGAGGGCCAGGTTGGCTTGCAAAGCTTTATTTCCTTTAGTAAATGCAAGACTCATTTAAAAATTGCTTTTTGTATTTACTCAGATTATCTTATCATTGTGATGTGAAAACATTTTTAGATAGTCTGAAACATTTAAGTAGAACAAAAAACTCAACAACAGCAAAAATCTGTAAGGGGGCAAATACTTTTGTACACAGCATTATATTTTAAGTAAAACTGTTTGAAAGTTATTGCAAACTCATTTTCCTTTCTGTTTTAAACAAGCTGAGGCAACCAGCTGTTTGTTTTGAAGCCTTCTCTTCCAGGAATTGCTTTTTGGGGAACAACACCGTTGGTCACAGCATGACTTCGAGTTGCCTGCACTACTTGTGACTTCTTGCATGTCAATATTGTGCTATCAGCAGATGGTGTCTGTAGTACTACACTGTTGACTGCAGTATACTCTCCTTAAAGTTTCTGAATCAAATAAGATAGCACAAATAATAATACATTTCAAAGAGGAAATGTAATGGGCTGTACTGACACCACAGAACTGATAAATAAGCAAAGTTTTTCTTTTTCTGTTTGCATGTGCAAATTTGTTACTGTGTGTAGCAAACTATTAGTGCCAAATATCCAGCTCTTGTGGTAAAACAGATAATAATATAGAAATCACTGTTTACTAAGTCAGGACACCATAAAAGCACGCAAGTAAAGTACACGTGTGTACAAATGTGGCAATAATGCTGCATTTTGAGTGTTTCTCGGAAGTCATATCTGGAAATAACATCACACTGAGTTTAGAGCGTTCAGCTTGAAAAGCATTGTGATTTACTATTTGTTTTGGCGTTAACTACAAATACAAGGCAATTAGAAAATATTTCTCTCTGTTTTATGTGTTGAAATGCAGAAGAAACTTGTTCACAAGTAGAAATTTTACACCGCCATGTGTGCCTGGCGGTGTGTGCCATGATGCCACTAAACCTTCAGAGAGGTTTAGTTTGTAGTTTATACCAGCGACATTCACTAAGTTAACCGTGTTAAAAATAAAACTACCATTCTATGTAAGTGTACGAATCAATCAAAATCCTACAAAGTGGAGTGAGTTTGGCGCCATCTGCTGGAGACATTTGGCTTAGACGAGCAAAATCAATATTGGAGTCCTTAGGCACCGCATAAAAAATAACCACGAATAAACTTAAGAGGTCCTGCAGGGCATTTTTTAAGGAATTCATTGAGCATGCAGTTAAAAATAAGATAATAGTTACTCTGTTGTTATAATATACAAGTGTGTCATAGGTTTTTCTTTTTTAAAAAATCTAAAATTAACCAAACATTGTTTTATCCAGTTTTCTATTTCATACGTATTATTCCAAAAGCTGTCTTTTTTTTTTTAAATTCATACATTTTTCATAGTTCTTTAATGTCACCTTTGAAGATGTTTAGTTTAATAATATTCCTACCAGCGACTTTGCCAGCTAAGGGTTAAGGCTGCCGCAGGTGTCTGGCCAGTTCTTTATGAAACAGCAAACTATTGTCGGCTCTTTTTTTTTTTTTTTTTTTTTTTTTTTTTTTTTTTTTTTTTTTTTTTTTTAATTAAGTTGATCATGACTGTAACTCAGCTGGGGGTTTGCTGTCCGAGCAGACAGGCCACTGTAATTCATGTAGCCATAGCTTGAGGGGGGTTCGCACAGCACCGTCAGCCCTAAACTGAGCCCTTTCTGCAAAGCGTGGAGCAACAACTAAACCTGAAAACTCTGCAGATTGGGACCGAATCTGGGACTATCGCTATGATACGATACATTTGAGTGGCTTTGAGATTAATTAATGAGATTCTGGGAAGCCTGAAGACTTTGAACAACTTTGCAGTTTTGCTAAACCCATCGGAGTTTCAACATTTTTGCTTCCCCCCCCCCGCCTCTATCGAGATGTGGTGGATGCTGTTTCCCCGATGGATTTGGTTTGTTCTTGGACATTACTGGGCTGTATTCCTTCATATGAACTGCAGTGTGACGGCGATGCCTATGATGTCTGTGGCAAAGGTGATGTACTCTCACGCAGGTCTATGTCCCAATGATCTGAACCCCAACCTGTGGGTGGATGCGATGAGCACCTGCATGCGGGAGTGTGAATCCGACCAGGTGAGCGCACCTTGCACAGACTCTGCCCTGCTGGATTGTTTAAGGCGGATGTTAGAATGAATTAATTTTGCACTAGTAAACATAAGAAAGAGTTGACAGTGCTGTGAGATTACAGTAGAAATCCTAAATCACAAGCAACTGGATATGTCAACTCCATATTCTGATCAAAAAGCTTCAAAATAAATGATGTTCTAAATTTAATTCAACCATGCTCTCATACTAAAAGCTGCTAAATATCATTTCCAAACTAGCCCCTGTTTCATTTTGCACCGTGAAAGTGCTTCTTGTAGATTAAATCAAATTACAAAGCAATAGATTGATGACTACAGTTGCAAAAAAAAAAAAAAAAAAAAAAAAAAAAAAAAATACTGATTTATATGGATTTCATGTAACATTCCGATGTTATATATCTTCTTATTTAATTGACAAATTTACATTTACAGGATCCTTCACATGAATTGTCATCGGTGGAAAATATGTCCCAAAATTTTTTTTTAGCACATTTATTGAGTTTGGACAAAGTCCAGCATCAAGAAATAATTTAGAACAATTATTTGCTTCCCTGCTGTAAACAGTTTCTGCACCCTACCTTATGGACAGCATTTTAGTATTTTCCACAAGGCTGGTGCATAGAGAGAGATCTGTAATTATTTTTCCTTGAACAATTCTCTAGGTTCAGAGTCATGAATCATCTGGTCTCTTCTCCTTAGCTAACCCCACAATTTTGTAGCTACTTCCTGACTTATTATAACCATATCTATCTATCTATCTATCTATCTATCTATCTATCTATCTATCTATCTATCTGGTACCTTCCCCAGTTGGTTATGTCCTCAGTTTAAAGGCTTTATTTATACTATTTTTTTATACATGCAATACATGTGTCCAAAACCTATGTTTTCCTTTCTTAAAATCAGGACTGTGAGCCATTCGAGAAGTGCTGTCCTAACGTTTGCGGCAACAAGAGCTGTGTGGCAGCACGCTATATAGACATCAAGGGCAACAAGGGCCCCATTGGAATGCCAAAGGGCGCCACCTGCGACAAGTTCATGTGCACCCAGCAAGGCTCCGAGTGCGACATCTGGGATGGCCAGCCTGTTTGTAAATGCAGAGACCGCTGTGAGCGGGAGCCCCACTTCACGTGTGCGTCTGACGGCATGACTTATTATAACAAGTGCTACATGGACGCAGAGGCCTGCTCCAAGGGTGTCTCAATCACTGAGGTCACCTGCAGGTAACATGTTAAGTATTTTAGACATCTATTTGTTTGATTCATGAGGTAAAGTTGTTTTGCTTCTGTCATCAAAACCCCAAAAAATCTCTTGCCTTTTCACTGCAAAATACAGTGCCTTGCTAAACTTTTCTTACCACTTTAACTTTTTCACATGTTGTCACATTATAGTCACAAACTTCAGTGTATTTTGCAGGGATGTTATGTGAGAGGACAACAGAAAGGGTATATCAGTTCATAGTTTTCAAAAGATGTTTGCAAATAAAAATGTGAAAAGTGTGGCATTATTGTGTGTAATTTATTGTGATTATAAATACAACTGTTCTGTGAAAGCCTGGGAGGCTTGTGGGAAAACATTACATCACAACAAAGTAATGCAACAACACAGTGACTTCAGTCAGAGACTTCTGCAGGTTCCCTGCAACACAGACCTCTACAGGACATTCCTCCTGCTCACAGCGATAACCATCAGTATGTAGCCTTCATTTAAAGAAAATAAGATATTGACTTACCAAAACATCTAATTCCTTTGATAAAGTGTTACATTTGATTTTACTGAATTTTGAATTAAATTACTGTATAATAAAGACACCAGACAGATCTGTGATAAATATCTGTAAAATATCAATGCAGGATTAGTTTATAACATACCATCCCAAGTTCTGAACATCTTATATAGAACTCTTCATTTCATCGTTCAAAAAAAAAACTGAATGGCAGGTAAGGAGAGCAATATTCAGAGAAGCAGCCAGAAAGTCCATGAAAACTCTGGAGGGGCTGCATAGATCAACAACTGCTGTAGAAGAATCTGTTTACAGGATGACTATTATTCATACAGCCTATAAAACTGGCCTGTATAAATGGTGACAAGAAGAAAGCCACTGCTGAAGCCATCCCTCACCATTCTCATGGTAACACACAGTGATGGTAGCATCTTGCTGTGGGGCTGCTTTTCTTTTGCAGGAGTAGGAAACTTCTCAGAGTTGATTGCAAAGTGGGTGGAGCTAAATGTAGTATAGGGCATTTCAGGGAGAAATCCTGTCAGAGGATGCAAAAGACTTGAGAATGGGGAGGAGGTTCACCTTCCATCAGGACAACAAGCCTAAACATACAGCTAGAGGTAGAATGGAATGGTTTAGATCAAAGCATACTCATGTGGTAGTCACGAATCATAATTTCTAGTATAAATACATTCACCACTCAATCTAATCCAGCTTGTACTTTTTTGCAAGGAAGAATGAGCAAAAATTTCAGTATCTAGATTTGCAAAGCTGGTACACCAAAAGACTTGTACACGTAATTGCAGCAAAAAGGGCTTCTACAAAGAACAGATACAAGAGGGTTAAATATAAATGCATGCCAAACTATTTTAGTTATTTAATGTATGAACATTTAAAAAAAAAAATCCATGATTATGCACTGCTTTGTTTTGGTGTATCACATGAAATCCCAACAAAACCAAACAAATCAAGTGTTGTCACAAAACACAAAGTTCAAGGGATATGAATGCTTTTTTTTAGGCACTCCAAATGTGTTCTGTGTATTGTTTATCACTTACCATTGACTTACTATCACATTTAATTTACCAACAGGTATCACCTGTCCTGGCCAAACACAAGCCCAGTCCCTGTCGAGACCACATTACATCCTACTACCGCTCTTCAGACCACCATCCCAACTGACATTCAGCTTCCTGTCATACACAATGGACCCATCAGACAGACTGTGTTTGTGGGTGAGACAGCCAGCTTTCTGTGTGAGGTTTCCGGGAAGCCACAACCAGAAATCACCTGGGAGAAACAACTAAAAGGCAAGGATAATGTTATAATGAGACCCAATCACGTACGAGGTAACATTGTGGTGACCAACATTGGCCAGCTGGTCATATATAACACCCAACTTCAAGATGCCGGAATCTACACATGCACAGCGAGAAATGTCGGGGGAAGTGTGTCATCACACTTTCCCTTGACTGTGATCAAGAGAGAACCAAGGGGTAAAAATGCAGAGGGGAATAATACTAACCTCCCATTCCCAGCGGCAGAATGTCTCAAGAGTCCTGACACAGACGACTGCGGAGAGGAAAGCATAAACTGGTACTATGAGCCGAAGAGGAACAACTGCTTCACCTTTACCTACAGCCAGTGCAATAAAAACCTAAACCACTTTGACACCTATGAAGCATGCATGCTGTCATGTGGGGGGGAAATGGCAGCCCCCTGCAGCCTGCCAAGCCTACAGGGTCCTTGCAAGGCATATGAGCCCCGCTGGGCATATAGCAGCACCCTTAAAAAGTGCCATTCCTTTGTGTATGGAGGCTGTGGTGGCAACGAGAACAACTTTGAATCTAAAGAGGGCTGTGAAGAGATGTGTCCCTTTCCAAAGAACCACAACTGCAAAGTGTGCAAGCCTCGAGGCAAAATGGTCTCAAGCTTCTGCAAGAGCGACTTTGTGATCCTTGGCCGTGTGATTGAGCTGACAGAAGAACAAGAGTCAGGGCATGCGTTGGTGACCGTGGAGGAGATCTTGAAGGATGAGAAGATGGGTCTTAGGTTCTTTGGCAAAGAACCACTGGAAGTCACCCTTCTGAACATGGACTGGAACTGCCCCTGTCCTAACATCACCATATCCGATGGACAGCTGATCATTATGGGGGACGTGCACAATGGGATGGCCGTTCTGCAGCCCGACAGCTTTGTTGGCTCCTCCAGTACTCGCAGAATCAGAAAGCTGCGGGAGGTTGTCCAGAAGAAAACCTGTGATTTCCTCAAAGATTTCTCTGCAGCCTAATATGATGTCAGCAATACACCTCCACTGTGTTTGTTTTCAGATTACTTAAAGCTCCTGTGACCTCACCAGTCTTACTGACAGGCAGTTTTTTTTTTTTTTGCATTTCACTTTTTTTTTGTTTTCTATTCTTCTCAAAAGATCTTAGAAAAACTGTCATCAAAAAGTATTTACTCTGAGAAAAGTATTTAATATTTTACCTTAACAAATCTTATCTTTTACACACTAATATTATTCATGTAGTAATACTTTTAATACAGTTAGTCTGTGCCTTTTTGTTTTAATGGGTATCTTACAGTTCTCATTGTGTGAGGGATAGCTTGGGTTTATTGGACTAGGATGCAGTGGAGATTTTAAGAGGAGTGATGATCTTACTTGCTGTAGATAGCTCTCAAAATATGGTTTGAGAGTTCATTAAAAAATTTTGTTCAAAGTGAGAGCTTTCACAGAGGTAAGACGATGACTGCTCATAACCTCTTCACCAAATAGCCAAACTATCCACTTAAGGGTATTGTTAAGGAATTTTGAAGTGAGGTCCTGAGAAAAAGTCATAAGCAATTAATATCTTACCTGCAGTAAATAGCTGTCTTGGCATCTTCTTTTGGTACAAATTGAAATTAATAAAGCCCGAAGGCCACAGCTAATGGATAGTCTGACGTGGACTAACACCAAAGTGAACTTCCACTGTCTTAAAGCAATTGCAATGTAAAAAAAAAAATCATTGCAGTTTATGTAAGCACTATTTAATTAATCTTTAATCCATAATCACATTTGCATTGGTCGGTAGGAAACCCTTCAGGCTAGTTGGTCCCAGAGGCTAAACATAGCAGCTCATACAAGACGAGCTAAGACCAAAGCAAACTTTGACCATCTTTAAACATATTTAATTTCAAAAGCATTATTGTAGTTTATACTATTCTATAAACCTTTAAACGAAAGTAACTACCTAATAGAATGGTGTGGCAGTGTAAAATTGAATAGAAATAACGCTCATTTAAACTGTTCTCATATTTTTATCCTTACAACACTTTACTTTCGTATTCGACAATTACTCTGACAAGAAATGCTTAAAGTGTTCTGTTGTTAGAATGTGTTTCACGCAGGAAGATCATTGGTAACGCATCGCCTCCTACCTTGATTTCCTGTGTAAATAATCATCAGCTCTAAGTAAATGGCTGTCAAGTGCTAAAGTGACATTGGTTTAGAGGTTCATAAAATAGCATATCAACTGCTGGGATGATTTTGAGACTGTAGTTTTCTGAAAGTGAATGGAGTCGGCTTTGGTCTTGGCCCCTCTTTTTCTAGCCGTTTGCTTCAGTCTTTTCGACCACCTAGTCTGGATTCATACTGTATGTAGGTGTGATGAGAGTTAAACAAACTGTTTTATAAAGATTATGACTGGAGTTGTTTTAAGATGATTGACATCCACTTTGTTTAGGCCCTTCTTGGGCTAGATATTATAAGCTCAGTCTATTGAATCAACTAATCTGGATTTATATGAAATAAAGATACCAAAAGAGTAGTTTTAATGCAGGTAAATTGTTTACTTTACAATAAATTTACAGTAAATTGTTTACTTTTATAACTGTTTAACAAAACCTCACGTCAAAATTCCTGAGCTACCCCTTTGACATCATGATAATACAATACAAAGCCTCAGTTTATCTGCCAGAAATAAATAAGCTCTTCGGTTCCATTTTTGTGGAATCATTGTGTTTCATTTACAATACTGAATATGTTTATGGACTTGTGTATGTCATATTTATTTTTTCTTTATCTCTGTCGTAGGACCTTGTTAAATGGATATATGCAGTACAGAGGAGTAAGAATCTAATTACTTACAGAGCATTTTTTATCCTTTATAGCCAACATTAGTTAATAAATAAAGATGATTTCTGAATTTACTCTCTGCTCTTCGTTTTTGTAGTCTCATTCTTCAGCTGAAGTGAAAAAAAAATCAAGCACTTTGGCAATTTGTCACAGAACTCTTGCAAGACATCCTTCCATCCATGTCCTCCTCCTTGCTCTTGTATTTAACACACACACTTGGGCTCTTGTCTGGCATTAAAGTCTGAAGCAGGTCACATTCCAGCCCAGCTGTGGAGGCCTGCCGAGCTGTGTGTGTTGTGTTGTGTCTGGGTCTGGGGCCCTCGCATAGCACACACCCCGCCGGCCATCCATTCGCGTTGTGCGGCCCCTTTCATGTGTAAGAGGCCGGGGTGAAGGGGAAAGGGAGGAGGAGAGGGACGCTGGCTGATTCTTTTTCTTTCATTCAGTCTGCCGGTCACATCTGTGTTTAGAAGACATAATAGAAAACAGAGAGCTGAAAGGAAGGGGAGAAAAACATTAGGTGGTAGTAAGGGTTATCAGTATAGATTTCTCCACTTTTATAAGATCTTTACTAAATTCTGGTGTTTGCAGCGCTTGTGATGCAATGCTGGCTTAAACTCATTAAAAATCTGTCTCAAGGACCAGCTGAGAATACATTAAGCAAGTGCTAGCCAGTGCATGTTGTCTCCCTTCCCCCTCTGAGCTTATATCTTCTGTTCTTGAGCCTGCTTCCTCAACCGTTTGCCCCCTTGGATCGACAGACAACCAGCCTCGGGAGATGAACTTTGACCCTGCTAATGAAAAAGGGGCCGCGGAGAAAAAAGGTCACTTTCATTAGAACTGTTGACAAATGTTAAGTAACTGGCTGCCCTCCAGACTGAACTCCACAGAGCCTCCTTGATGTTCTACGAATCACAGCCAGTTGCTGATTTCAGTATCAAGTTCACTTGGAGACCACCAACTAGGCAACCTGCCAGACAGACTGTAATAATAGACGAGAAAGTTGCAGGTACAAACAGGGAGCACAACCAGGGACAAAGAATTTAGTATCCAGAAAGAAAATGTACTTTTCCTTTAGATATCTATTATGAAACACATTGTTTTTAGATCTTTATAACCAACAGCTGTGCTCTGATAATATAATATGTAAGGTTTTTTGTTTTTTTTTTTTGTTTTTTGTTTTTTGTTTTTTTTTTACTGCAAAGCTTGATTTCACAATAGCCCCATTCCAAGCACAAGCTATAAAGAAAAATACATATATAATAATAAAATTCTATAGAAAAATTGTGGATTGGAACATTTCTGAGTCAAACCTTGATTTTCTTTCAACAGAAGTTGGCATGACTAGTATGTCAAAAAAGCTATAAATAATGACCCAAAAAATAAAAGGCCATGACTTATTTAAAAAGAAGTAAGGTATTTTATCTTATATTATAAATAAGGAATATTTAACAAAAGTAGAAAATTAGTCAAAGGGATTATTCAGAATTTTTCTAAGGGGTTTTATGAAGATGTTAGCTGTGAGTATCTTACCTGCAGTAGACATGTTCAAAAGTGTCTTGGTTTGCATTACCAAAAAAGTGTTCCAATTGAAGAGTCTGACTAATAGGGAATCAGAAAGAGGCCTTTTCTACAATTTTGAAACAGGTCTACACACCCAAAAATTTACATACATACATGAATCCACAAGCACACATCTAGCCATTTTAAAATGAGAAATTACATAAAGCAAGTGCTTATATAATTAAAGCACCATAAATTATTCTCAAATGAAAAACAGCATTGTACTGTGCCTCAGTTGTGTAAGAAAACCTTAGACAAACTGCATAATTGTGTAAAATAGAAGATAATAAAGAGTCCAGTGATACTGATCAAACATTGGATTAACCATCCTTCAGAAACTGTGAGTACTTCTACAGAGGTGTTATTAAAATGGTGAGGAGCATTAGGGTGTCTAACTAAATTGCTAATAAGACCCTAACTTCATTCAAATGCTGTAGGTAGTGAGAAAACTGTATATAATTAGATGCTTACAAAATGAGCTAAAGGAACTTGACTAATGAATTTTCAGACTACAAGTTGCTGAATTCCAGGTTTTATCTAATGTCAAGATTTCAACAAGAAGAAATGAGTTTTGTTTTCTGGTTACATTATAATATTAACCCCCTCAAATCTAAAAGTTTACATGTATTTCCTTAATATTTGGTAGAATCCCATTTAAACTGCGTGACTTGGGTCAACCATTTTTAGGATCCTTCCACAATCTTCTCACAATAATTTTCTGAGCTTTTATTCCATTTCTTCATACAGAATTTGTGTGAGGGAAGTTTGTTTGCTGCTTTACTCAAACAGCCCTTTATTGGCCACAAATGTACTATAGGATTGAGATCAGGGCTTTGTGATGGACACGTTAACTTTATTGTACCTGAGCCAAATTGCAGTCAGTTAAACGGTAAAGTTGTCAGTTTGCAAGGTGCATTTGTGCCCAAGCTTAAAGTTCTTTAGCTGTATATCCTAAGGTGTTGTTTTAATATTTCCACACAATTTCTTCACTAAGCCATCTATTTTGAACAACACAAGTTCCTGTGCAGCTAAACATCCATAAAACATGATGCTTCCACCCTTGTACTTGTTCTCTGGCTTGCAAACTTCTGCTTTTGTAACACTGGTCATCATGGCCATACACTTCAATTTCAGTTTTATCAGACCACAGGACATGTCTCCATTTATTAAGGCCTTCGTCTCTGAGTGCATTTACAGGCTGTTATCTGTCCTTTTTGTATTATTTTTGGTGTAATGGATACAAAATTTATATAAAAAAAAGTATAATATATATATATATATATATATATATATATATATATATATATATATATATATATATATATATATATATATATATATATATATATATATACATACATATGCAATTGTATGTGTTTCACACGTGTCCATTCTTCCTTATATTCATAGTATATGGAACACGAGACTTTTTTTATTATAAACAATTTCTTTCGCCTTCTTTAAATTTAAGACAAAATAAATCTAAATGTGTATGCTGAGATGTATTTCTTGGCAAAAACCAAGACCTACCAGAAAACAAGGCTCTTCCTTTTTTATGGAATTAGTAATGGCGTCCACAAGATGGCAGTGCCTCACAATGAAAGAAGACTGTTTTGTTACAGAGTAATGAAGATCATTCTTTTCATGTTGATTGCAGAGTTGGATTTGGTTGCTTTTCAAAAATTATGATTATCCCAGAAAAATAATCTGCAGTATATTTTATTAAATGTACATTATCCAGGATTTGAAGCTTATTCTCTTATGATTTCCTAACTTCCTGTCAACCACTTCCAAACCCCCTCTACTCAGAGAGAGTGTCATATACCACTTGAATGATTTTAATAGCAGTCAGCCAGATGGTCTGGTAGATCGGTTGGTGCAATGGATGAAGAAATCTATTACTGGATGCAGTCCTATACAAAATAACAGGCACAATAACGCACACACCAAAGCAGCTCTGTGCAGCACAGCTGGTCTGTATTCAGGCTACAAATTTGCCATGGAATGAACCAGAGAAAGGGTCACAAATATGGAAAGTCATACATGTTTGTGCTAAAATATCAGCACACTACATTCACATTCTGAACTGCCTGTAAATAAATGTAAATGTGTCACAATCCAGTTTATTAATAACAAAGTGAGTGGTGAACTGGATGTATTTTTACATGTGGAAGTACTTAGTGGTATTTCTTGGTTATGCAAACAATTACAATAAGTAACTCATGTAGAATGTCACAGACTTTGTCCTTTTAGTACCCGAAACAACAGTTTAATTTTTATCATAAGTGGGAATGTGAAAAAATAAAATAAAGAAACAAACTAAAAAATAAGTAGGACATGTTTCATAAATGTTGGCAGAGAATATAATCCAGGGAAAAACAAAGTGCTTTACTTTTAAGGTCTTAACAGTAAGAGACAAAGTATAGGTCATACAGTTTATCTTAAATATACAAGGTCAGAGTTTTCTTCCTGCTGTGTTACAATAGCAATATATTTCTAGTTCTTGTTAGCATTCATCTTAGTTTTTTTTTTTTTTTCTCTGAATATTTAGGTCTGCAGCTGTGAAAAAAAAACACTCTGACCAAGCAGTAGTATTTTCTCAATAGTTAACATCAGAACTCCCCTTTATAAAGGAGGAGAATTTTTTTCAATAATTTTGTCCATGGGGGATTACTGGGAAAGCACAGAAATATCTTACAAGTGCTAGTAACAACAAGTCACATTAAAACAAACAGTAAGCATGCTAGTTTTAGCCTAGCACTTCAGAAAATGACTTTTAATAAAAAATATCGGAAGCTGCAAAACACGAGTTTACACAAGACTCTATTGTTTGTGGAACTTTTTCTACCACACTTTTTCCTTCCATATAACTTTCCATTAAAATGCTTGGATACAGCCATCTGTAAACAACCATTTTCTTTAGCAATGGTCTTTTGTGGTTTACCATCCTTGTGCAAGTCATGTATGACTGTCTACAGGGTAATTGTCAAAAACTTTCGCTTTTCATTCAGATCTGAATAGTACAAGTCATTTTACTCCCCCAGTACACGTACTTCCAGTGTTTTTCCATTCTGCCCAATTCTTGTTTTCATTTCATTTAGTGCTCCTTTCTCCTAGTGCCAAATTTAGCTCTTCTCCTGCTCTGTTATGTTACACTCTTGAAAGTTTTACATTGTCTGGCAGCACCTAATGCTTGTCTTGGACAGGAAAACATAAAGTGTTTGTCTAGTCCTTGTATTTATTGACGGAACATCAAACAATATGTTCATTTTGTGTTTTTTAATATCATACGCATACATATATAAATATACATGCATATATACATACATGCATTTTTTTCTTTTCTTTGAGAAACTCAAAAACTAAATTGGATGTTAATCCCTTTTTTATATCCTTAGAATCTTGAAAACAGACTGCATGTCAAAGCTTATATAATGGAGATAATTTGCCCATCTTTTATGGAGCAAAGGCTATTCATCTGTACCGTTTGTTCTCTCAAGGTCTCTGCTGACACCTGAGAAGAGAGGAATGGTGGAAAGGACAACCAGAAAAGATTAAAAAAATAGTAGAAAAAAATAATATGCAAAGACACATGGAAGTAGAAAAAAAATCCAGGTGAATGTTGTTACTGGGATAAGATGGAAGCACAGAGGTCAGAATAACTTAGGGAATGTGATAGGATCATAAAAATGCTTCTCCTGGGGATTCTTTCTGACCTTACCTTTTTGCTTTGACTATAAATAGCACAGTACCTACTGGATGTGAGTAAAAATTTGGAAACCAATGCCTATCTTATCTCTTTTTTCTCTCTCAGATGAATAAATAAATGCTGATGATAAGAAAAGACAGTAAATCACACAGAAATATCCCCTGTTCCACTTTTCTTCCAATGATTTGGCTCAGAAAAACAGACTTGTGGTTTTGTTGAAAATACAGAAACCCCCCAAAAATCTAAAAGCAATATATTGCATACATGAAGCTTGTTATCGCTCAATGAAATTATGCACTGAATGTGACTATTCTCAGAAGCATTCCAGATGTAAAGTTTTACTGTGCTGTTGCAGCAGGGGGACTGTCTCTTTAATGAGATGTCACACCACCAGTCTAATTTTTATACACGTCACCTGCTGATGCATACACAAACACATTCCTTTGGTTTCCTATAGCACAGTACAGCAACATATATACACATTTACACAGCAGAAACACAAAAAAATATCACCGTTTTTCCTCCTGGGTGAGTAATAACCAGTGAGAGAAGGAGTAACACATACACAGAGCGAGAGAGAAAGAGCGAGAGAGGGGAAGAGAGAAAGAGAGAGAGACTCTGGTGGGAGGGGCTTTAAACAAAAGGAAAAGAGGGCTGAGATAAAGGGATGCTTGGGACAAAATGTTCTAATCTCAAGTCAAAATCACCAACTGTTACTTACGGTTTCCACATAGTTTCTTTTTAAGGGGACAAAGAGTGTTGTCCCGGTGTGACCCAGCTGGATGGCAGCAGAGCTCAGCTGGTGTCAGGGGATGGAAACTAGGAGTGTCAGTCTTATGTGACTGATCACATGTGAAAAGAAAGAAAACCTCTGGGTGACATTGAAGGACACCTGGAGCTTTAAGTTATACTTCAACTTGCAGCTTGAAATGAACTGTATGATATAATCAAACCAAGAACCAAGGAGGGGTGAAAGATGGCATTTGCACATCACATGTTTGACTAATTCACACAAATAAGGCTAAAGTAGTGGCTGAACTTTTAAAGAGTATTGTTACAAGCAAATAGCTGTGTTTAGGATCTGCCAATAATGACTGTAGTTATGTCATTAGTAAATGATTACCTACAGAGCCTTGGGGTAGTATTCATACCCTTTAAACCTTTTCGAAAGCCATTTACGGAACACAGCAAACATGCAAAAATAGATCATCAGAAATGGATCAGAAGATTTTTTTTTTTTTTTTTTTTTTTTTGTCCAACATTCCAAACGCTATGTGTGTGCTGCCACGCCCACTGTAAAGCATGGTGGTGGCAGCAGCATTATGCTGTGGGGTGGCTTGTCTTCAGTACAGTGAAGGAGGTTGTTCAGACTTGATACAAAAATGGATGTGCCTAAATACAGGGAGATCCTAGGGCAGAGGCTCACCTTTCAACAGTCCCCAAACACACAGTCAGAGCTACAATAGAATGGTCAAGTTTGAATAAACTAGTCAAAACCTAGGCCTTAATTCAGTTGAGAATGTGGGGCAAAACTAGGCAAAATCTGAAAAGTGACAGCACACTTGTATTGAGGCCCCCAGACTTAATATTTTGTGGAACTACCTTTTGTTGCAATTACATCTGCAAGTCTTTTGGAGAAAGTCTCTGACACCTTCGGACAGACATAAATGTTTGCCCATTCTTCCTTGCATGATTGCTCCAGCCCACTCAAATTTCCTGAAGACTATCCACCAACATCAATTCTTATGTCCTGTCACAGTTTCTTGGTTAAATATATGCCTGGTATGGTCTGACCTAAACCATCCCATTGTAGCTCTGTTTGGTAGAGGCTCACCCTCTATCAGGACAGCTCTTGCAGGTTAAGCCTCCACCATAGTCTCAAGTCTTTTGCAGCCTTTAACACATTTTCTTCCAGGCTTGCCCTATAGCTAGTTTAATCCATCTTCCTGGTCCCTGCCTAAAAGAAAGCCTCCACTCAAAACGATGCTGCCACCACCATGCTTCACTATAATTCAATTAAATTCAATTCAAAAATACTTTATTTATCCCAAATAAATAACAATAATGATGGTGTGTTCAGCATGGTGTGCAGTGCTAGCTTTCTATCACACACAACTTTCTGTGTGTTGGTCAACATGTCTAAGTATGTTCTCCTCTGAGCAGAATGTGTTCCCCAGTGCACATCACACATTTAATATTAGTGTTGTAAGATATTTTGAAAACTGTAGACTAGATCAGACTCTTTTCATTTCACTGGATTGTTTAACAGAACACAAATTATTTTTGAAAAGCCCTGTAATCATTGTTTTTTTTTTTTCTAAACAATATAAAACCTCACTGTAAATGACTAAGACTTCTGCAAGCATTTTTCTTTCTGCTTTTCAGACTCTGTCTCTGTGGCACAAGACAAGCCTGTGGATGAATGTCTCTTTGAGGGTTGTTAGGCTTTGCAGACACTGGGGGGAGTGCCATGCTGCTGTCTTTTAACGAGTTCAAGTCAGACCTCTGGTTTGGAAAGGTTTATTTCATTTGATTTCTTTTTTTTTTTTTTTTTTTTGCTTTGAATTGTTACTCCAAGGTTGATTTTGTGGTCAAACAATTTTGATCTGAAAAATAAAATGGCCTGACAAGTAAGCGGAATGATCAAAAAAGACATTTGGAAACACTTATTCTTTTCATTTTCTTTCAGAGAACAAAACATCTGTAGTTAAATGAAACAACAGATTCATCTGGATCCAACTTTTCTAAAAACTGGGTTGTTCAGTTGAACACTTTAGGTAACAAGCAGGTTCTGCTGACATCTCATAATACAGCTTTTATGAAAGGAACTCACTCAATAGTAAATGCTTGCTTACACTTCAAACAGCCTTCATTTGAGGGTAAATGTGCAGATTTCTGTTTTTGGTTAGCGTGAGCACCAAACATCAACACCAACTTTATGTTGGTGCAGTTTTGTCTAAATTCTTGGAACTCAACATGTGACCTGTCAGCCATCTATCTTGCTCTTTGTCAATAAGGGCTCACACCTATGCTAAGTGTCTCTATGCAGGATGAGTGATTTTAAAGGGGTGGTGACATCACTGTGTAAACTATTTCATGTAGTTGCTGGATATGTCAATTCTCCAGATAATTTCATTTAAAAAGCAGTTTCAGCTTTTTGTAGGGGGTTGTTTTGGCAGGCTAGATTTCCCTCCTCGGTAAAAGGGTTGGATACAGTAATGATATGTGGCTCTACCGAGTTGACTTCACTTCGATTGGCTACAACCATATTTGGGGAACTCGTCAGTAAAATGCGCTGAACATCATCTCAAATTGAGGATATAATTGCGTGGTACTTCCCCATAAATGAACTTCTGCCGCTCTTCTCTGATTCTCTCATCCTTCGTGAGTAAGTGAAAACTTCCAGCTGTTTTCGAAAACCCTCACAAAACAGCCCCCCTTTTCAGTGGCCATTCCATGCTAGCACGACTTAGCCTTGAAATTAGCCGGTGTATCAGCTGAGGGGAGGAGGGAAGGGGAGGGGGACGGCTGTTTGCTTGATGGTGTGCTCTAATTGGAGAATAGGAATTAAGCAGAAAGATAAACTGTTCTCTGATTCATCCGTTTTTGAGCAAAGAAACAAAGCTGACCGCCAGGGCTTTTGATACCAACTCTTGACATTCACATTGCCTCATCAGTGCACAACAGATCATATTATACCCCCAAAACCACAGAAAAACGAAATTTATTGTTGTGACCCCTTTAAATAAAAGCGTGTATATTCTTGTGCAAAATCACACTGCTTACTTTAGCTTCTGCTTTAAACTTGCAATTAAACTCAGATCCTCCACGAGTTCTGATAGTAAAATGTTGTTGGTAGTTATTGGAGAACAGAGACCAGCACACCGGGCAGGGAGCTAGGTGATTTGTTTCAGGGAAAGTCTGTTGACTGTGATAATATCAGTAGCTGTATAGTAAATGTGCTAAGTGTGGCACTGCTATTCAGTAAGCCTCCAGATCTGAAACCAAGTACTTTGGATGGGCCATAATTGGACTGTCTTCTACATTATTTGACAGTAACAGTTTCATAAGAGTATTAATGAAGAACTGGTTAAATGTTGTGTGCAATTTTTAAAATTTCAACAATTAAAATCCAGCAAAAAAAAAAACAAAAAAAAAAAAACAATGTTTTTAATCCCAGACAGAGGACATTTTGCAGCAATAAAGGAAAGCTACACCATGGGGAGTTGGCACATGACCTACACTGTGACACAAGAAATAATACATGGGTGAACACATTCATTGCCTCCTCTCTTTTTTTTTTTTTTTTTTTTTTTTTTTTTTTTTTTTTTTTAAAAGAATTCTCACTTAAAGCCACATGTGTTGTATTTTTATTAATGCATGCTTCCACTCCAGCCATCTTGCACCTGTGCCTGATCATTACCCTTGTTAGCAGTATGTAACTAATGTGATCCCCTCACATAATTAGTTGGTCACTTAAAACCTGGCTCAACATTGGGTGCCACAGGGGCTTGGAAAATGCACATGTCAAATATTTTCCTCAGAAAGTCATAACCCACTAAAGACTGCATTATGCACATACAGAATCATTTTAACTGCAGTTTGGCTATCTGTTTATTATCAGCTCATGTCTTAAGTTTTGATGGTGCACAGTTGTGCAAAGTTATCTGTGATGAATATTTTAACCACTCAGAGTCTGACCTTATTTCCAGAACCCTTACGTAAGTGTTCACCACTTGAAATGGAAGGAAAGCGCCTGGGCTTGTCAGAGACAGAGTGCAAGATAGAAGTTGCTGCTGAACTATTTTTGGATTGCAGTCAGGTTTCTTTCCCCCAGGGTTTGTGCCTCAGAACCATGAGAGAGTGGGAATATTAATCAATGCTTTTATTGTTTGTTATAGAAGCGCTCCCACCCCCACTGTTTGATTGGCAGGGACACTATCAACCTGTCTCCCTCTGCTGTATTACAATACAAGCTGAAAAACATTTCCCAGAGAAAGAGAGCAGAGGACTTGTTTGAACTTAAAAGCTGCTGTGTGGCAGGGAAAATTGGGACGCACGCTTGAAGTAGTTCTCTTTTTTCTTAACCAGCAATTAATAATCAACAGGTAAACAAAGGGATAAATTACATTTTCCACAGCTGTCCATGGATACACGTGTTTTCGTTTACTTATTTGAGTCCGCTACGAGGCAAATGCCTTTAATCCGACTACAGGCAAAATCCTCACGTGCAGCTCACATCTAATCAAGGCCTCTGTGTCTGTGTGTGAGTGAACTGTATTAATGGGTTTGTCAGATCCCACGACCTTGTGCTTAATGCTGAGCAGCTTAGGCGGAAAGTCTGTGTAGGTATCACATGACACTTGAACTCTGACCTGTGCCGTGTCCTGGATAAATTAGGAAAAAGACAAAGCTGAGTGAAAAAGGGACAGGATAGGGTGAGAGAAACAGAATAGGGTTACAGAGACAGCTGATGGTGATCTGTTAATTTCTTATTAAAAGCCAAATTACAGTGAAGTAAATTTGTTGGTACTATTCCATAATCAACAGTAAAATAAAACCAACAGGTAGTTTTCCTCTCTTCCTGGGGTGGAGTCTCTACACTGGGGTTTTTAGATGTTTCAATAGATGTTCAATAGGATTCATTTAATAAAAAAATAAAAAAAAAAAAAAAAAAAAAACATTTTGAAATTAGTTATTTTGATTGCTTTTAGGTATGTTTTGGCTCATTATTCTGTTGGTGACCCATGACTTGCAATTGAGGCTGAGCTTTCATGATATCAGATACTTCACTCCAGGAAGCCTTGGTAGTCCTGAGACAGAAGAACTTGAAACTTGACAGCCACACCACATTTTTGTGGAATGTAGACCCAATAATTTGAATGAGAATCCATGCAACTCCATGGATGTTTGATGCAATCAAAACATAAAATTAGAAAAGAACATTTTTTGTGAGTATAGGGTGAAAACATTGAAGTAATGGGACAAAAAGTCTATCACTTGAGCTTGCCTGCCACTGCAGCCCTTTTCCTTTAAAGAGTTTCCTATATAACTTTGCAATTTAAAACGCATCAGCCACATAATGTGCAGTTAAAAAGGAACATACACATTTTTCTTATTGTCTGATGTTAACCCAGACCAAACTTCTCTTGTTTGAGGTCAACCAGAATTACCAATTTATTTATTAAATGCAACAAAACTAAGCAAGAACATTTTGTTTATATTTTTTGTAACATTCTTCAAATTCAGAAGTTTACATACATGTGGTCAGGTTTAGGGGTAATTGTCTTTTAAACTGTATGACTTGGATCAAACCTATTAGGTTTCCTTCCACAAGCTTCTCACTATAGTTTGCTGGAGTTCTGGCCCATTCCTGCTGACAGAACTGGCATAACTCAGTCAGGTTTGCAGGACGCCTCACTCACAAACACCCTTTCAGATCTATCCACAAATTCTCAAGGATTGAGGTCAGGGCTTTGTAATGGCCACGCCAAAACATTGAATTTGTTGTCTTTAAGTCACTTTATAACTGCTTTGGCTGTATGCTCAGCGCTATTGTCTATCTGGAAGACCAATCTGTGTCCAAGCCTTAACTTCTCTGGCTGATGTCTTTAAATGTTGCTTCAATTTCTACATAATGTTTTTCCCTTATGATGCCATTTATTTTATGAAGTGTACCAGTTCCTCCTGCAGCAAAACAGCCCCACATCATGATTCTGCCACTCCCATACTCCACAATTAGGATTATACAAGCACCCTATTTTTTCTCCAAATGTAACAATTATTATTATGGCCAAACTGTTCCACTTTAGCTTAGCTGGACTACAGGACATGTTTCCAAAAATGAAGGTCTTTGTCCCTGCGTGTATTTGCAAACTGCAATCTGGCTTTTTATGTTTCTTTTGAAGTAAATGCTTCTTCCTCACTGAGTAACCTTTCAGCCCATGTCAGTATAGAACACATTTCAGTGTGGATAATGACACTGTCTGACCAGTTTCAGGAGCATCTTCAGAAGGTCTTTGTCTTTGGTTCTGGAGTTGATTTGCACTATTTGGGCCAAAACACATTCATCTCTGGGACACAGAAATTGTTCCTAAGGATGAACCAGACTTGTGCAGCTCCACAATTCTCTTTCTGATATCTTTGCTGTTTTCTCTTGACTTTCCCATGGTATCAAACAAGAAAGCAGTGTGTTCCAGGTGTGGCCTTAAAATACATTCACAGGTGAGCCTCCAATTAACTCAAATGTGTCAGCTAACCTATCAGAGGTTTGTGGAAGCAAACCCAAAAGACTTGACTCTGTTCATACAGCTTAAAAGACAATTATCCCTGCTACTGACCAAACATATGTAAACTTCTGAATTCGAAGAAAGTCACAAAAAAATCTCTAAAAAATATTCTTGCTAAGTTTTCTGGCATTTAGCAAATAGAAATAACTTTGATAATTCTAACTGACCTAAAATGAGAAAAGTTTGGTTTGACGAAACTTCAGACAGTGAGAAACAAAATGTATATCTGTTTTTTTTATTCAGTGTATGTAAATATCTGGTTTCAACTGTAATTGTTTACCATGTAATTCACGCAACAACAGTTTACAATAGACAACTGTTTGATTATTTTAAGCTTTAATTCCACCAAAAACCAAAACTTTTCCCCCAAAGGAGGAGTGGCCAAAGACTGAAGTGACTTGAGATGGAAACCATATATGCTGTTTTTTTCTTTAATTGCTTAATTTTTCCCTCTTTTAACATTAA
This sequence comes from Anableps anableps, assembly GCA_014839685.1. NCBI lineage: Eukaryota > Metazoa > Chordata > Actinopteri > Cyprinodontiformes > Anablepidae > Anableps > Anableps anableps. The sequence continues at coordinate 14,043,597 of CM026083.1, forward strand.
AATAATGTGGCAGTTTTGTCTTGTTGTCTTCTTTTAAAAAGAAGACAACAAACGAAAACTGCAACGCAAGCTTGTAATTCAGAAATTCACATTGCTACTTAATGTTACATTTATCTAAACAACTTCGGGCTCTATAACCTGTAAGAATTTTTTTTGACATACATACAATTTTTATTTTCTCCCAACTGATCTGAGTTTGCAAATATATAAATAAGGCATCTGAGAATGGCTATACCATAACATAGCTGCTATATTAATTAATTTTTTTAATTGATGTAACTTTCCCAACAGGTTTGCTATTTTTTATGTGATATGTGAAAAAGGAATGGTTCTTGTGTTACACCAGGTTTCATCACGCACTGTAAATATCATGGAACACTGACTACAGATGGATGTTACTTTCAGTTCAAATCAGCTGTCAGAATAACTTTCCTTCTTTCTAAATAGAAAGTAGCCAGCTGGTTTCCTTGTTATTTTAGAATTTCTAGCTACCATGAGAAAGTTAATTTTTCAAAATAAGTAGGTATATATATATATATATATATATATATATATATATATATATATATATATATATATATATATATATATATATATATATATATATATATAAAACAATCTTTTTTAAAGACAAAAAAGCTTTAACTCAAGATAAAGACATAATTAAACACCAAAAAATGTCAAAAAAACTGAACGTCAGTATATTAGGTAATGAAATAATAATGCTATGTACAAAATAAATAATCACAAAGCACTTTGGAATGTTAACATTTAATACAGATTGTATAAAACCCTGATGTGTGCAGTTGCAAGACAATTTAATTTTGTCCTTTGTGGTCCATGAACCATTCTCTCACATGGTGTAATTTGGATCTAATATCTGTTATAATGTCTGTTCAGAGCCCATGTCATCTTCCTGAGCAGCCATTAGTTTTCACCTCCAGCTACAGATGACTTTGACAGGCAAAACTGATGCCATTCATTTACCTGGGTGAGCATTTCAAGGGAAGAAGGCGACAATAAAAAAGGAAAAAGACAGCAGTGAAAATAAATAGGGCTGAATGTATTGACTATTTCCTGGTTGTGTTTGCCATTAGTGTTTGGGTATGAGTATTTTGCAATACAGAGTAGGAGATGCTGTGTATTCCTTGTTACTGCACCTCTTTCACTGTACAGCACTGTATTGACTAGCATTAACTCTCTAGACACTGACCTCAAGCCTTCATCCTAAAATGTAATCTCTTACCTTCCAGCTTACACTTTGCTCTCAAGTGAGCAAAGTGTAATTTGATTTGCCTGCCATACATAAGTAGTCCAGCTTCACAGACTAATACATGCCCATGTAAAATACATGAGAGAGAGGAAAATACCAGAGCAGAGTATCTATTACATTATCAAACTTTTCCTGACCATGGCAAAATAAAACTTTTTGAGTTCGTTCCAGCTTATGTGTCACTGTAATTCCTACCTTGATAATAATAAGAATGACTTTTTTCTGTGTATAAGTTGCAGAGTGACAAGTGCAGTCGGTATTATTGGCCTGATGAGTCAGTATGTCCATCAACCTGCTCCTAAATATAAAAGTGAGAGGGTTGTAAAGTCCTTCTCATTGCATTGCATTCATTTAGCACTTGTTACGTAACAGAGAAAACATGAAGCACATGTGGCTCAGGATTTACATGCATACGGGAAGAGCAAATACATACATGGTTGACCTAATAGAGTTAACAATCACTACCATCTCTCTCTCTCTCTCTCATAGTTTAAGTTGACCACCAATATGCCCATTTATGTGTTTTTATTTAACTTTAATTTAATTACAAAAACTTATAAGATAAATTTGGTTTTTGAAAACCTGGACAACAAAAGGTGAAGGCTTGACATCAACTTAAAAATAAATAAACAAAATACAACAAATCAACATCATACATCAACCACCTTTAGGAAGGCAGTTAAAAGAGCATTAAACCTTAGTATACTTTGATTAGTATTTGAAGGTGTTAAACATTTACTCAAATTAGGGGGAAATTTACCCAGTACAGCTTCATACATAGGGTGAGCAAGAGCTAAGAAACCAGAATATGAATAAATAGTCATATGTTCTGAACAACAAATGTGTTATAAAAGTGCAGAAATAGTTATGCACAGCATCAAAAAGATGAAGAGGTATCCAAGCTACATGCATACTGTGTGACTAGGTTCAATTTGTAGAATAGAATAGAAATATATATAAATACATTATATTACAGATGACCAAATTAAAATGCTACCCGAACAAGTTTTGACTGATAAATTAAGACAGGCCCTAATTAGATAATCAACAGTCATTTTAACCTTAAGACTAAATGCTGATTACATTCTGTCAAAGAAAGGATCTCATCCAGCCAAATACCCGTAATATTTGTAACATGACATTCTCTCAATGAGCTCTCCCCTTAGGGTAGAATTACCAACAAGATCTGAGATGTGGGAGCTTTTCCTGGAAAACATTATTCACTTTATTCACCATAAGAGCCAAATTTAGGCCAAACAGGGATGCCTGCAGCAGATGAAAGGCAGTTTGATGTTTGTTACAGCCTATTTAGAGTAGAGCAGATGACAAGTATGGTGTCATCTGCATAAAAGTGCATTTTGCCTATTTTACCTTTAAATTTAAAAAAAAAAATAAAAAATAAGCCTTATGGGATTCTTTTAAAAACTTACAAAAACTGGACTTACATCAAAAACACATTGTGTTTTCCCTGAAATGTTAGATGTGCTATTGTCCACACATTTTCTAGACCAGTGTTTCTTAACCTTTTAAGTTTTTGACCCTCAGGTTAACAATGAAAGAGTTGTGACCCTTACTTGTTTAAGTATAAACTCATTGTTAATGTATGTTTTGTATTATTGCATTAAATGAATATATTTGTCAGAGGTGTTAATGTTTTCCAAGTGCTTTGAATTAGAATTTTGATAGGACATCTTTCTTACTGGCTACTTGATCAAACTGCAGCTCCTTGTGGTGATAATAAATTGTTTTCTTCAAGTGTGAACAGTGGTTATAAGCCGATGGAAATTTTAGACAAACTTAAGTGCCTCTTAATAAAGAAAAGATTTACATTTTGTTTATCCTTCAGACAGCATCTACTTTTCTTTTGTATGACAGCTACATGGTTAGGGTGTTACACATACGTCAGTGTACCTCTAACTTTTTTGGTGAGTAATTGTACATTAGTATTGTCAGAATAACAACACAGATTATATTTTCCCTCTAAGTTAGAGGGGATTTGATATGTTGTAATGAAATCAGAATCTTAATAAAAGAGAGCACACACATCATCGTGCTTTTAAAGTGCAAATTTCAGACTTTTGATGCCAGGTGATGACAACAGAAATGTGAATGAAAACTGAATTTGGAAGATGTGACAAAAACTTTTGTGGCGTATACAATCAAACTCAGTTTAAATATACCACACATATGCATCATTGCAACAAAATATCTATAATTTATATGATATCTATAAATCTCATGCTCTGCTATGTACAATCCCTGTTTTCAGTGATGAAGACTCATTCACCTGGGCTAGTTGAACATTTTAAGCTGATGTAGCAGGAGATACTTTCTGATGAATTCTGCTTATAAATATTTAACCGCTGGTGGGCAGTCAGTGTCTGTCTAGAGAACACTGAACTTTTCAGCCCAAGATGGTCAGATGATCATTAGATATGGAAAGAAAAAACAATGTTGACACCACAGCATAAAGGAATGTTCTCTATTCTTATACAGTAACACTAGATTTTTCACATTTCTATCCAAAATATACAATATAGAGGAGTGCATCATAACTGATGCCGATACTTAATGTACATGACAAGACCTCATCTCCAAAAATGCATTTAATTTCTTCATATTAAGATGGTTTTCTTATATGGAATCATATGTAGCTGCATGTTTTATCTTATGTCAGAGTTAACAAAAATTAGTTAAAACAAAATTATCATAATATAAATCACTTTTGAATTTCTTTTTAGGTCATCCCAAGACCTTTAACCTGGTGACATCCCACAGCAAGGTCTCAATGCCCACTTTGGGAACATCTACCTTATAACCATGAGCATAAATCAACAGTATTCCTTAAAATTAAACCAAGTGTAGTGCAATAATATTATGCATCATAAAAAACAAGAGTTCCCTAAAAAGAGAAAAGGCACAGGTTGTGTTTCAGGTATCCTGTTCACATAATTTAAAAGCAGATGGAGCGTGAAGTAAAACTCTTTCCTGCTAATCAACAGAAGCTGCTGCAGCCTTTTTGCTTTTCCTCTCCTCAACTCTGTCTCAGATTCATTGTAATGCAGCACAGAACACTCCACACATGGACTTGACAAAGACTGCTTGTACTCTAGTAGACCTTGGGCTGGGAGCCTTTGTGGCAAAAGTCTGTGACCTCACTCTTTCCTTTTATTGTACAGACTCACATAACACAAACAAATGTACTTCTGAGGGAAAGCACAGACATGTGGACAATTTGAGGAAAAGAAGGGCATCCACACAAATTTAACATTGTGTTGTTTACAAACACAGGACAGTTCTCGTCGGCACGCTTAGGCACAAATATTGTTGATGCACCAAAATATAAATACTTACTCATTTATTCACAAGCTCACTGTCCCCCAGCCTAGCTTTTCATAATGCTAATAGCCTTGATCCTCTGAAAGGTTAGAGGAAGAAACACAAAGCTGACCAACATATGAGTGAGTAGGCTTGTGTTTTGAATGGGTCTGTATGTTTATAAAGGAACCATGTTTTGTCACGGTTCTGCACAAAATAAGCTTCCAGAAAAAGTAGCAGTGTTTCAGTATGATTTTAAGATCCTTAAAATTGGTGATAAAGTTGACAAACTCACTATAACTTAAGTCACATCACCAGCTGGGGAGGTTTTCCCTCAGTAAACAAACAGGGTAGTGATGATGAATGAAATAATCCTGATAATGATAGAAACAAAATTTATTTCCAACACATCTGATATTTTGAAGAAAAAAATATAAGACTTTGTAGAAAACAAAGCAGAACTACAGAGGATACCTTTAATTTTAATTATTTCCAATTGTTTCTAGAATTTGGAGCTATTTTTGTTCTTGTTACACATAAAGAATCTACAGAGAGTCTTCCACTCTTTTTAAGAGATAAATATATTCAGCTTTTTTGACCAAATTGGTCAGGAAGCTATCTTCCTGACCAATTGAGACTTCCAATTTCTTTCAAACATATTCATATGGCTTAAACATTTGCACTGTGTATTTGTCTTGTTAAAAGCAAAAACTTCAATGCAATGTATTCGGTTTTTATGTGATGGACTAACACAAAGTATAGTAGAATTGTTGGTGGAAGAAAAAAATTATAGCTGTTTTTAAAAAAAAAATTGCAACAAAAAAAATCTGAAAAATCGTGGTTTGCATTTCTATTCAGACCTCTTCACTCAGATACCCCTAAATAAATTATAGTCCTACTAAATTCCTTTAGAAGTCAAGCGATTCGTTATACAAATGTTCTTCTAAGGCCTTAAAGGTATTTTGGAGAACATTTGTGAACAAACAGCATCATGTAACACAGCAGGCAGTGTCAGAGAAAACGGTGTGGAGATGTTTAAAGCTGGGCCAGATAACAAAATTATAGGCCAAACTTTGAACATTTCATTTAACACAGTTCAATCTAAGATTTGCATATGGAAAATGTGACACATCTTCAAGTCAACTCAGATCTGACCTTCCATCTAAAGGGGCAGTTTGGGCAAAGAGAGCATTAATAGACGCAGGTAGTGGGTACATGGTTACTTAAAAATAACTGCAGAGATCCACAGCTTAGGTGGAAGAATATGTTGACAAAAGAAGTCGTAAAATCGACAAATCTGGTCTTGATATAATATTGGAAAGAGTAAAGCTATTGTTGAAAGAAAGGTATTAGAAGTCTCATTTGCAATTCCACACAAAATGTGTAGGGGGTTTAAAAGAAGATACCTTGGTCAGATGAGATCAAAATGGAACTTTTTGACCACACAAAACACTATCTGACAGAACAATGATACAGTGCATCATCCTAGAACACCAATTCCACCATACAACATGATAGTGGCAACATCATAAAGTGGGAATATTTTGAGAAATTAAATATATTAAGAAAACCTATTAGATGCTGCTAAAAATCTACAGCAACTCTAAACAGCTACAGTACAGCAACTCTAAACATACAGCCAGAGCAGCAGTACCAGGGCTTATATCAAAGCATATTCATGTGTTGAAATTGTCCAGTGAAAATTCAAATCGAAATCCAATTCCTATCAATCTGACAGAGCAATTTTGGAAAGACAAACTGATAATAATTTTAGTCTTTAGATGTGTAAAGCCGATAGGGACAGACCCCAAATGATCTAAGCCTGAATAGTGGTTCTACAAAGTATTACCTGAATACAAATACACAGCAAACGTTTTAGATATTAATTTGGCGCTGCCCATATTTTCCAGAGATACAGAAAGAACAATTATTCATTCTTCTAAACAAACATGAAAGTTAAGTATTGAAACAAAGCATCTGGATGTTCAAGGTAAACTGAAAAACATTCAGTCTTCTACAGAATTAATTAATGTGTTTGTGAAAAGTTTGGCTTTACCAGATTTGTCCTCACAGGTTTGTCTCATCTCAGCCTCAGATGTTAACTATGGTGTCTATATGATAAGTCCATCTAGGATCTTTTAGTGTTCCACCATTGTTCTCTAACAGTCATACTTGCTTTTCTGGTTTTTCGGCCTTCACAACCTGACTAGTTTGACTTGACCTATCCGAGGTACATTTGTAAACTAGACAGCTTAAAAAAAATTATTACATTGTGTAGCTAGCCCGAGTTTTTGGACAGCAGGCAATAATGTTGCTTGGTTATTGTGGCATATTTGTAGATTTCAGTTAACCAAATGAAATAAGAAATTTATGCTATCACATCTCAATCTGTTTTAGGTGAATTTCTTGTGGCCAGAGTTAACTCTTTCTTAGATTTACTTCTAAGTTCAGTTTACAGGTTTAAACTGAGTTAATTCATAATCAGAGTTCACCTTCAAAACATTTTGAAATAAATGTTCAGTCATCTTAAATTTGTTGAAATAAAAATTAAAATAGGTCACAATGTCACTCACAAGTTAAAGGGGTGGTTACATCACTGTATAAACCATTTCAAGTAGTTGATATTGATGCATATGTCAATTCTCAAAAGAATTTCATTAAAAAAAAAATAGCTTCACTTTTTTGTAGGGGGTTGTTTTGGCTGGCCAGAATTCCCTCCTCGGTAAAAGGGTTGGGTACGGTAGTGATATGTGGCTCTACCGAGTTGACTTCACTTTGATTGGCTACAACCATAATTGGGAACTCTTCAGTAAAATGTGCTGAACATTGTCTCAAATTGAGGATATAATTGCGTGGTACTTCCCCATAAATGAACTTCTGCCGCTCTTCTCTGATTCTCTCATCCTTCGTGAGTAAGTGGAAACTTCCAGCTGTTTTCGAAAACCCTCGGACAAAACATCTCCCCTTTTCAGTGGCCATCCCATGCTAGCACAACTTAGCCTTGAAATTAGCCGGTGTATCAGCTGAGGGGAGGAGGAACGGGGAGGGGGACGGCTGTTTGCTTGATGGTGTGCTCTAATTGGAGAATAGGAATTACGTAGAAAGATAAACTGTTCTCTGATTCGTCCATTTTTGAGCAAAGAAACAAAGCTGACCGCCTATGAGCAGGGCTTTTGATACCAACTCTTGACATTCACATTTCCTCATCAGTGCACAACACATCATATTATACCCCCAAAACCACAGAAAAATTAAATTTATTGTCATGACCCCTTTAACAAAGTGATTTTGTCATTGTACACCATTTGCGATTTGGCCTTTGCTAACTTGAAAGTAAAATGAGTCAGAACCTTGACTGCTAGATGGTCCATTAACACTACCTTTCTTATTGCAGCCACTTTAACTGCTCTACAAGGTTAGTGCCTCTGAAGGGAATTAAACACAGCATCTGAGCCATACTTTTGACTATACTTGCCTGTGTTGTGAATTGGTGCTATATAAACAAACTGAGTTGAATTGAATTACACAATGTTCAGACAGAGAAAACTGCAGCTATGCAGTCTTTTTTGTAGGCTATCTGCAAACCCACCAAAAAAATTCTTTGACCATAGCAGACTTCTGCAAAGTAAAAGCAAAGCCAAGTGCAAAAAACCCACAAAGCATAATAACTTTGAATAGGGTATGAGTCATTTTGAGTCTTTAGTTGATGTTGTTATGTTTGTTGTTATACGAACACACTCACAGATGTGTACAGCTGTCAGTTTGAGGGGAGATGCTGCCATTGTTTTTTATGCATACAATTGCTATGGTTATCCCTCCCCCTTATTTAATGATGCCCTGGAAGAACCGCACCCAGTTCAAGTTTGTCATGAACAAAACAGGATCTTTAAGTCCAGTGTTGTCCAGAATATTAACCTTCATAATGAAGTTTCTAATTTCAACATGTCCGTGCATGTTCTGCTTGTGGCCAGAATTGTAATTGTATAAACTGAGTAGCACTAGATGGAGGGAAAAGATAATGGAGGGAAAAGAGCAGTGACCATGACAATATGAAACATTTAAAAATAGTCAATTTCAAGCTGGTTTAAAATTATTTTTTCTTTTCTGTGCATACACAATGCAATGAAACCTGTAAGGTGCACCAACTCTTGGGAGAAGAACTGGTGGCATCTGTGGATGAACAATGTCGTACTCACTAACAAAGGTCCCGAGATTCTTTTTCTCGCACAGTTCTACACTAATGGATGCATAATCAAAAATAGCTTTCCTGAAAGGAAAAAAAAAAAATCCCCCACTTAACAAACATCGCCGGTGGATTAATAAATTTAAGATCAAAAAAAGTTATTTAAACCTATTATTTTACAGTTTTGAAGTTACTGAGGGAACAATCAAACCTAATTTGATCATGCAGTTTATTTTGCTAAAGAGAGGTTAAGAGAAGCGATATTGCCCAACATTGAGACAATTTAACTTCATTGAAAACCTTTGAGATTTGCTTTATGTGGTAGTCTGAATTTCTGAACATGAAAATAAGATTTTGTTAACCTAATATTCTTTTTATTTTAACACCTTATAAATAAAAAGTCTCCACTTAACAAACATCACTGGTGGATGAATACCCTTTATAAATGTCTGATATATATTGTGTAATGAATAAGAACAGAGAGTTTAAAGAAGGTATACAAGTTTCTCCAAGTGACTGCATACATTGCTTTGGATGGAGCTGACTTTCATTCAAAGAGCCAGAAACTGATAGAACTGTACATGAACACACATACATGTGCATCTGTGTTGGTCAGTCAGAGAATGACATGTAAAGTTGTTCTGGCAGTTGGTTATGTGGTAACCAGAGGGAGGAACACAACAGAGCAGAACAGAACTTCAGCAATAATACCACAGTGGGTCAGCCTGGGAGAGAGAGGAGACAGAGAGGCACAGCCTGCTGAGCCAGGCCTCTCATTATGTGGGATGTAATCTGAGCTTTCGGGGCGCAGACCAGCCCTCTGACTGTGCTGAATGGGAGTGGGATCGGGGTGAAGGGTTGATGGGGATGGGGGGGGGGGGTCCAACACCGGCCCCAACTCACTTTCCTGTGCTTTCACTCTGCTTAGCTCGGCAACTCTGATTATAAACTAAGAGGGTGGGTTGGATATTTGGGGCATGGTGGAGCTGGGGAGGGTGGGGACAGCAGAGGTTTAGATGGACCAGGGGTGGTGAAGGTTTGGGTTACAACCATGTGATGAAAGGGTTACCTTGCAAAGCCTGGATAGGTTGGTTTCTAGCATTCAATTTTATATTCCTTAACTTTTTTATGTTTTATGAGGTTACAACCATAAATCTCAAATTATTTTAGCTGTCCAGGGCACATAGGAGACATGTCAAGTCAAGTGTTCTGGTTAGAAGAGACCAAAACCTAATTTCTTGTTCTAGATGTAAAATGCAGTCTGAACACACCATTCCCAGCTGAAACATGGGAGTGGCAGCATTATGCTGTAAAATGCTGTGAGACCTCTGCTATGAAACCTCTACTGTGACAACTCTGCCCCACAGCATAATGTGGGGCAGAGGTTAACCTTCTCAGAGGAAAACAACCCTAAACACACATCCATGTGTTAGGCTGGTCTACTTTAAGCGCCCTCCTAAATTCAACTAAAAATCTGTGGCAGGATATGAAAACTGAATTTCAGAGATGCTTTCCATCTATTTTATGGGCAACAATTTCATTCTTGAAGCTGGTAGAGACATATCTCAAGACTCATTGACTCACAAGGACAGATTTCATTAGCAGAAAAAAATTCAAACCATGCAACATTTTTGCTTCACAGTTATGTGGTACTTTGTGTTGCCTTTTTGGTCAATCCAATAAAATTGTAATAAAAAACATTGGCGTTTAATGGGCATGAAAACTTTTGCAATGCAACATAGAGCATAAAGAAATTTTAAAGTATTTCAGTGAAATCATGTCTCACTTTCCCAGTAACAAGATGTTCAAAAATAGAGGTAATGTGAGATTTTGATTCATTGATATGGAAATCGTCTTACATGTAATGAAATGTTTTGGGTTTTTTTTACTCTCTTATTTATGCCCAGAAGCCATATTGGATTTTGAAGTTGGGAATAATAGGAAACCCCAGACTTTCCAACATGAAATTTTAACATCACATTAACTTTTTTGTTAAAGCTGCAGTATGTAATTTTTACAAAAAAATATGTTTTTTGCTTATTTGTTAAAACTTTCACCATGTTGTGACAGTACGGTATGAGACAGATAATCTGTGAAAAGATTGAGCTCCTCCACCTCCTCCCTGAGCTACTATCGCTGTCTGAAGAAATACACCACACCCGACCAAAACCAACCAATCAGAGCCTGTAGGAAGGTCTTAGGTCATTCACCCCTGTGTATGCACTGCTAAATGTGCTAATGGTGAAGAAAAACTTACCATTCCAGGAAAATTGTTTATCCACCATCAGCAGTGGTTATACTAACGAGCCTAAGCATTCATGGCAGGCCATGTTGTGGTGAACCAGCTCTAACATAGCAGAGAGCAAGGGGGAGTGTGTGAGCAGCGTGTACATGAGTGTGATTCACAGCGCTAAGACCCTCCTCCTGGCTCTGATTGGTTGTTTCTGACTAAGTGGTGTCAATCTGCAGCTGGTACCGGGAGACACTGGCAGAAGGCAGAAGAGCTTGATTTTTTCACAGATCATCTGTCTTATGTTATACTGTCACGACATAATGATAATTTCAACAAATATGTAAAAAAGATATTTTTCATAAAAGTTACATACTGCTGCTTTAAGTTTGAAAACTCAGCTTAATATGGAACACATCATTAAATCAAACCAATCATCAATCAATCTTGCAGCACAAATGGATAATATGTAGGCTGTCGCTTCCAGTATTCAGGGACGGAGGGGACCCTTCTAAATGCACAGCACTAGAAACACATTTAAAGGCTAATCACAATTTGTGTCAGCAACTGTGAGTGTAAAGTGTTTAAGTGTGATGGTGACGTCAATCCACAAAAGACATATTAATGACCTTGCCTCACCTCAACCTAAATTATGCCTCTACACAATGTAGATGATTAATTGCTACCTTCCATTTCACGTGCAAAAGCATGTGGGTGAAGTCATGCAGATTTAGTGTGCATGCTTATACACAACTATGTGTGGTGTTAGGTCTGACAACCTTGGCCTCTTCGAGCTAATGAGGCCTGGCCACCAACACCCCATGGCTCAATTCAATCACAGCATGCACACCATTCATTTGCCCTGGCACAAACTGTCTATTTTCATCATTAGACTGCATACTACATTTCTCATATGGGCCATTACAAGCATTATTTAGAGCAGCAGCACACCTTTCCATCAAATATAAATGAAGCAAAGAAGTTCAGGCTTGCGAAACAATTTTAATCCAAAGAAGAAAAGGGTGAGAAAGTCTTGTAATGTGACCCTGTTTCTTATTGGCAGAAGTATGCCTTGTATGAAACAAGCAAGAGGGTAGATTGTGTATTATCATGTGATATGTAAAAGGGAGGTGGGTGGTTCACCCCAGGGGAGCTCTCTGCCTGCCTTTATGTGTTTTTGTGTTTACTTTCTGCAAGTTGTAATTGGAGGAATGACTCACTCTGGTGTTCTCTGGGGAACAAATTATTAATTTATAACCCCTTTCTTGCCAGACTAAAGTTTTAGTAGAAAAACAGTCGCAAGCAGAGAAGAAAAGAAGCAACTTTCGGGAATTTCTGTTGTATGTTTTTATAAAGTCCCATGTCTTCTTTCAGGCTAAGTGAATAGTGGCCTAAAATAGCAATTTAACATAGTTATGTGATAATATTTTCTACATTTTTTTTTAGCTTGCTTGTCCTTAGCTTAGATTCCACAGCTGTGTTTCATTTTGAATGTAGGAGTCAGGAGGGTAGTAGCTGGCAGCCTACACTTGCTTGTGAGTCAGTCGAATCACTTACAGTTGGCACGCCATGTCATTTGACAGAGAAGAAAAAGAGCCATAGAGCAAGAGCACACTGAAGCTAATGATAGAGGGCAAAAGCAAGAATGAACTGTCCCCAAAATCTGATGGGTGGAGCTGCTGAAAAGATTGATGTTGTAGCAGGTGTTTTGTCAATGGCACCAAGCTAAAAATCATGTTGAGGTGCAGCGCAGACAGCAAAGTGATTTCACCTGCCATCATGAGACACCACAGTCTGCCCACTGCTGCTTTTATCAGTCTGAAACACCACTTGTCATGGTTACAATAATACAGTGGTGATGGTTAAAAGAAACCAACACTTAATCTCTGTCTGAAAAGGTAATGAACATTTTTACATAACCCTGTTTTTAAATTCAATAAACTTTAGTGTGAAGTTGACTAAAACTGAAAAGTTAGAAAGACTTTCATGCCGTGCATCTGATAACTCATAGGAATGTGCTTTTAAAACATCTTCAAAGGAAATCTGTTTTGAATGCTTAAGAGGCAGTGGAAAAACTGCTTTTAGTCAGAAGAACATAACACTAAAGCCACAAAGTAGTTAAAGTAGGTCAGGAGGGTTGTGCTGTCTATTTATTTCAGCCAAACATTTAAAAAAAATGTGTGAAAAGCCAAAGACAAGCTGACATGTGAGAAATGCAGGATGACAGCAGCAACTCACTTCCAAGTTTAAAAAGTTAAAGGTTTAAGTCTTTGCTGATAACGCTTTATTCTCATACTTATGAGCTACCGATAGGAACAAAGGGTCAAGTTGAAACTTATTTAAACAATGGCAAAAAGGAAATCCAAATATACAATTTTCTCTTGAATTTTGATTATATCCTGCACTGAAACTGCTTTGGAAAAAGTTTTAAATGACGTAGATTTGAATGGAGATAAAATGTATTATATTGGTCTCTGCTGAATAGTCTCAACCTCCGCAACATTTAAGCATATGTTTGTCATGTAAGTCTTAACATGCAAAATGCTTGAACAGGTTTGTCATAAAATGTCAGGCATATTTTTGTACATTCCAATTAGATATAATTTTCTAAATATGTCCAGAATTGGTAACTTGCTTCCAGGTGAATCCTGAGTTTTTCCAACAACGGTAAATGTGTGAAGCAATGGATCAACCAATTATCAACCAGTTTTCTGAAATAGCTCAAAGGTGTATCTCATGAACCATCAAATGGCAAATATATGGTGTATATAGCCAGAGCACAACACAATGCTACATTTCTGACAACGGAAGGACAAGGATTTGGATGAAGTCAACAGCCAGAGAGAGAAGAAGAGGAAGATGAGTGAAGCTGTGTTGTGGAGGAGCCAGGAGACAAAACAGAGGAAGAGGCAGAAGAGGCCGAGAACAAATGCCAGTTTCCATCACTCCAACATCATCAGGAAATGGTTTGCGACCCTCCACAGGATGCTGATGGAGTTCCTCTCACCCTACTCCTCATTCTTTAACCCCATTGAGGAATTTTTCTCAGCATGGAGATGGAAACTATATGACCGCCAGGTGTAGGAAGCCTGCACTGTAACTCCTACAGCACTGCAAATACTGTGTTCCTTCAGGAGATTGTTTTATATTCCCATTTTTACCCCCTTTTTTCCATGTGCTTTGCAGTGCTGTCTTTCCTGTAACACAGTGACACGGTCTGTCAACAAATTACAGTAAAAGCTTAAATGTGAATCTTGTCCAATCTGTTGCCATTGATCTCCTACAATTACATTTTACAATATTTGTCATTAAAACTTTAGCTATAGTTTACAACAGAACATCCCTCCCAAGTACACTGTTATTTTGACAAAATTCAATTTCAAATTCAATGTTATATTGGTCAAAATTCACTACTGCATAATGCAGATTAAAAAATTGAAATTACTGTTTTAGGTCATAGATTAACTCCCAACCAGACTCAATGAACCAGAGACTCAGAGCAGAGAGATAAAACTTGGAATTGTTATAAACTCAGACTTTAATTTTAACTTCTGAATAAAGTCTATTTCATACATACATACGTAAAGCGTATTAACACCAGGAAAGTCTTTTGGTCCACTTGTTTAGTCCAGACCAAAAGCAGACTTTTAGGTGTGGTTTTTGCTTTCATGTTGTACTTTTTGGTAAGCAGACTATAACTTGTAAACAAAGCTGCACGGGTGACGATCATTGCTTCCATTCAACAGAAATGACAGGGGGGCGCAGGAGAGAGCACAGACTCGGAAAAAACAGACTTTGGAAGTTCTGCTAGCTGCATTTCTGTTGTGCACATATGTGCTGTTATTAAAGCTGCACTACAATTTTGAACATTTTAACATGTCTATAGTCAAAAAGAACTTCACACAAAAGTACAAAAAAAATGTTGGGATGATACTGAACACACAAGGCAATAAAGAGAGAAACCAACTTAAAGGAAGAAGGAGAATCATTTCAAAAAGGTCTTCGTGTTTGTGGGGTTTGTGGAGGTTGAATCCTCCAGAACGTTCCAGTGGGACACTTTTAATTGGATGTTAATTGTGAATTTAAAAGCCAACCCTATGTGTTATATTTTCATTCTCTGAACCACAGTTGCACCCTCTGTGACAAAAAGATAGATGATAATTTGTGTGTTACTATCTTTGGTGGAACACAGGCTCTGCCCACCTATCAGTAGCTGGATTTGGAGACCTGAATTGGGGATTATAGCTGTGAAAAAATAGGTGTGGTAGGTCTCAGATTAGTTTGACCTGTTTTTATAAGAATATTGTGTAATGCCTGAGGAAATATGTCTCAGACACTATGGTTGCTTTTTAAAGATGAGCAATGAACCAAAGTTGAACCTTCAAGATGACTTTGTTCAGAAGTAGAGAGAATGTGGCTTGTTATTTTACATATATTTATATATCTTTTTTTCCAGATACTCATAGGAAGGGAGATTTCAGGATGGGAATTTTCTGCTAAGCTTAGGACACAGCACACATCATAAGAACAATAGATCAACAAACAATAACTAGTATAATAGAAATAAAGCCTCCCATTCTGACTGACTTTTTGTTGTTTTCTGGTAAAATGTGTCGCTGTCAGAAGTTTGTCCCTTCCTTTTTGGAACAGTGCTGTTGACTCATGTCCTTATTCTTAGCGCACTGCATCAGATGTCCGCTTTGTATAGTTTGGCTGGTTCACCATCTATTTCAGTCCGCTTGTAAGGACAAACGTGCTGTTAGTGGGAAGACAGATAATGGTGAAGGCAGAAGAGAAAAATGGGAATAAGGGAGTAAAATACTGTAAAGTCACATTTAGAAACCCCAATGTGGCTTTTGGGAATTCTCAGATTTTGAGTGTATTTTGCGTATTTGGTTTACATGTTAATTTGAAGACGGAAGTAAATATTTGTTTAACTGCAATGTAAATAACTTGACAGCAGCTAAGACAATATGTAAGACCAATTGAAAAATGGCAAGAATTCACATTTTGCACTGTTGGATCTTTAGAAGGTTCTAAGTAGAGCTTCAAAATGCAAAAAAGAGGAAACTGGAGTGAGACAAAAAGAATGAGAAAGCAATATATTTCAAACAACTATTAAACTGAAATTGGTTGTTCATCAGCTGAACAAAAGTTTAAGACCACAGCATTTGAAAGCCCAAATTTTTGCAAAAATGTGGATTCAGTATCATTTTCTGTCTGGTATCCACACTGTCATGACCTACTGATGGCAAAAGCAAAAAAGATTTCTCTCTTTGAACACAGTCGGATTGTTGATCTGCATAAGCAAGGCCTTTCGTAGCATATCAGCATATTGCTGCTGAGGTTGGATGCAGTAAGACAGACATTTTAAACTTCTTAAAAGAGCCTGAGGGTTATGAAACAAAAAAGTCAAGTGGCAGACCCCAAAAAATTTCACCAACCCTGAGCTGGAGGATCCAGTTGGCTGTCCGTCAAGACACGGGACGATCCTTGGCCCAAATTAAGCTCATCACTGGTGCAAACTACAGTTCCATAACCATCAGACGGCATCTGCGAGAGAAGGGTTTTAAGAACAAAAAACATCTTCAAAGGCCTCATCTCCTTCAACAGCACAAAATTGCCCGTTTGGAGTTTTCATGAGAGCACCAAACATGGGACACTGAAAGGTCAAAAAAAGTTTTATTGTCCGATGAGAAAACTCAAACCTGAAGGTCCTGATGGCTTTCAAAGTTATTAGCATGACAAGGAAATTCCACCTGAGATGTTTTCTACACAGCAGAGTGGAGGAGGCGCCATCATGATCCAGGGGGCTTTTTCCTTTAATAGAAAGTTTAATGGTTGTTTGCAATAAAATGTTTACTCAGATATTTTTTTGTCTCACTCCCATTTCTTCTTTCTGCATTTTGAAGCTCTACTTAGAACCTTCTTGAGATCCAACAGTGGAAAATGTTAATTCTTGCCATTTTTCAACTGTTCTTGCCTGCTTTATTCGTTACATGAGCAGCTTTGATGTGTGTTAGAGATCGTTGTCCTGTTGGAAAACCCAAAGTTTCATATGTCTGTCGATTTAAAGTAAAGTTAAACAACTTAAAGACAGTTTTCTGTCTTCGTTTCTCTCAACACTTTGTGCAATGCAAATCTGCCATTCTTGGGTCTGAACAGATCCTTAATGTGATTCTGCCACCACCATGCTTGACAATTGGCACACGGCTTTTAGGTTTGAAAGCCTGACATTGACCCCTTCAAAAATTCTTCTTGCCATTGTAACGAAAAACCTCTACCTTTGTCTCCTTTGACCATAAACATTTCTCTGAAAGTTATTTTGTTTATGGTGTTAAGCAAATTCCATCTGAGCCTGTTGATTTTGAAGCAGGAGCTTCTATTTTGGTCAGTATTCTCGCACTTCATCTTGTTAAATTTACTATACTATGTCTAATTAACTTCTGCACCTTTCTTTCCTTCTTACTTTCCTTCTTCCTTCCTTTCTTTCTTTCTTTCTTTCTTTCTTTCTTTCTTTCTTTCTTCAACAGGGTACGCTGCCTACTCCTCTATTTAGACTAGAATAAGTAGATTAACACAGCTTTATATTATGCAATCTTGTTTAGTTTTCTTGTTTAGGCTTATGAAGCGCATCATATAATCCTGCGTCTAACCTGACAATCGAACAAATAATTTTGACCCGACCCGGCTTGAATTTCAGGTTGGGCTCAGGCTCAGGCTATAAAACTAAACTCTAACCCAGTTTAGTGCTGAAAATTGTAATATTTCTCTACAAAGCTAGCTGAGAATTCATTCATTTCAAATAGGGTATATAAAAGCAAATGGTTATGTGAAGTTTGTACAAAAACTTGAAAGCGAGCTAGCCAGGGTCAGCTAGTATAGAAAGAGGACAAAAGCTTTATATTCTATGAAAATTTTTTTGGCCTAGGTTTGAACAAAATGCATATAGTAAAAGGAAAATCTAATCCACCGATTTCTTTGCACTTGTTCTCCAAAGAAAAATGTCTGCTGTGGTCTGTGTTTTGCCTCATTTTCTGCAACTTTTTAAATATACCTTATGCCCAGAGCTGGCTGAAAACACCATCATTTATAGCCAAGATTTGCATAATCAGAGTCAAACCTTGTGACTCAATATTTACTAAAATCAATGTCCCTTTGTGAGTGAGAGCCTGAGGTTTTCAAACTTAATTAAAACAAATGGATCTGCATTGTATCTGCAAGCTAGTAATAGATAACATTTGTGTGTGGGGACTTGCATGTGACTTGCCTTACCCTTTTTGATTTTAAGACCCTAATGACATCCACTTATGTAACAACCTTTGTATCTAACTTATGACTATATCTTATCACTGGCAGGAAAAAGATGATTAATTTTGCATTGCTATAAATACTTTCTCTCAGACAACTGGTAATACATTAATAGACTGATGCAGACAGCATTAAAGTGGTACCACTGAATCTGAATGTGTCATCACCTTCCTCAGAAGTTTGCTCCAAGCATCGGTCTGTCACTCAAACGACATAATGAAAAAAATTAATTGTTCATCCTGAGTTTAAGACATGTCACATGTTTCTGTTACTTTAATATTAAAGGTCTATTACAGGAACAGAAATAAGGCTGTAGTCTGTAACATTTCAATTCTTCTCTCCACAAGCATGTGCTTCATTTAGTCTTATAGTTGGTCTCAAATCTTGGTGAGGAACCACCAATCAAACTGGTTATTCTTGAACTGACTGTGCAATATACAGTCATGTTAAAAAGTAAAACAGCTAATGAAAGCTTCTGTGTGTTTTCTAAACATATTTAGACATATGGATATGCAATAACAATTTTAAAAATACAGAAGAATCAAAGTAGTATAAACAATCCATAAAAACTGGAGAAAACACCTTTTAAGATTTTCTCAAAAATGTAATAAAAACAGCAACTTATGCGGAGGAATAAATTAACACTTTCCCACACTTATTATCACTTAAAATTGCTAAAATCACACACATGCCTATCTTATCAGGTGCACAGAATATTGCTACACAGGATTTTGAAGGAAGTTTGCATTGTTTAAACCTCAGACATGAAATCTGATGTGACTGTTGAAGTGAGAGTGAACACCATGGTAGGATCACTGTCAGGAAAACACTCTACAAGTAGCCAACATGCCCAGGTTTGGTCATCCAAGCAAGTTCACCATGAAAGCAGACTTCAAGTTGCTAAAAAAGTCTCCAAAATCCCTAAAATGTCATCAGAGGCCCTACAACAGAATCTTGCTGCTGTTCATATGAAAGTGGTTGCCTATACAATCAGAAAGAATCTGCACTAGTTTTACTTTCATAGGAGGTGTGCAAGGAGGAAACCTTTGCTCTTTCAGAAAACCATGAAAGCCAGACCACAGTTTGCCAGAGAGAACACACACAATCACCAGGATATCTGGATTATTGTTCCTTTGACAGAAGACTCTCAAACTGAAATTTCTGGACACTACAACACAGGTCATGCTTAGTATAAACTAAATACGGCATTCCAGGAAAAAAAAAAAAACTCATACCAAATGTAAACAGATGTAGATGTGTCATGGATTATGGATGCTTTGCAGTAGCCAGTCCTGGACAATTCACTAAAGAGTCCACCATGAACTGTGCTGAAAGATGTAAAGCTATTTGCAAAATAACTGCAAAGGTGTCCTTGGTCTAGACCCCTTCTACTTGACAATGACCCAAAACACCTGAGTAAATCCACCAAGGAATGATGAGAATTAAGAAATGGAAAGTACTGGACTGGGTAAATGCCCAGAACTTGATCTCTATGAAATGCTATGATGTGACTTGACAGGCTAAACATGCGTGATACCACTCAAACATCTCACAGCTGAAAGTGAGGAGTTTGGCAAACTTTCCTCAAACTGATGGTATAGACCGGCAGATGGCTAAAAGAACGGTCTCAGTTATTTCAGCTGAAGAGGGAAATAGTAGATATTAGTGGGCAGGGTGTCCTAACTTTTTCCTCTGCAAGAATGCACATTTCTGTTTATGTTTGTTTTATGAATAAAACATGCTTAATATGTCATGTTTACCTGCAATACTAACTTTCTTAACTTTCTTTTTCTTTTTTTAATCTGCAAATGTTGCCGTATGTGATGTAATTATAACTTGTAAAATTTAATACATTTTAACTGTTTTTACCTTGATAACCTCAGATTTTTCATGTGCAACAACTTCTCTGTTCTCACCCATAAAAGCACATAATTCACAGACAAACAGCATATAATCAGTGCTTGCAGCTTCCTGTTGAGAGGAAAGGCAGAGTCTAAATGATGATCTTTATATTGTGGTTCACTGAAAGCCTGTGGTCTGAGTAATGTCAGTATACGTTGCTATTTTGTGTGTTCATGCTATGTGTCAGAGTGTACCCAGCCATTACTGTGTGCCTATTGTGTGAGGTTGTCAGGCTACTGTGAATACCACTGGAGCTGCAATTGCAGGGTGGGAGGCGCGACCACGTGCCTTATTGCCATCATGCACAACACCGTATATTTTCATCTATGATGTGATAACAGTGTTTTCAACTCAAATTTTATCATGTGCAAGAACAATGGAGGGTGCCGTGGAAAACTGCCACATTGCGTGTGAAATTATTTAACTTCACACTTTTAGAGCTCATGAGTGACAGCTAATATTGTTGTTATGGAAGATAACATCTAAGATAGCATTATATTATCCTGAAAACCTGTGTGATCACTGTACAGCTTTACCTGTAATACAGTTACCATTTTGTCTGTTGTTAATAATATTGTAAGTAGCTTTCCACTTATCTTGGCTTTGGATTTTCTCCATTTTTTTTTTTTTTTTTTTTAACCTTTTTTGTCTATTTTTTGTTAACTACCTGTAGTAGGGACCCCTGCAGGGCTATGCTAATAACAGCTTCTCCCCTGAGTCTATTGGCTTCATTAAAGAGAGCCTTCCTGCCAGGCTCTGAGCTGGCACATTGTCGGATCTGTCTCTGCAACCTGTCACATGATATTACACCACTGTGCTTTCAGCTGTCAGCCTACACGTACCTGTTTGCCCTCTAAGGATCCTCACATTACTTACTCATTTTTGAAGACTGTGTGGGTGTGTTTGTTTGTATATAGTTTAAAAATTCAGTGGGGACAGCACTGTTTTTGTTTCAGAGGTTTTGGTTTTAACGATGCATTTAGAAGTCTAAGTTTTAATTGAAGCTGTGCAGGTATTATCATTACTTATTAACAAGTAATAGACAGCTTATTACTGACTTTTTAGCAAAGTGGAGAAACCAAAGCCCCTCACACAAACACAATAGGACAAATAATTAAAAAATAACCATATTATCCTGTAAACTGGCTGCTTTTTAAAAATACAGCACTTGTAAACATAATTGCAATTGAAAGAAATCAGAAATTTATCACATTAGTGGATAACTGTACTGTAAATTTTAAATATACAGATACACCATAGGGTATGAACCTGCTGGTGGGAAATGTTGGTGATACAATAAACAGGAGGCGAAAACAAATTTCCTTACTTTTACTTTCATAAACAAAAGAAGGTTTTTATAGTGTCTTAAAAGCTCCTTATTTATGCTTCTCCTTTTTTGTCTGCTAATAAATACTATGAGCAACACAAGTGCTTTAGAGTCACTTTGAGGTTTTTTAAACTATGCCATTACTACAAGATGTTCAGCAATTTTGTAAATTGGACAAACGTACCAACTTCATTGGGTAGATATAAAAAAAACTGTAGAAAAATGATAGTAAATTTATGATTAAAAAGCTGTTAATCCTGCTGCCAGTACTTCACTGTAAATTTTACTATGAATTTGATTAAGTGCCTTTTAGCTGCTTTTATATATTTAAAGCAGCTTAAACTGAAAGTGTTCATACCCGTGGGAAACAATGCTATATTAGCGGATATTATTCAAGTACAAGCAACCCCAGCTAAGTAGCTGTGTTCTCAGCCGAACAACATCCATGTTACTGTGTGAAGTCACATTGAATGAGGTTGCTAACTGTACCAATGAGCCTCATTTTGCTAAGATTGGAGTAAACTTTTCAATTTGAGCAAATACATCAAAGTTGACAGTTTTTCATAAATTACCCTTGCAGATTCATGGTCAGCTTATTGAGTGGATTTATCGAGCTTGTTCTCATAGTATCATGAACATTGTTCAGCTGAGAAACTTATCAATGACCTTTTGTAAAAGTATAGACTTCATATTCATTATTACGTATATATTTATGTAAATAGTACTAGCGGATATTAGTGGAAATTACCTAATTTTTGCTTTCTTTGGTTACTCAGGTTTTTTTCTTCAGTCTCCATATGCATTGATATAAAGAGGGACATTTCATTTGTTTTTATGACCTAATAGAGGGGTGTTCAAGATGTCGCCAGATTCATGTGTTAGAATGGCGCTGTCAAAGTCCTGACCCTAAATTCTATCCAGAATCTGTGGGAAGATATGAAAATTGAGATTATATTGTTTTGCTAAGCAGAATTTTGAAAAAATGTAGTCTCTAGATGTGCAAAGCTAATGAAGATGAAACCCAAGATATTTGCAGTTGGATTGCGGCAAAAGGTGCTTCTATAAAGTTGTGACTTTTGGGGACCGAACACATCGCTCACTTTTGAATTTTTATATATAAAAAATTTAATCATGTATATTTTTTTCCTTCCTTTTCACAATTATGGACAACTTTGTGTTTAAGTCACCTAAATATGTACTTGGGATGTAACCGAAAGGTTCATGGAGAATGAAGATTTTTGCATGACTCCTATAGATGATTATTTACAGTACATTCTATTTTATTATGGTGTCTCATTTCTGTTAATCATGCTCTGGCTGTACTTTACATAAAGTCATTTGCTGGTAAGGCTACACTTCTCAGTTCTCTTTGCGTCTTTATTGCTCCTTCGAGGTCTGCTCAAGTTGTCTATTTCACTCCATCTTTTCATATTTTCTTCATCAGATCATTCATTTCTCCAGCCAGCCATGTCTTTTTGGATCTCTCAATCATATTATTACTTTCCTTTTCATTTCTTTCCTTTATTTCTCTGTCATTTGCTCTCTTGATCCGCTATTCACTTACTATCCCTCACCTTCATCCCATCCGTCTCAGCAAGCTGGCCAGGCTGCTGACGTCTGCAACAGAGAAGAGCTGAGCAATGTTCTAAATCAAAATGATTTCTAATGAGTTCCATGCATGCGTTCAGATTAGTAAGCCAAGAAGATCATCAGGAATATGTGGTCTGGTTACTTCGCCACATCAGATTTTAAAATCATGTATGTTATACATAGTATAACATTTATTAAATAAATAAAAATGATAAAGAAATTATAAATGGTATGTGGCAACCAGGTAATCCCAGTTAAACATATTGACTAACCAATCATCTGAGATTCTGAACATCTCTGTGACAGCACCAATTTTGTTAGGAAGCTGCTCTGGAACATTCAGGTGTATGTTCACTTAATGGCAACAAGCGCAAACCCATCTCCAAGCAATCTAAAATCTGTTGTGCAACAGTGAGAAAAATCATGGACAATAAGGACATTTGAGACACTTTGAGGCACAACATTCTTTTCTGGGGTGTTTGTTTGCTGAGCTTACCTTAAGGTCTGGATGTGCTAAGAGAAAAATGAAAATATCTCAACAACAAGCCTAAATTAGCATAACAAATACTAAAGATCTATGACATTAGATCTTGAAATAAAGGGTTTGCTTTCAAAAACAATGTGACAGTAAAGCTTATAGTTTAGCTTAAAGTTGCATCTGGACAAGCCACAAAACCTCGGCAACATTTGCTTCTGCACAAAAGAGACCAAAGTGAACATATTTGTCTATTGTACACCAAAACAACAACCCTTCATTAAAGAATGAGCTCTCCCAGAGACCATTCTTTTTTTTTAAAAATATGTCTAAATCAAAACACATTTAGAATAAAATTGGTTGATATTTGCAGTAAGTTGAAGAGATTTTGACATGCTTGTAGATATTTATAAAAATCTAAATCTACATCTATTTTTTACTGAAAGGATGGGAAAAAAAACTCATGGTGAATCATGTGAGGTTGTCTGAGTTTTGTGTTACACTCCCTGGGTTTTTTGCATGATAGTAAACCATACATGACAACTATGTGCATTGAAGGCATATCCATTTTAATCATTTTATTAACATTGTGGTTCTATTAATTTACAAAGTTCTTCCTTGGGTAAATCATGAATAACAGGCTTTCAGATGAACTTTTCAAAAAACAGATAAACTCTGGTTTTATTGCTATAGTCCAAACAAAAAAATCAGTTCCAGAGTGCTTTTGTATCTCAAAACAAAGGCAGCGAGACATGATAACGCTGCTTGAAAAGAAGCAACATGCAGGACAAAGCAAGCTCACCTACTGCTTTTTTCATGAAATCTGGAAACGGTCCCTGGTTTGGCTCTGGTTTTGATACTGTAAACAGAAGGTGGCCATCTGTTCCATATTTGATTTTCCACATACGTATCACTTTCCCAGAGCTCTGAAATCTGTTACCTGACCCATATTTAAAAATATAACCACCAGGACATAAAATCACAGGACACTTTGAGCTTGTTTTTAGATTAGACAAATACTTATGCATTAATGAGTGAGCTAAAAAAAAAAAATCTGTTTTTCGATTGATTCTTCTTATTGAATTACAGTCAGCTTTAATTCTATTTTGAAATTAATTCTGGCTGTGCTACTTCAAGTGGGACCTGCTGATCATATTTCAGTGATATGGAATGACATGACCTGCCAGGGACGCTATGTAGCTTATCCACATATTCTCCCCCTTCCACGTTTGGCTGCAGCCAGGCGCCAGAAAACTCTGAACACTGCCAGTAATCCTTGGTGATGGCTGACAGCGCTGCAAGCACTATATCACAAGTTGAGATTGATGTTTTATAGGCCTACCAGTGGACTGCCATCAGCCTGAGGGTGGAAAATGCACGAGTGAGGAATGGACTATAAATCAGGACTGTAATGCAGCTACTGTAAAGGTCCACAGCACCACAAAGAAAAGATACTGTAGATTTTTTTTCCTTTCCCAAACCAACATTCAACATTCTTGTGAAAGCATGCAATTAAAACTACTACCTATTCAGCTCAGACCATGAACACTGTAAAACTTGACCATACCATGATGCAGTGCAGTGGTTGAAGTAATTTAAACTAAATTGAAGTTTTCAGATTACTGTGCCATTTTGGGGCAATTACCTCCCCTCACCTTACTTTACTTTCCGGGCTGCTGTGTTTTGTTGTGTTATTGCTCAGTTTCAGATCATGCCAAGATGGTCTGCCTTGTGGGAAACAAAGACACAGAGGCTGAAATTATCCCAAAGAACTTGGCATACAGCCGTGCACTGAGCTCCAACTGTTACACTGAAAGAGTTTTCTACTTCTGCAGTGAGTAAGTGGTGGGATATGCAATCAACAAGCATTTAGAAGATACTGGGATTTAGGTATAGCAATAGATTTAAGTATGTTGCTGCTAATTTAATAGTGATAATTATCTGACTTGAAAAGTCAGTATTATGTGATGTGGCATCTTCTGGACTGGAACTGATATCCTTGCCTTCACCCAAAGCACTTAATTCTTCAGATGCTCATTGGCTAATGTACTCAATATGCAGAAAACTTAAAAGAATATTTGTAAATTTACCACCACCACTTCTGTTGTGTTTGGGATAAATTAACACTAAAGTTCTCCTTCTTAGCAATATCTGGTGCATAAATACATTCAGGTATGGTACCTTGCAAAAGTATTCATATCCCTTGAACCTTTTTCAAATGCTGTCACTACTAACTTGTATTTTCTTGAAATTTTATGCAATGGACCAAAAATAGGTAGCACATAAATGTTAAGTGGAAGGAAAATGATACATGGTTTTCAAAATACTTTACACATTATAATCTGAAAACTGTGGTACAACCACCTTTTGCTGCAATTAAAACTACAAGTTATTCAAGATTTGTCTCTACCAGCTCAGCACATCTTGAGACTTGAGATTGTGGCACATTCATCCTCGCAAAATAGCTCAAGCTCTGTCAAATCGGATAGAGACCATCTGTGAACAGCAGTTTTCAAGTTTTAATTGGTTTTTAACGAGCCATACTAACAAATAACAATGTCATTTTAGCTCTGCATGTATCTTTAGGGTTGCTGTCCTTGTGGAAGGTAAAACCTCTGCAGCAAAGTCAAGTCTTTTGCAGCCTCTAACTATTTTTCCCCCTGGATTGCTGTATATTCATCTCCATATGTCCTCCCATTAACTATGACTAGCTTCCTTGTCTCTGTCTGGGCTTTTTGCATGGTTTGTCTGACCTCCTGACTTCTTAAGGCAATTTTTTTATTTGAGTGAAGAGAGTTGAATACAAATGCATGCACCAGTGTTCAGACATTTACTTTACATTTATACACTTTTTTGTGGCTTTATCACATAAATTCCCAGTGAAATAATCTCAAGTTTGTGAAGTTGTTAAAAAAGGAAAAGGTTAAAGGGGAATTAATACTTTTTAAGACACTGTATTAGCAAACTTTATGCACCTTCTTGACTTCTGCAGAAAATATTTCAATTTAATATTTTTTTTTCCAGCTGAGGGATGGGTTAAATTTTATGTAGAGGACTGGGAACACAAGCTATATGTCCAAAACTGTTATTGTCCAGGGAGAAAAACTCTTTATGAGATTGATTATACACAGCCTTGTCAAATTTCATGAAGTCAGGTGACATTGGCCATGCTAACCTTCATCTTTGCTGTGCTCAGCACTTATTTCATAGTAGAAACGCAATGAAGTGATGCAAACATGCATGCTGCATACAGTTTGTGTCATAAGATGGTGCAGAACACAGGAGTAAAATAAAGAAAAGCTACTATTATCAATCCTATGATTCATTTGTAGTATTCAAATAGAATATGCTGCATAAGAAGAAAGGCCTGACATCCAGAAAAAAAATTGAGAAAAAGGCAAACTGCAGCACAAGGAGGGAAACACACAAAAACCAACTACAAATACAACAAGGCTACGGCTTGTGAAAGCAAGTAATTTGCTGACACAGTGTATGTGTGAAAATGACCAAACAAATGGTGTGCAGATGAAACAGAATTAATAAGAGATGCAATCAATCCAGGACTAAAAGTGAGAAATCAGGTCAGGAACCAGAAACAAGAACAATTGAACAGAAATGATAAGAATCTGAACAAAAACCATTCAATATGATCCATCCGTTCATTTGCTAAGCCTGGTTTCTTGCATGGTCACAGAAAAGCTGGTGCCCATCTTGATTAATGGGCAAGTGGTAGGCTACTCCTTCGACAGGTTCCCAGTCTATCACATGGCAACACAGAGACACATAGATAAAATAACATGTACACACACCTGAGACTACTTTAGAGTTGGTAGTTAACATACAATAAATTCTTTGAAGGTTGGAAGGAACCCACAGATTCACAGAGAACACACACAACATGCAAATGTGGCGAGAATAGTTACCCAGATAATGCAACAGTGCCAACAATAGTTTCCCTTTCAAGCTCTACAACATAAAAAGAAATTTACCAATTTAAAAAAAAACATAAAATAAAAAAAATAATAATAACACACACCAAAACAAATTGCAAAACATCATTGTCATGGCAACTTTTTGGTCAACTGTAATTTCTTGGAGTTGTGATAACTTGCTGGTAGCACATTTCTTGAGCTAAATAAAAAAAAAAATCACTCTGACATGTAAATATCAAAGATGGTATGGCACTATCAAGAAAAACTGAACATGAGAAAAATAGAAGACAGAAATTATGTTTTTAAAGCTTTTGATTATGTCCTGCTCTGGCTCTGTCTCGCTGTCCTTGTCTTTCTCTGCTATCTTTCTTTAGTCTATTACTATGCTATCGCTTTCTTTCATCTATTTCTTTCATCCATTCTATTGTCTTTATGAGCTTTGTTTTATTGTTGCTGCTTTAAATGGGAAGTTGTCACAAAAATGTTGTTTAGCTTAACAATGGTGACATTAAACTTATCTTACAGTTATATATAATTTACAGATTTAAAGTTAAGGAACAGTGGCTACTCCACCTGGATGTGGAAGAAAATAGGAATCTAACAATGGCTGCTACCAGATTTCTGGGGAGGCTGGTGGTCAGCTCTGATGGCAGCCACTGAGATTTCAGTTTCAACAGTAAGGCACATAGCAAACACTGAACAGCTGCATGACTAAACAAAAGCAAAAGGAAAACCAATAGCACAAGAAAGATTGACTCCAATTTGCTCACAATGTAATAAATTGAGTACAAACTGAACCCAGAACTCAGACCACAGGAAAATCATGAAAAACAATATCATAAATATGCCAAAAAGTCTGAAAGGGGAATGATAAAGTATATGCTGACAAGAACACAATGTTTACAGAAAAGCATGGCAGTGGCTGTATGATGCTCTGGGGCTGTTTTGTTTCCTCTTGCACTGGATGCTTGCACTGTGTGGAGCACACTGTGGACTCTCAGAATCAGGACATCCTGGGAGAAATATAATCCTGTCTATGAAGCAGCTGAAGCTTAGGTGTCACTGGACCCTCAAACAGAGCAATGATCCCAAACTTACTTAATGTCCACCCAGGCTTGGTTTCTGAAGAAGTCCTAGACTATACCAGAGTAGTCATTATAATCACCTGATTTGAACTCTATTATAAATCTGTGGTGGGATTCAAAAAAGGTGGTTGTAACACATAGATCCAAGAATGTTAATGAATTGGAGGCCTTTGCCCATCCAGAGTGGGCTGCCTCAATAACACTGTTGGACAATGGTGTCTGGCTATGCATAACATTTGCAGCTGGTCATTGTAGTGAAAAGGTGCTCAAAGGATTAAAGATGCTTGTTATGAAGGGGTTGAAACATTCTGAGCCTGCTGCAGTCATTAAAAGAGTCATTTTGTGTTTAATATCAAGAACCACCTTTAATATGAGTTGTGTGGGGCTATTTCAATTGTTCTTGTTTGAGTTGTTTATTGTAAACAGCTGCTACTTTTTAGATTTTGCAAAGAGACAATTTCATGAGCAATTAATTTCCTTCTTGTACAGACTTGATGAAATTGCCTTTCATGCACTGCAAATCTTACTCAAAGAATCTGTTACTGGATTTAAAAAAGACATGTCTTCCCCAGGGATGTTCAGAGATAATTCAAGCATGTATCCTGAATTGCTAGCTCACAAGTGGATGACCAGCAATATAGGTGGGAACACATTTGAAATAGATTAAGGATGTGTTTGGTCTGAGTCACAATGCAGTCAGTTCCGAATAAGGCCACATAATCTGGGATATTTGTGACTATACTTGTTACCAACATTTTTGTATAAGGTAACCAAGGCAAAAGTGCTACTTTTTGGGATATGGGAGAACAGAGAGGCCTGTTGTGTCTGTTTCGTAGTGTTCGTAGTTGGGTATAGTAACAGAACAGACCAAGCCCCAAAGAGCTATTTGTGGGATGGGGGGTTAAAGTCCTATCTGCTTTTGTTTTCGTCCTGTTTGGTTTGTCTCTCAGACCTGTGAAGCTGATTAGGGGGAGACATATGTTTTCACCCTGTCATTGTTCATCAGGGATGTGTTGAGTTTAGTCCTGATGCAGAGTGAAAATAGGCTTGTAGGCGTGACAGCAGAAAATACATAAAGTGTTTCCCCCCCTTAATTCTTTATGAAACCTTATTTCAGCACTGACATTCTTATGCAACGCCACCCACTGAGGTCCCTTTAACACCTCCTACACACACAAACACATACTCAGGCACACACACAACCAACCCACACAGGAGTAGCCTTCAGCATGTTTGTTCTGCGTGGGAGAGAAATGACATCACGAAATCCACCTGTGTTGTAACTGCAAAAAAACAAAAACAAAACAAACATCACAACATAAATGCAAATGTGCTTTTGTTCAGGGATGTGGAAAAACTATCTGTGATAATTAAAACATTAGAGCACAGAACGTTGTTATCGCAACTCTTCTCATGAACCAAAGTCATTCAGCATCATACTAAGGTTTCATCAATATTAAACAACAATAGAAGAAGAATGTGCAGCTTTTTGGATTCTTAAAGCAACTCCCTCAAGAGCCCTAAACCCACTCTTCTGTTACTGCACCACCAAACCAGTGGCTAGGAGGTAGTGTAAAGCTAGGGTAAAAAAAAAAACCTAAGTACATATGCTGTTTAAGGCAAGGATAAGCAACTCCGATCAATGGGGGCCATTTTCCAACATATTCACTTATTAAAATTTCCTATGCCTCTTACCGAGATCTGCAGGAAACTGCTTATGACACATTTGTCAAAAGCGCCTTTCAAAGGTTGACTTGAAACCTCTGAAAGGTTTCAAGTCAACCTTGAAACCTTTATACATTTTGAACCTTTATACATTTTGTTATACCAACAAACTACAATGTAATTTATTGGGAATCATGTGATAGACCAAAACTAAGTACTGAAAAAATGTGAAGTGGGATGAAAAGGATACAATCATTTCAAAAGAGCTTCACTGTTGTTCACTGTTGTGAAGGTTTACAACCAAAAGCTACAGTTGAACAGTTTATTTTAAGGCACAAGGGAATGTTGAAATACATTTATCGGTTAGAATGGCACTTTTAATGTCTCCATCTAATTCCACTTCTTAAGTAATTGTGGAAAGATTTGAAAGTTGATGTTGTCTGTCCCATAAAATCCCAATAGAATAAATTGACACTGGGTGAAATGTGGCAAAATGTGAAGAAAAGGGGAATTGCCAATAATTTTGCAGGGAGCTGTATGTTAGATTTTGATATCTAACAAAGATAAACCACAATTAGCAAAAGCAGTTTTCAAATTATGATTTCACTGGAAATGTTAATAACAGTTTGATTTGACTTTGACTACACCAGTCCATGGCCTTTGTTTTGTTCTTTTGTTTAGCTAATGAGAGTTGGGTTTGCGTGCGTGATCTGAATTATTGTTCTGCCCCATAACCCAGATGTGCTTGTCCTTAAGGACATAAGCTGATGGGCAGACCCTTGTCACTTTATTTTCTTATTAGTAATACTACAATAACAAAAATCCAGCTCTAATTTCTTGGCAATATGCAGCAGACCAAGAAACGGTTGGCTAGATAGAGGAATCTCTATCGTTACTGCCAAATCTGAGCTCATCATTGCCTCAGTGTATATTGCTGTTGGCTGACAGGTGTGTGGTACATTCCTTAAACTATTACACTAACTCACTGCACCACTGTGACAACACTGGGGAGGTAGAGCAATTACAGTCACATATTTGGTTTTTAGAATAATTATCTCACAAATTAATTTAAAATACATACTTTGAAACCAAAGTTTGCTAGAACTGAACCAAAACTTTTTTCATGCAGCAAAGAGGAGGCAAAACATCTGCTTGACAGCTGTGTTCAACATTCAGATCACATATTAGTTGGCTTTTGTACAGATATATTTTACCCATACAGACTATTTAGGAGTTCTACCTGTTTGTGTTAAATCATCTTTCAGCAGCTTGTCTCAATGTGTTCAACAGTATAAACAATGAGCTCTTTAGAAGTGTTTCTGTCAGAGGAAAAACAGTAAATATTATCAATATATTGTACTCATCTTGTTTGAAAACTGAAATAAATCTTTGGTGATTTGAGGGCCTTGTGTATAAATACTATAGTCATAAGGCATCAAAAAAGATATAATTTGGTAACCTAGTATATTCACAGAAAGCTAAAAGATATAATATTTTTTGTTTCCTTTTCACTTGTTTTCAGGTTTGTTGCTCAGGATTGCTATATTCATTGCCATCATCAAAAATTGAGAAAAATGTTAGCACAAAGTAGCTGTGAACAAAGCCGAAAATTACCTAAAAGTGATGAAATTGTGATTGAAAAGCTGAACTTTTCAGTCATTTCACTGCAAATCAAATGGTCAACTCAAGAAAACAGTACTGATAGCAAAGTCTTCAGCTCAAAATAAAGATTTATATGGAAATTTATCCAGTGAGGAAAAGAAAGCAACTGGAGGGATTTAAAAGTGTACTTTCAGGATTCCAGTCTGCCTGAAGTTCACCACAGTTTCAAATGAGAAGATAGATGTAATTTTTGTTCCAGTTTTGATCAGCATTGTTGTTGACTCTGATGTGCACAGATATGTGTCAGGTATGTGTCACTTTCCTTCCAGCTGCTGTCGGCAGATTGACCTACTTTATATTAACATGTCAGAGTGCTTGTGTAAGTCTCACTTTTCTCCACATAATGAGTTGGTCAGTGAGGCCAGTGAGGGTCTAACTGCACTACAGTAATGTAACTGAGACTTTATAAGTTGGTCTTCAGATAATATTCTCACAACAAAGTGTTATTTTGCCCTAAAAAGTCACTTTAGGCTATAAATGTTGTGGATGGAAGAGAGATTGAAATACTGATACCCAATCAAACTTCAGTTGCAGTTATAGAATATCCATCATTTGACTAAGTCACAGAGACAAATGTAGTCTGAGTTGAATTTAATTATTAAGGCTAAACATGTAGAAGTAATGTTTGGTAAGAATCATTATTAATTTAACTGACAGAGGAACTATAAAAGTAAAAACCATTGTAAAGGAAAGTATTTTTGGTCATTTTATTACTTGCACAGGCTCTGTTATAGCCATAGCATGATCAGTGTTGTGTCCTCTTCCCTGATATTCAGGTTGTTGCTTCCCTTTAATCTAATATTCCAATTGTTTCATAATCCTGGAGCAGATTGTTTTGTTGTTGTTGTTGTTGTTGTTGTTGTTTTTTCCCAAAAAGACTCTGTTTTTGGTGGGAGTAAGGAATCCATCCTCTTCACCTGTTTACTTCCATGGAGCTTACCAATGTTTCCAGCTTAGATGGTCTTTGTAGCAAAAGAGTTCACTACATCCTTATTCTGTGTGGCCACAGATCCTTCTCTATTCCCATTAGAGAAGTATTGTTTATCAAGAAAACCAGCCTGTTTTTATGGACAACAACAGCATCAAAAGCTGCTTTGAAAATTATCTGCTTTAAGGACATTAAAAAGGCTGATTTGGACTTATTTATTTATTTTTCATATTTTCAAAATGTGCAGGATTTATACGTTTTTTGTTTGCCTTTTAAAATATAAGGAAAGGTTCAGCCTTGAGGGAACATGGCATAATGACATAATTTCTGTAAATAGTTAACTGTCTCTTTTTTATTGTTGCTGTTGTTTAAGATGTCCTCTGTGTATCTCTTCTGTCTTTTATCTGTTATGGATTACGTAGTCAGACTATTTTTTACAGATTTAATGACATAAATACACTGGAATTTAAATGTTTGTTAGAAAATTCAACCTGGAAAGTGTTTTTTCTAGACTGAATGTTACTGACCCAGGAGACCTTATTATTGGAGTGGTTTAAATTCCTCAGCCTTGAGTCAGCCAGTGCTGCTCCAGCTGTGGAGACATTTCCTGGTGATGTCCAAACAGGTTCTGTCACAAACATCTATCTTTACTTTCAGCTGTTTTGTGAACTACTAATGAAATATCTTGGGCTTTTTTATTTGTGGATGCATGCTGAATTTCTTACAAATGTCTTTTAAGAAAATTTAAACATAGTCTGTCTTTTTTTTTTTTTTTTTTTTTTTTTTTTTTTTGCCAAGCCCATCTCCGCACTACATAAAGTGAAATAACAGCCCTAGAAGTGTTCATTCATCACTGCTGCTTCACATCATTACCAGTAAAAGCCACAGAGATGGCTTTTTCTCTGTATTTTAAACATCTTGTCCAACGGATTCTCATGAATCTCAGCAAGGTTTGCCAACATTCCCTCATGCACCCATTTGGAGGAACAGTGAAGAAGAGGCTCCATTAAGGACCTTAGTGTAAATGAACTCTGTTGGCAAAACATTCTGCATACTGCACACCCAAATACTGAGATCAAAGGAACAAAGAGCACATTTCATGACTTGAAGCTGGCCGGTCATCCCCAGTTTCTCTCTTTAATGTGTGTAAATATTATTCATGAAAGTGTTGAAAGTTTTCTGAGGTATAAGTCAGGTAAATCCAACTTGACTTTAAGTAGATGGAAAATGCGTTTAGAAAGCAATAGCTATATTTTTCCAGCTCCAGAGAAGACTTTGTGTTGACATGTAGCATATAGATAAAAGATGAAATGGTTTGAGAAAAAACTGGAATCAAAAATATTTTTCTCAAAGGGATTTCAGTTGTACTGATGGCTTCTAGATGACTTTCTTTTTGGTTATGCCACATAACATGTAGCGAATGTGCACAGTTTCATTCTATTGCATGCATGTTTACTTGGATACTTTTGTTGGCATGTATTTGTGTGACACTGATTTACCTCCAGTGTTTCTTTTGATGGATTAAATAATCAGTTTACAGCCTGTCAGAGAGTTTAGATGATTAATGTTTTTTATTCCTAAAGCACATCAAAGAAAGTAAACTTAAACAAAATGCTATAATTTAGTACCATTCTCCTTTTGTAATTAGTAGAATTTTATTGTTTTGCAGCTGCATATGAATCTTTAATGTTCTTCCTACATAAGTTTCCTACTTCTGTGACCTCTTTTGATGGCCTTATACTCAATTTTATGCTACCTTTAAGAATATGTAGTAATTTTGCATTGTGTAATTGAGTTCATTCTTTTATTAAAATGAATTTTCTGCCATTGGCACAAACTCATATTTTTCTGTGTTTTTTCTCATGAAAGTCTAGAACAGAAAATCAACCTTTAGTACTTGTTACTTGATCACTCAGTATAACATGTTTACAAATGGATTAGCTTGTTTACATATTAATTTGGAATGAGAATGCTAAAGGGTTTTTTTTTTACCCACAGATTTACTCATGGTCATAGTCATGCTGGTATCTGCCCAAAGAAAACTGGTGCCCTATTCAGTCTGTTCAATATTTTCAAGGGTTTATTAAGAGCCAAACAGGGAGATATGATTTATATTTTCTTATGAGAACTTGCTTGAACAATCTTTAGGATCAGACCTTAACTCTGATGAGAGCTACCCTAACCCTAATCCAGCAGTGTTTTGGTCACGTTGAAGTCATGAGAAAAAGGAAGATTCAGCGGTCAAAGGAAAAATTAGACACAACCAGTGATTTAGTTGTATCTAGAGCAGGAGTCACCAACTTTTTTGCAACTAAAAGCTACTTCATGGGTACTAAGTGATATGAAGAGCTACCAAATTGAAACACACAGTTTGCGTTTAATTATATAATTTAATGATTTATCTAATTTTGGAACAGCTCATATGGTCTTCGAGGGCTACTTGGTGCCAGTGGGCACCAGGTCGGTGGTCCCTGATCTAGAGCCACATTTAGCAGGAATAACTTAGAGTAAATGTCTCCGGTATGCCATTATCAGTTTTTGTTATAGTAATGGTGCAATTTTGACCTACTATTCTATTCTACTAGTCTCACTTGTTTGGAAGGGTGAAAAAAATACTTTTGGCTATATAATGTATCTTACACTGCATTTGTGGTTTGTTTTGACAGAATTGTGTTTAGACTTTTACAACCAAAGTCATGTAGTGCATCATAAATCATCTTGAGGCACATGATTAGACATTCAACAACATACCATATAAAATATATATTTTTTTAATCATTGCCTGAATGAGCTATAGCATATGTATTTTAAAAGACTTAAGATAATAAGTGTCATTGTAGCTTAAATACACATTAACTTGCTGCATGTGATAGTTAGTTATCTTTTCTGCCACTCAGCTGTAAGGCATCATTATGGGAGTGGCCTGATAGACTGCACTGGAAACTGAAGTATGTCACCCTGTGAGGTGTTGAGGGGGTGGGGCGGCCTAAAAGTGCAGGTTAGTTGTTGGTTTCCTTCTGCAGATAAGAGCCGCTCCATAGTCTAAGGCTGGAACTGTGAGTGGTTGGCATGAATATGTGCAAAGTAAAAAAACAAACCCACTATACATTAAAAGTCTAAATATGGTCTGCAGGGTGTGTGTAGGTGAAAGTGTGAATACAAGGGGTACAGAAAAGTATGCGGTAGGAAAATCATCAAAAAATACCATATATTACATCTAATCTGTATACAACATTTAACTTTATTAGACTGATTCTCTCTTAGGTTTAATATATGTCACACAGAGCTTATAGTGAACTGTTTAAGGATCTGAGGTTTTCCATCTTGAGCTGATTTAAGATAGCATCAAGTAAAGACAGAAGAAAATATAAAGGCACAGATTTGTGTATGTTGTGGAAAGACTGACTTTCCTCTGAAAGGGTAAATGTAAGGTGTGGTGAAGTAATGATCAGAGACAAGCTCAGTATCTTCCGGCTTTTCATTGTTTAATCCATTTCAGGATCCTTCCAGAAATAGATTCAGAGTTGGACCAAGGCAAAGCCATTAACTGATGGGGTTTTTTTTTTTTTTTTGTTTTTGTTTTTTTTTCTTTCTGCTGAGGAAGATAGCATTACCATAAGGCCTTTCTGGCTGGCTGGGATACAACTTGATTGGAGCTCCACCTGTGTTTTATGACAGGAAAGGTGGGGGTTGATAGGGGACTGAGCTGGGAGCTTGACATCAAATTAGCATTGATAGCAGTAGTGGCAATGCTTCTCTTGCGGTCACATTGCACCATCCCTTATCTCTAGTGTTCCTGTTTCTTATAAAAATCCAACCTTTCTCTGTTTCTTTGCCTTTCTGATCCTATTTAAGCTCCCGTGTAAGTTTTCCTCGCTATTTTATTCTTCAAACTGTATTTTCGTCATTAACATCATGTCATCTTTTTTCCTTCAAGCTTCTTTAATTTATTTATTTTCAGAGTAATAAAATTAAACAATTTGATTATAATATGTAATTAAGACAATCAGCTTAGTAAACTGATATGAGAACATCCAAGCTTTCGTTTTAAATGAAAAGAATGTATATCATTACAGAAATTATGGTTAAAATGTTTTTTTTCTATCAAGAAATGAATTTCAGAAATGTTTAGCTATCTGCAGATTGATATATACAGTGCAAAATTAGTCAAACCCTTCAAC
Source organism: Anableps anableps (assembly GCA_014839685.1). Taxonomy (NCBI): domain Eukaryota; kingdom Metazoa; phylum Chordata; class Actinopteri; order Cyprinodontiformes; family Anablepidae; genus Anableps; species Anableps anableps. The sequence goes on from CM026083.1 coordinate 14,080,659, forward strand.
TGTTTCACAGTTTTTGAAATGTAGCATGTTACAAGTTACAACCACATACTTTAATGTATTTAATTGGGATTTTATGTGACAGGCACAAAGTAGTGCATAACTGTGAAGTGAAAAAAAGTATTATATATATATATATGGTTACATGGGGCTGAGGACAAATATACATCACCCTTATTAAATTTCTATGTGGGAAAGACTTTTAAAACGAAGAATTATTGTCGAACCACTTCCTAATTATTCATTAATTTGTGTTGGGATCTCACATAAACTCTGAAAGTCGTTGCTGTAATGTGATAAAATATGAAAAAATTAAAAAAAAAAAAAAAAAGAAAAAAAAAAGGTATGAATATTATCGCAAGGCACTATATACCGTATTTTCCGGACTATAAGCCGCTACTTTTTTCCCACGCTTTGATCTATGCGGCTTATAGCTCGGTGCGGTTTTCTGTGGATTTTTCTTTAACCGCCAGGGGGCTCTTTAGCAGGAAGTGAATCATGGGACGTCAAAGTTGGAAATCAAAGAAGAAAGCGCCAATTTTCATTTAGCACATGCTAGTAGCAGGCACGAAGGAGATTTCTCTCCTCAAACTCATACGCCCTCATCATGGAAACTACTAGAAGATCTTCGTATGATGCCGCTTTTAAGTTGAAGGCTATCGACCTGGCGCTACAGGAGGGAAATAGAGCCGCTGCACGCAAGCTCGGCGTGAACGAATGAATGATTCGGCGTTGGAGACGGCAGCGGGAAGAACTCATTGAATGCCAAAAGACGAGAAAGGCTTTCAGAGGACGTAAAAGCAGGTGGCTTGAACTTGAAGATGTTCTTGAGGATTGGGTAAACACTCAGAGAGCAGACGGCCGAGGTGTATCCACCGTGCAAATCCAGCGGCTTATAGCCCGGTGCGGCTTATATGTGTATGTTTACTGTGTTTTTTTGTTTGTTTGTTTGTTTGTTTGTTTGTTTTAACTTTGTGGGTGCGGTTTATAGTAAGGTGCGCTCTATAGTCCGGAAAATACGGTATTTAGTGTTGACCAGAAATTATGTAGTACTTCAATTGCTATTTGTGTCTCTAGTTCATTCTCACGTTCATTGCAGCCAAAAGACTTTACTGGTGTCAACTTCATATGTCCTGTTAGTTCACACCATGTGTAGCGTAACAGCGTGCAGACTGAGGAAGTTGATATGTGTGACTCTGCTTTCCTGCCCCTGTTAACCCTGCTGGGAGTCCCACTCCCAAGTAACGACTTTAGAGCAAAGTGTTGACAAAAATAAAAAGAAGTACTTCACAGGAGGATTCATTTTAGGTATTTTTTCAGAACAACTTACACTGTCTTTCACTCAGGCCTTCATACGTGCACACAAACACACTCAGACAGGGTGCCACAGAGCAAGATAAACAAACACACTCCCACCAGAACCCTGTATCAGTGCCTCAAGATAAACGCATAAACTGGCTGAACTTTACACAGCCCTATCAAGCCCTGAGTGTATCAGAGGACACACAGACAGACAAGTGATGATGAGCCAGCTCTGAAGAGATCCTGATGTGCTTGCAGGGTCAGAGTGATTTCAGATGGCTCGTGCTAGCATTAAATGGTCCAAGAACCTCTTTGCAGCAGCAGACTTCGCAGACATTTTTATAATCTGGCATAAGGAACATCTATTTTTGACTTTAAAGGCTAATCATATATTGAATATTACACAATTATCAGCAGCATTTACACTTCGACTTTGCTCTGAAGCCAGTCAGCAATATCTAATGGTATATTAAGCAATAGCCATCAGAAGATGTCAGACTTAGGATGTGTCAAATTATCAGTTCGATAGTTGCAACAGAAAGGCCTAAATGGGATAGTTGAAGGTGCTTTATGTTTTTGCTAACCTCAAACTTTATTTGTAAAACTGTCATTCAGAAACCCGTTTGTTAAAATATATTTACTTGTAGTTGACCCACTGGGTGATGTTCAACCCTTGGCAAAAAAAAAAAAAAAAAAAAAAAAAAAAAAGTGTCGCTAGCTAACTATTAACAGGTCACATCACCAGGGACACTGGGTGAAATGTAACCAACTTGTTTGGCTATCAGCAACTATTTTATTCAGGTTTGGCTAGGTTTAACATATTTTCAGTTTACTCTTTATAAAACCATGTTCCTCAGATGAACATAAGTTCCTTTTTAAAATACCATCATTATCAACTGTCATTTCCACCAACAATAAATTGCTTTAAGTCCCTGTTCAGATTAGCTTATGTCTATAAACATGCTAAATGGTTTGGCAGCTTGTTAGCTAACAGCCTTTTAATGCTGAGGTTCAAGCTAAACAGTTGGAGTTTGAATGATTTAATTAGGTTGCTGTTGTTCAATAGCTGATGTTTAAATGCAGGTGGTTCTCAGGCTAAATTGAATTATTCCTGAATTGCCTTTTGTTAGCTAATAGCCTAACAGGGTTGTGTTTTTGTTCAGAAACTGCTCAAGCTGAGTTATGACCCAACTGGGTTTTAATGTGATGACACTTAGACGGAGGGCAACAGTTAACCAACACCTTCCCTGTGCAGTGTGAAATATGTTGCTGGAAACTTTTTAGGTATGTGTGCAGCCACAAGAAAATGATTTGCGTTGGAGCACGTTAAGCAACATAAATTTTGTTCCCATAAAACTGGCGACAGTAAAACCGCAATTTCTACCTTCATAGTATTCTTCATCTTTTAGGGTAATTACCTGAAGCAAATTAATTATGAGCTTCAGCGGATCATAATCTTCTTAATTAGGAAAGAGCAGTTGTGTAAAGAAAAACTTGACTTGCCTTTAAGACGAAAAGTGATTTTGCCCCAACATGTTTATAAAACCCCTTGACAACTGCCTTGTATTGCACAACCATAAAGACCAAACACAGAGTGAACACGTTTCTTATTTTCAAGCTTTTTAATACAAACTTAATAAACTATCAGTCCCTCTTAACATGTAAGACACTGACTCCGAATACTTTGTTATACCGTTTGCTTTATCAAGTATTGCACAATGTAGGTACAAAATTAATATACGATTACATTTTGTCCATAATATAGCAAAAATCTTTAAACTCTTAACAGAAAATACAACTCTTATATTTTTGTCAAAAAAGCAAATATTCTTAAATCCCACCACTACGGAATAGTCTGTACACAATCTTCAGGATAGTCAATGTGTTTTTTTTAAAAGATGGATTCATTTTATAATTTCAATAAAAAAAGGAAACATAAAGTTGCTGCAGCCATCACAGATCACTGGAGTAGTAAAAAGATATAAATGCAATACCATGTTGTAGAAACAATAGATACTCTGATATTTTACAAACTCTGTACTAAATTAAATTATACAATTAGAAAAAGACCAGGAATTCCCACTTATTGATGCCAATTTCTTGAAAAACTGGCAATGTCCAGTTATATTTAAATACTGAAAGAGGCCATGACTTATGGTGGTGTTTTTTTTTCTTCTTTTTTTTTATCTTAAAACAGTTACATAAAAAAATATTTTGTGCTTGGTTGGCAAAAGAAATAACAATAATGCATTTTAAAGTTTAGGTAACCAAGCTTAGACAACTTGTACTACAAGCTTCATTAAGAAATAAAAAAAACAAACAAAAAAACAAGTATAACTCAAGGGGATAAAGTAATTCACCCTCGGGCTCATGCTCTTAGACTTGAAACTCGGATTTTACAGCTTACAAGTCTTTTTTTTTTTTTCTTTTACATTTGACATTCTGTTTTTGTTTAAACTTTTTTTTTTTTTTTGAAATGTGCATTTGTGTTTGTTTTCCCCATCACATTATCTCTGGTCGTTTCCATATGAAGTAGTAGCTTAAGTAGTACCTTTACGTGTACTAGTTGGCCATAACTGGCTGGAATTGCTGGTTAGAATACTGCATGTTGCCCAAGCTGAAACTCAAGCCATCCATGAGGGACTTGTCGTTAAGGCCACCGTAGGCCGCAAACACATCGAAGGCATTGCTGTACTGCAGCGGGCTGTCTGCGGGGAACAGAGCACTCTGGCTGCCTTGACCCTGCAGACTGGGGAACACAAACTCCTTGGCATTGGGAGACAGGGCGGAGGGCTTCTGGTGCTGCTGTTGCTGCACACCGAGTCCCAGCCCATACAGTGAGTGCATGGAGGTGGAGATGGCTTTCTGTTTCAGGAGACTGTTCACATTCAGGCCCAAGTTGGTGGGAGAGGTACGTGCCACTTTGTTCCCAGCACCGCTGCCGCCGTTGCCGTTGCGTCCACTGGTCTTCATCTTAGTGGAGCCAAACTTAGTAGCTGCAAAGGTGGCTGTTGTGAAGGTTAAAGGCTGTGTGGAGCGGGGCATGAAGGTGGGGCTGACTGCTGCCGAGTGGCCGAAGGGTGGAGAGGGAGAACTGGAGCCAGGAGAGGTCCCGTTCAAAGGCTCGCTGATGGGCATGAAGACCTGTGCGTCTGGGTTGAAACTGTTCTTGATCTCCTTGTCCAAGTCAACCCCTCCATTCCCACCTACGCTTTCATTGCTGTCATCGACGTACAACACCTTGACCGGCCCCTTCTCACCAATCTGGTAGGACACCTCGTAGGGGTCAATCCACACACTGAGATCCTGGGGTAGATTATTGCGGACGTCTTCGATTTCCAGCCCGCTCTCTTTCGCTGCCTTCTCCACCACGGGGTCCACTTTCTCACCCACGTGGATGCATCTGAATCCTGAGCCCTTGTATGGCTTGTCCGGGTACCAGTGTCCTTCATACTTCTGCTTCAGCTGCCGCTCCAGCTCCTCGCCAAAGATGTTGACCCGTCTCCTTGGCAGCTTGTTGTACAGGTATGAGATGATGAAGTTGAGAGCTACTTGGATTTCAAGCTGCATAGCGAACTGCTGAAGTGTGCCAGGTGCGTGGAGATTAGCTGGCTCTGACCTTGAACGCGTCCACCGGCTTGGCTTCGTTTATTGGCAACACAGACGTGCTCCAGGTAGGGGAGGCAAAAATCAAAAGTGCTGGTTTTGTAAAAGTGGTGTCCTTCCACAGGATGTGATAGATTTTCCTGAAACAATTATAAGGCAAAAGGAAAAGAATTATGAGTAAATGTAAGTATATTCAGGAAGAATATGTTAAACTGGACTTAATTGGTTTGGCTGATTTATCATAAAGCAATGCATTGTTTTGGTTACAGTAAGCTCAGACAAACATAACAAAAATGTCCTGCAAATAAAGGCAAATATATATATATATATATATATATATATATATATATATATATATATATATATATATATATATATATATGGATAATATGATTCATATTGATCCTGTACCTACATCCACATAGATGTTAAAAAAGTAGGCACTGGGCATATTAACCTTGCACTAGAACAGGGAATCCTCTTACATAACACCCTACTGGACTGCCTCCATATGGCAGGAGGAGAGGAAAAGTACTGCGGGGGATTCTGCGTTTAATTAACACCAAACTTAACCGAATTAATGCACTGGCAATAACTGATAATGGTGGATAAGTTTGTGAGGAAACGGTCAAGAGGACTGGATTTCAAAGCTTAAACGACCCTGTTCCGGGGTTTGTTTCTGTCCGATTAGTCTCACTGACAAACTGTGTCGAAATAGGGACTTAACAAAACCGCGTCTACACCCATGTTTGGCAATTTTTACAGAGGGAAGAGGAAATCCTTTGCCGATTAAACGACTATTTGGTAAATATTCAGTGAGACACGGAGGTGTTTAAATAATCGCCGTGTTGTGACGTGAAAGAGATAACTTGTTGAGAATGATCAAATACTTGAAAATTGATTCTTTCATGCGTCTTGTGAGACAGAAATGTACACTCAAACAAATAATCGGATTATACTCTTCTAATTAACGCCTCTTATTAAATACTATTATTCAGTGTCACGAAGTTAAACGGGTATTCTGGTGTAATATCAGAAAATAATCGAGTAACAACAGCAAAACGAGGCTACATCGTATCTACTATTTGCATGGAAATAATGTAATTTATTTCACTTGGATAAAACAAGGAATTTTTAACATTTTTGTCTTACCCCTCCCAATAAGTTCGTCGACCGACGCTGCCAATCAGCTGACAAAGTATGACCAGGACTATAATACATGCAAAAAATACGATTACTATACATGTATGGAAAAGAATACTTACTTATTTGTAAAATATAAAAATGCTCAGTAGTTTTGAAGTACCGTTGGTTAGTGCAAATAGAAAAAAAGTATAAATACTTTCTTCACATAGAATATATTAGCGTTACAAAAAAAAGTATTCCAGTACGTGGTGATTTTTTTGGAGAATTGGCGTTTACGGTTTCAGTTTTAAGGTTGTTTTGCTTTTTTTTAAATTCCTTTCTTCTTTCAGCAGGCTTTGCAGAGTAGCTCCCTCCTACTCGGGAGTTTCGCAACTTCGTCCCCTTCTGTCTCAGCGTTTCCTGTATTTATAGACTTCCTCCGCCGCGGACACGAGACAAGGCGGTGATGCGGTTTCAGAGGTCAAAACAATACCCAGGGAGGCGATTGGTCGAAGAGTTGAATCCCGCCCCACGAGCATTGACGGGACCGTGGTCCCATTGGCTAAAGGGTGTTGTCAATCTGAGGCATATGATTCTAAGAAATGGGTGGAACGTCTGTGATGGGAGTTTGCGTCAGAGATAACCTAGGACTGCTGACAGCAAAAAGCAAGAGTAATTTATGATAAGAAGGGAAAGTACTATTTAAAATGAAATCTTGTAAGCGTTTAAAACAAATACTCATGTTCATGGATGTAAATGTTTTGCTTCAAATCTTCTGTAGAATAATGTTTCTAAGAAGATGAGGGATGGTCTAACCTTCATTAGATTTATTAGTGGCGGTATGCTTCTAATAGCCATTCAGTTCATACAGCAAAGCCTTGCAATAAGTCATTTGTTTCATTTCGCTTGCAAAACTCACCTCTTCAAAATCTATTTTCCACATATTACGTTGCTGCAACCTGCCTTGACAGTCAGCAGGAGCTATAATAGATATGGGCTACGTGCGTTGCCTGAGAGGAGATTCCCTACAGCGGAACAATACAGCAGTGTGGGTGGTGCTGAGTTCTAGCTTGAAAACACAAGCACTGATTGGTCCAAAACGGGGCAGGAGCCCCACAGTGAATGGTGTACCCGTATCCAAGGTGCTGATGTAGGCTGCGTACGTCATCGCTCCGCTGAACTGCAGCCTGTTGCCCAATTTTTAAAGGGCTCTAACACTGTTTGTTAATGACAAGTGAACCGACTGAGAGGCTAGCAGGTGCAGCGATGACTTCAATTATAGTTACATGAGTGAAAGCAGAACAAATAATAAAGAGAGAGTGTCATTTTATGTGTTTTGTAAAATACAATATCACAAGACAGTGGCCAATTGAGGCTTAAAACAGGAAAGTCGCATTTATTTATTTTTTTTTTTTTAGTGAGGTTCAGTTTAGGGTTACCTTATCCTTCAGTAGATAACTCAGGTAGTATTTTTATTTGGTTTGAATATATATTAGTTAGTCTCAGAGAAGAGACTTCTATTGTTATAAAACAACTCCAGTTTTGAAAATTTCATAGCAGTTTACACAAATACTCTTTCATGAACATTTAAACAGTTGTCATCTTTGCATCAAGCCATTATTTACAAATAAGTCAACGATGATGAACACGGAAAAGGAAGCAGCTGATGATGATCTCCCTGTGTAAAACGAGTATGAACACTAGGACATAAAAAGTAAAATTGTAGGGGTCAAACTAAATGTTTACTAAATGTAAAACAGTGCAATCCATAAAATAGCATTTATGTGAAGCTATAAAAATTTGTATTTTTTTCACTGCTTTACTTTTATATGTAACAGTCATTCAGACCAGAGACACTTTATATCTTCTATTCTCAGTTCGTGTTTCACACAAGAAGATTATTTGTGGTGCACAGCCTTTGGGAAACATGTTCTGAGAATGGAACATGTAAAGTGTCCCTGACCAGAGCATTTTTCTGATGTAAAACTATCCATCCATCCATTATCCAAACCCACTTATCCCTGCAGGGTTTGCTGGTGCCCTTCTCCAGCAGTCATTAGGTGAGAGGCAGGATACACCCTGAACAGGTCACCAGTTCAGGGCAACACAGAGATTCACAGGACAAACAAGCCTGCACACACACTCACACCCAAGGGCAATTTAGAGAGACCGGTTAACCTAACAGTCATGTTTTTGACTTGTGGGAGGAAGCTAAAGTAGAAAACTCCATGCAGAGAGACTCTAAGCCAGGATTCAAACCCAGGACTTTCTTGCTGAAAGGCACCAGTGCTACCAGGTGCACCACTGTGCCGCTGATATTAAACTAAAGCAGTCTAAAAAGAAATAGAGATAGCATTTACTTACATATAATATTTTTGCTTTTAATACCGCTTTACTTTTGTATTCGAATGTTAAACTGATCGGAAATGCTTCACGGGTTACATTCTCAGTATGGATTCATTGGTGGTCCACCCCCTCCTACCTCTACTTCCCATTGTAAATAACTGTAGTTTCTCTGTAAACAATGATCCAAATGTGATGTGACATTTAAAGGTTCTTAAAATAGCATTACTATAAACCGCAATGATAATTTTAGGACTAGAGTTGTTTTAAGATCGTTGAAGTCCGCTTTGGTCTCAGCCTTTATTAGTCTACCCTTTAGCTTCAACCTCTGGGACCAAGTTATATTGATTTATATTGCATGAAGAGACCAAGAGAGTTATATACTGCAGATACATATTAACTGCTTAAAACATTTTAGTAGAACCTCACATCCAAAATTCTGAACTATCCCTTTAATATCTTATTTTCTCTAAAACTATTGCTAGCCTAAGTTGTGCTTACACAACAGCTCTGATTATATTGAAAACAGAAGCTGGTTTGTACAGGCTGAGTGGACTTTCAGACATTCTTCAAGGACTTAAGTTTTCCAAGCAATCATGTGCTTGTTGTGAGATCAACAAATGTAAATGCACACAAATAGACTCCTTATGGAAGACTTTCACCAGAATCAAACACAGAACAAAGACAGGAACTCTGTAGACACAAATGAGGGGAGAAATTTGGAGAGTACCCTGTATATTCAGATTTACAATACTGTATATATACATTATGGTGGAGGAGTGACTCGAATGAAAAAGGCACTGTTGTTTTCATGTAATTCTGCAAAGCCTTTTGGGTTGCTTTGTAGTAAAATTTTCAAGGTACTGTAAATCACTTGTTTTTTAGGGTCAATAACATAAAGGCCTTCTGTGCATGCAGATTTTTACACTACGCTGCGTGGAATTTGCTCTTTAAGTAGAGAACACATCATGTGTCCGTTGTGTGGTGTTCATAAGGGCAAAACAGCCACAATCTGACACAGCGATGTCATGAGCCATTACAAAGTATGTTAATACTGCTGTACTGTCTTATTCTGTAATCCTGTCATGATTAGATGTAAACTTCCTGTTATCTGAACCACGTCTATTGAAGCTTCAGAGGTGTATAGCTCAGGTTGGAAAATGTATTAACAGGACAATTATTGGTCTGGCAATCCACAAACCTGTCATTTATAGAAGAGTAGCAAGAGAACAGCAAGCTATTGTTGAAAGAAAGTCTTAAAGCCATTTGCAGTTTGCCATTGGTAATGCAGGGTATGGCAGAAAGGGAAGTAAGTTTTCTGATCAGAGAGACCAAAATGTAACTCTTTGATCAACATGTACCAACATTGCACATCATTTTGAACACACCCTCCCTATGATGGCAGCAGCATGGTGTGCTGATGCTATTCTTCAGCAGGGACAGGGATACTGGTTAGAGTTTGATGGTGATGGAAAAATGGATGACACTAAACACAGATCAGTCATGGAAGAAAATATGTCAGAGGTGGCAGAAGACTTGAGACTGGGGCAGAATTTCACCTTTCAACATGACAGTGGCCCTAAACATACAGCCAGAGCTACAAAACAGTAGTTCATATTTAAGTATGTTCATGTGTTAGAATGGCCTAGTCAAAGCTTAGACCGAAATTCAGCTGAAAATCTGTGGCAAAACATGAAAAAAAATTTTTTCAAGAATTGAAAACCTTGTGTCCTTCCACGTCACAATCATGATTAACTTTGTGTTCGTCTATCGCATGAAATTCCAATGAGCTTTGTGGTCGTAATGTGACAAAATGTCAAAAGGATTAAGGGGTACGCATTTTTTTGCAAGGCACTGTGATAGCAACCCTTCTCATTCGTGTCTGTATAAATAAGTTAATAGTTATGTAGTGTCTCATTTTCTTTAAATGTAACAAACAATAACAGATCCCAATCAAGCTCTTTTATTACAGAAAAAGGACAACATCCAGATATTTCATTGCCGTCTCTCTGTGAAATGAAGGTTTTCTTTAAAAAAAAGAAAACTATGTTGTTGCATAAGAGGCATTTGGTACAAGATCTTAGCCAAGATCCACGTATTAAACAAACTTGATGTCTTCCTGTCAACAAATGATAAACAGATGCTATTGTATTTACTGCTGAATTGTGATATAAACGCAAACAGATGTGCGACACACAGATGAGTTCCAGCATTAAATGACATGTTCAGAGTGAGAACAATTAATTATTCAGGTAAAAAACACATGCGGTAACAATACATATCTTTTTTAATTCCTGTAAAAAATAAAAAATAAAAACACAAAACATTATTTGTGTTTATGTATCAATGTGCTGTCTTACATGAGCAATCATCACAAAAACCCCCACAAGATTTCTCACAAACTTCCATGTCTGCTTTACCTCCTCCCTTTCTGTTTTTTTTTTTTCTACCTCGTCGCCCTCCCTCTTTTTAGCTCGGATGGAAAACCTTTGACGTCACTGCTTGTTATTACTTAACACAACTCTGCAGAGTGCCCTGGGCTCCTTGTAATAGGCAGACGTTTTGCTTCCCCTTTGAAGAGCAAATCCGGTGGGCGAGACAGAGAGAAACGGAGAGGGAGACTGTGGGTGAAATTGGGTCTAAGATTAGGATTTTAAGGTTTCTTATTTTCTTTGTGTACCAATGCTTAAAGTAATTTAATAATTAAAGAAAAAAAACAAGAAGAGATGTTTAAGATTTTTGTAGAATGGAGACCAAAGGCAAACTGACTGAATAAAAAGAATCATTGTCAGGCTAGTGAAGTAAACATTAACCAAAAGAGAAATCTGGTAAAGTGCAGTTAGACAATTCCACATGCACAGCAACACAAGCTCTTTTCACACTGCTCCACAATGCCAGGCCCATTCATCATGTTGGCGTGCTTCACCTTTGCTGCACACTGACCAAACAAAAGTGGCAGAAGGCTGCATCAGTGTGGCCTTTCAAATATCGTGCCGACATGGCGGAAAAAGACAAATACAGGCAGAAAAATGGCAAAACAATCCAGCTTGAAAGGGGCTGAATCTTTTGAGTCGGTTAGTGTCACTTAGTGTTACCCTTAGTAGATAAATCCTCTCTTAAGCTTGACTAGGACAAGATCCAATCTTGTCTGCTATGACCTAGCCTGCAGACTGAACCTATAAAATAAGACAAGTCTTTCTAAAATTATATTTCTTACATTAGTTGCTTTAATGCTTATGCCACAGCTTACAGAGATGTATAAATAACTTTAAGGGGGTAAGGGTTATGCAAAAAAATTTTTTGAGCTTTATTTCATGTTATAATGTCATTCCCTCATCAAACATATACCCAGATTGTTGTTTTGACTCATTCATGCATGATTGAGAAATCCTTAAATGTCCCGTGGCAACCATTCGGAGATTCTCCAATGCCTGCTCCTACAATGCACCGCCTATTTACCCAAAACTCCACCTTGGAGCTTCAGTCCCAAGCCGAGCTCCTGCCCCACAGACCACCCCTCCCAAAGCCTCCCACACACAGCTCCACTAGACTAGCAGCAGCAGCAATTAGCAAACACCTAGCAGAACTGCACATCTGCTGAGCTGATCATATACACTACTTCTCATGTTCCAGAAATGATATTATACAATGTAGTTCCTCTATACAACAAACTGCAATGCTCCTAAGAATGTTTGTGGCTTGGAATGGATGGCATGGAAAAGCAATGTTGTGATGAAGTCCTGAAGGCGGGGTGTCAGAAAGGGTAGGAGGTTCTTAAAGAGACAAAGGCTAATTTCAAGGCGTCAGATGATGATGATGTGAAGTCAAGTTTCTTTTAAGATGTTTTTGATATATTTAGCATTTTCATAACAATTGAAGGTAACAGTTATATAGTTATCAAGTAACATAGTTACTTGATTGTGCTATAAAATGGCACTATGCACCTGGAACATACCAAATACCCCCCCCCCAACTACACAATCTCAAACAGAGGATTTTTAGAAAAATCCAGACTTTAATTTGAGTAGATTTTGTCCGTGAGGAATACTGGGATTATTTCCATCTTAAGAAATAACTGTTTTGTAAAAAAATTCCTTGATTCACACTTATTGGCATCCATATTGTTCATACTCATGTAAGCCCTTTTTGATAATAGGATAGCCCATAGTCTTCGCCTGTAACATTTGACGAGAGAGTGAGAGAGAGAGAGATATCTTCCTTTTCAAAACAATTTATTGAGATTGTCTAGTTTCCTCTGTGTTGACTTTGCCATATGTTGCAGTGATATCCTAGTTTTCTGGTAGAGACCAGCAGATTTGTATTTATAAAACCTAGATATTTCAAAGAGTTAATCATGCCAGGCACTACAGAAGTCCCCAGGTCCCTTGAAAGAGAAACTTGCCCACAGCATCACATCTTTTCTGCTGTTCTTAATAGTAGACATGAACAGCTCTTCTACATATTCATTCTTCGCCTAATGCCATATGTACTAGGAGTGTTTTCTGCTGAAAATCTCAATCTTAGCGTTATCTAATCAGAGCACACAGTTCCAATTCAAATCCCTGTAGAGTGTAGCAAAGTGTAGCATGTTTACATTTGTGATGTTAGCACAGAAAAAATGTTTTTTCCTGGCAAACAACTGGTTAGCATCAATAAAGTCCAATATTTGCAAAGGCAGAAAGGACTAGAACTCACTGATCAGTTTTCAGTTTTATTGTGCAAACTTCATCTGGTCTAATGTTTTGACACCATCTGTGTTTTCATCAGAAGACTGATTTACACATCATTACCAGATTAGCTAATAGGTGTGGAAGGTGCTTTATGTTGTTATGATGTTGTTGTTTTTTCATTTCCTTTATGCTTTTGAACAGCTGAGACTTTCTGTCAAACATGAGGCATCAATGATTTGCTGCAAGTTACACACCATGCATGCACATGGAGGATTTACAGGGCTCAGCATATGTAAATACAGAGGTTATGTTATCAGTTGTCACGGCAGCAGCGTAAATACTTTTTCTTCCCTGCACGGTCGCCTTCACAACCCATCGAGGCTGTTACATAATTCATCCCATCACAGACTGCTGGTGCAACATCAATAGATCTATTTGCCATCTGCAGACAGAGAGAAAAGCAACACACAAAGGCAACCAAGCATCCCAGTTTGACCATCTTATGCATACAGTATGAAGAGTGGCTCATATTTATTCTATCATCTGCTTTAGAAACATGAAACAAAGGAAACAGATTTCATGATGTGTAATTTGGTGATATTTGATGGGTTTTGCAAATTAATGGATACATGGAAAGGCTTTTCGCCTTCTGTGGTACATGTCTTTCTTTCTTTATAACGAACATAAATCCTGCTGTTCACCGTTTATTATGGTGATATGTTCATTGGAAATTCAGCCCCATTTCAGCGATTATTATGATTGCATCTTGCATTCTTTCCCATAATTTTCTGTTTGTGTCATCCTGACCTTGAACGCCACTAAATAAAAACAATGAAGTACCCACTCTAACACCACGATAACCAAGTAAACATTGCAGAGTCTAGAATATTACTCCAACTTGTCTCAGTTGGTTCTGACAAATTGACTATAACCTGAGTCTTTCTAAATTATAGTTTCATATTCTGTGATTACATGACTTAAAAGTCACAAATAGGGAGAAAGAGTTGAAAGGAGAACTCTGCGTTTGTACTGGCACACATACACACAAACTGTCTGAAATGACAGAGCAAAATATAAGGTAATGGCAAGATAAGAGAAAGGTTGCAGCAGATTTTTTTTAAACTGTAAACAGATACATCACTTTGTCTGGGTTAGAGCCTGAAGCTATGCTAATTAATTTGCTATGTTTTTCTTTGCACTGCCCTTCTTTATCTCTCCAATAGTTTATGAGTTCTAAATACAGGCTCCTGTATTTAGATGAAAAAACATTTGCTCTTAGCCAGGACAGAGTCTGACAGAAAATGTACAACACCTACTGGGGGATTTTGTACATCTTCTGTACAAAAAATAGTTTTTTTTTACAGCAGTAGTGGCTGCATTGCAATACGGGAGATGTGTTAAGGGCGACACATGGTAACATATAAACACCCACCCAAGCAGCCCCCACCCTGCCTCCCCATCCACCCACCCTCTTGGCTTCTAGTCGGCAGAGGATGCTCAAAAGAGCGATGCCCACTGATCAGTTTCAAACTTGCTCTGTTTAGGAACATAGATGTGTGCCCCCCCTTTAGACTTAACGGTACTGATCTCTTTTTAACTGGAAATGAATCGAACATATAATTTTAGTGTGTTTAAAGTAAATGGACATTAACTACTCAATGTAAAAAAGTGCAAGGTGACACAGGTGTTAGTTGCCTTGCAGGAAGGAGCTGGTTTCAAATCCTTTGATTTTCTGTGTGGACTTTGCATTTTCTAACACTTCTCTCGAGGGTTGCTGTTCATTTTGTACCGATACAGTTTTGGTTGTTCCATACTTAACTTTATTAGGTACAAGATGGTACTGTTTGCCATTGGACAGTTTATTGCCACACAGGTGGACATTTTGTACTTACTTTGACAGCAGATGGTGAAATGGAATTTTCCCTAATCCACACATAATTACTGCAGTAGTTCTCAAACTTTTTTATCATGAGTACCACCTTTGTAAATTCCAGGTTTTCCCAGGATGACCATCTTACCAGACATTTTCAAACACTATTATGACAGAAGATGTATATTATTAGCTTTCACTTGCAGATATGGGCATTTTAGGACTATTTATTTTAAATACTTAACCGCAAGAAAAATAATCTGACACATCATGATTAAAGTACATGAGTACACAATGGTTTGTTTACAATTAAGAAATGGAAATAGAAAGAGGCAAATGACAATGGAGAGAAATGACCTATAGAGCCTATTCTGACTTACTCCAGCATCTAAAAACGCATTTATTAAAAATGGTTGCTCTAAATTGCTCTTGGCTGTGTGCCTCAGATTGCCCTGTGATGGACTTATGACCTATCCAGGGTGTAGCTCACTATGCACTCATTGCCCATTTAAGATAAGTCGTAGCTCTCCCATGTGTTAGGTTTTGCTAACATGTTCACACTGCATTGTGGTATGTCATGTGAAAGTTGTATCCCTAAGCAAGGAACTGTACAAATATGTAAACAAGGTTGGTTGCAGAAGGACTTTGAACCTATCGCTTTCTAGGATTCTACTGTTTTTATGATCCTCCCAACGAGCTTTCAAAAAACGATTTTCCATTTTCTGTCCAAAGCTGAAAATCACGCTTCAGATGAAGTAACATGGAACAATCAGCTGTATAAAATGGTTATAAATATTTATTTATCTTGTTTGTCAGGCACCTTTACAGTGTGAAGCACTCCAAAACTAGTTTTATATTGGGAACAGACTTTGTATTGAATTTATGGACACAGTTTCCAGGTATTATGTCCAGTAAATGTATGAGAATATAGAGGCGCTAATTAACAGAATATTTATAGCAGCTAAGTACTGATATTCATATCAGCTGTTTTATCACTTCTTTGTACACCAACCAGGCAAAGAATTATATCCTGTGACAGAAAAGGTGAATAACGCTGATGAATGCTCTGTTTTTACCCCGTTGAGTTCTACTCCATGTCTGCTGTGGTTCTGTAATACTGTGTTGACTGCTGAAAGCTAACATGCACACGTTAGGCATGAACCAGTATGATATGCTTACTGATAATGTTTAGAAAAAAAGAAACATGTATGTATTTATGCAAACATTTTAAGTAAAAATATGTAACATGCTGTACGTCCTTTTATTTAAAATACAACCTTAAAATTCCATCATAGTACTAAAGAAATAGGGTAACTGTTGATTATTGCAGATATAATAATGTTATCTGCAAGATTTATTTGTTTTTTTGATTCAAAGACTGAAGAAAAAAAAGCATAAAATAAACAGCCAGTACATGTAGCAGTAGTTTTCAAGTGCATAATACATTTTTACTGTCCCACTCTTCATGGTCAGCTTTCAGTGGACAGCTTAACAGGCATACCACTTGAGTTGCTTAATTGGTTGGCGCTTTTAGTTTCCGATCCATGAGTGTCTGTAGTTTTCATAGCCAGTAATATTTTCGAACAGCCGGTTTTGTCTTTCTTGTGAGAGAGCAGAAACTTAGGTAACCTTTAGTAACCTTTACTAACTTTAGAAACGTAGGGGTGGGACCTGGCTGCTTTACTGTATGCTTCAAATGACATACTTTAAACCATAGTAATGAAAAATGTTAGCAATTTTGAATCCATACAGTAAAACCCTAACTATACCTTCACATCTTTTATACCTTCTATTATATTTCATTAAATGTAACCCTATGAATATTTTTTAATTTTGTTTGGTTTGAAAGCACAACTTCCTAAAATCCTCCTATGACTAACCCATGTTTAGTGTGTGGGACAGCATTGAGTGATTTGCGATTTATTTTTTATGAACAGCCAGGGTCAACTCAAAGAGGAGCACATCCTTGCATGTTTATAACAAAACTTTTTTTGTGAAAGAGGCTATTTTTTCTGTCCTTTTTCTGTATATGGATGTCACAGTCCTTCTGTGGCCTCTGACAGTCCCAAACCACCTCTAAAGGCTGCTTGGGGAATTTGTTGCTTGTGCATCAAAGTGAGCACTTTCACACCAGTGTTCAGAGCTGTTTGCTTACGATTGGATTACTCAAGACACATTTTAGTGCCTACTGGGGTGTTAGGAAAACAAGTTTTGAAGTGGAAAAAAATGTAGAGGTGTCAGAGTGGAAGGAGGAGACGGGGAAATATGGAAGCATAAACGGCTAACTGTGAACTGTGAGGATATGGAGGATGAGAAAGCAGTTATATCCTCAGGATGTAGGGACAAGCGCTATAAGAGCACTCTGAGAGGAAAAATAAATGAAGGGTAAGCCATAGTGGAAGGATAGGAGAACATCAATAAGATGATGAAAAATTGATGTGCAATGCTGGAAAGCAAAACCTGTTACATTTTAAAATAAGCCAAATCATCAAAATTTAAGACCACCTACAGACAAAGTTCATGATTAAAAACACTCCAGGAGGATTTTTTTAGAGTTGACTGCAGAGTCTGATGCACTTGTCATAGCTCTGATTAGGACTGACCCTGGAAGGCACAGGCAGCAATTAGGATTCACAGAGAAAAATTAGAAGTAAACAGCAGGGGCTTGTCTGCTGTGACGTGAGCCTGATATATGAGAGGAGGGATAAAGCCAGACAACAGAGAATGAGGATGCATGGGAAAAAAAAGAAGAGGATGGGAAATAATCCCACTGTTGTGTTGAACAGAGGGAGAGAGATAGAGAGAGGCTCCTCTGTGTTCATGGTTATGGAAAAGTACTTACTTGAAACTGTGTACTCAGTACCCCACGCAAAGATACACACTGATTTATACATCTCTCAGCAGGCTCTGCCTAGCATTCTCTGAATACATAATTACACCCATCTCCACAGGATGTGTGTGTGAATTTATTCAGAGTGTGTATGTTGCAATTGATGGGGATAGAGTGGCCATGCATCGGTGGAAATCTCAATGTCACATTTAAATGAGATTCAATTCAGACGGGCCCATAAACCAACCAAATTATCCTGAAAATATCCGGCTACTCTGTGAGAATATTTAACATGTTACCATCCAGCATGTCAAAGAAAGCTAATTAGTTCTCATTAGTTATCTTATGCAAATAATGAGACTTAATAAGAAGAATTATAAAGGAGAAAGCAGATTTTAATTTGACAGGTGAGGTCACATGATACTCATAAGTCACCAGTCTACAGCACCATTCACAGTTATTGGATCCCCTGATGCTATTTAAATTGAAATATAATCACACAAAAAAATTACCACCATTAATTTGAGTGCATTTATTTAGTGGGTGAAAATTCTATGGCAAAAAACCCCAATTATTTTTCACAAAAATCACTGGCCCAGTGGTTATTGGCATCCCCAACAATTCGTATAAAATAATTGTAACCAAAGCATGTTTTAAACTTTTAATTAACATTTGTTTTTAACTTGCTTAGAGTTTCTAGATAAACCCAATTGGTAATCCATGACTTCATTGTTCCAAAGAGTGTACAAATAATGTCAATGTTGTCATTTGTTTAAGGTAAGAAAACATCCCAGTTAGAAAGGTGTGTGTTGATCTTCATAACTCAGCAAATGGCTACAAGAAAATAGCGACTTACCTGAACTTGCTCATGTCTTTAGCTAGAGCAATATAAGCTTCAATTACCTGAAACTGTGACAAACAAGGCTGAACCAGGAACCAAGTTTATTTTGCCAGCATCCACAGTAAGGAGGATGATAGATGACTAAAGCAAAAAGTGGCATTTTGGTGTCACCAAGTCTCCAAACTAAGCATTAAGCAATGTTTACATTCCAACCAGCTATTTAGATAGACAGGGAAAAGCTTTTACTATTCTACGTTAACACACATGCTTTGTCAAGTGAGACAAAAAAGTTGATTATTGGCAATTAACCTTTCAAGGTGTGACGCAAAACAAAAAATGAATATGCAAAAAAACACCTCAACCCCACTGTTAGCTATGGTGGAGGATGTATGATGCTGTGAGCCAGTTCCTCTTCTAAAGGCCTGGGGAAACTTGTAGAGTGCGTAGTATTATTGACTTTTTTAACTGCCAGATTTGAAATAACAATTTGGATGCCTACGCCAAAAAACAACAACAACAACAAAAAAAGATCTATATTTGGGTATTTTAACAGGATAATGATGTGGTCATGTCAACACAGAAATAGCTCAACCAGACACAAAATCAACATTCTTTCTAAACCTTTCAATGAAGGATTTTCAGAATTCTTGATCATTTCCTCTGTTGGTGTTCAAGCATTCAAAGATCCCATAAACAAGCAATTTTTATGAAAGTGTACAGTGACTTTTTAAATTTGACCATTTAAATGTTAAGGTCTATGAGATTAAGTGAGTAGAATTGATGTTTCAAAGGCTCCTTTTTTCCCTTTTAATAGCCATACACTGATTCTGGATCTGTTGTTTCAAATGCTTTGTTGTTCACCTCCAGGAAGAGCCTGTCTACTCGTATTTTCTCTCTTGCTTGGTAAAAAAGGACTTCAAGCAGTTGCTAATTTTTTGTTAGAGCCATGCAAAATCTGGTCTCTGGGTAGATATTATACAAAAGTAATCTTTGATAATGTGGATTAAAAAACAGGAGGAATGGATTACAACCTTCAGGTTGTGTCTTCTTTGTGAGGGAACTTCTTCCTTTGGTGTGAACCTCTTCAGGTAGAGTGAAGAGCTCTAATACACTAAGGAGTTTGGAGGAAAAGATAGCAAAATAGAAGCAGTATAATCGTGCTGATACTCTGATTTCATATGAACACATGCTCCTTTCTCACATAATTTCAGGTCAAACAATAACCTGAAACAAAGCTGCTTGGCATTAAGATATGTAAGTTCACTTTAATGTGATTCATATTTTGTTAACATGTGGAATAAAATTGCTTTAAATCAAATTTAAACATGCAGTGTCATGTTTTCCAGTATATGCTATGTTTAAATTTGTTTTTTTTAAATAAATGTACCGTATGTGGATATGCTTGTTTCTGTTCATCATTAAAGTAAATACAGTTATGATATCTCCTTCCTGGGGTGGTATTAAGAGAGATTTTCATATGATAGACATCTTTGCAAGGAATAACTCTTTATGAAACCCTAGAGAGTCACATATGTTTGGTCCATATCTAGACATGTTGGTTCTGTCTGTGCCTATAAATGTTATTTAAAAAACAAAAGTACAAACATACAGATTTTACACTCAATTTGATAGCCATGTCTGATTCAGTTAGTGGGTAAACCTGTCTTAGGTAGCAAAGTGTCGAGGAGGGACTGATGCATATTTAAAATGAGTACAGGACATTAATCTTTCCTTTATTTAGCTTTTGCACGGTGCAGTCATTGAAGTGAACAAATATCAAATGGCAAACTGACGACCAAAGAATGCAAATAAGCATGCCTGAAAATGAACCTAATCATGGGCACAGTCCTCTTGTGACTGGGTGTGTGTGGATGTTTTGCATGAGGGCACATGCATAGGATATCGCATGTGTTTTAGTTGGTGTCACTGCTTGATGTACATTTTTGAAAGTATTGTAATGAACCTGTCAGATGGTAGCTAAATGAGGTGCTCCAAAATGCAATTGTCCTAATTTTTTCCCCATGTGTCCTGTGCTGATATTTCATGCATATAATATAAAGAAACTTGTTGTCTACATGTACCAGGGAAATTTTGCTCTATGAAAACAGTGTCTACAGATGGAATACTAACATGACTGACTTTATTAAATCAGGTTTGTCTCAGCAGGCATGGGCAGACAACACCAGGCACCCCCACAAACTACCCATGTGGCTGACATGGAAGCAGGTCAGCAGTGAAGCTCAGGAGCACCAACCCCTAGGCCAAAGAGGTACAGGGAGAGGCACAGGACACCTAACCCCGCTACCCAAGCACACCACCACATGCCATAGTGTAGGCCAAGCCTGGAACCTCGACACCCCAGTGGCCAGGTGTCCACACAAGCCCAGCACCAACGAGGAAGAGCCCTCCCCTCACACCCAGAGAACCCCTAATCTGGCAGGCAAACATGGAACTGGAACTCAGAAGGACCAGCATATGAAGGGCCATCCTGCCCAGTCAGATAGCATTAGGGAAGTCAAGGGAGCAGGATCCCCAAGAGGGCTCAACTCAGTTCCCATAGCTCATAGCTGACCCACAATATCCCAGAAAGTATAACGAATCAGAACAGCTACCAGTATTTTTGGTATCGTGAGAAGGTGCAAGTCCTGCTGGAACGTTTAATAAGCATCTACATAAAACCTATTAGTTGAGGAAAGCATGAAGTGAAAAAATTTCTTGTTAGAGAGCTGCATGAACTTTGTACTTGTAGGTCAGAGAATATACTTTAAAATACTTTTGTTAGATAATAAATCACTGAACGACTTAGCACCAAAATACATTAAAGACCTGTTGTCATTGTATCAACCTTCCAGACCACTCAGGTCTTCTGGTTCTAGTCTACTCTGCATCTCCAGAACTAGAACCAAACATGGAGAAGCAGCATTCAGCTTCTATGTGCCGCAAATCTGGAACAAACTTCCAGAAAACTGCAAAACAGCTGAACCACTGAGTTCCTTTAAATCAAGGCTAAAAACCCATCTGTTTAGACCTGCCTTTGATTAATAATAACTGGAACATTGTTCGAATATTTGATATATTTTTGATGATGGTTATTGTTGATGATTTTGATGATGGCATTTGACAAAATGCAATGTTTAGTGGTTGTTTCGTAACTAGTTTCTGTATTATGTTTTTATCATGTAAAGCACTTTGAGCTGTCCTGTTGCTGAAATGTGCTATATGTGCTTGACTTGACTTAAAGTCAACAACAACAGTGGACCAACAACAGCAGATAACATGGTTCCCTCATCATCATAAACTGTATAAAACACTAAGAAGTTTAGATTCTGTGCCTCCTCACTTTAGATGCTGGGGCCTTAATTTCCAAATGAAATGCAAAATTTACCTTCATCAAAAAAAAAGAAGACAGTAGCCCACTGAGCAGCAGTCCAGTCCCTTTCTCCTTTGTCCAGGTAATACAGATCTGATTTAGGTGTGGCTTAACACAAGGAATGCGATAAAAGTAGTCCTTATC
Source organism: Anableps anableps (assembly GCA_014839685.1). Classification (NCBI taxonomy): domain Eukaryota; kingdom Metazoa; phylum Chordata; class Actinopteri; order Cyprinodontiformes; family Anablepidae; genus Anableps; species Anableps anableps. The sequence continues at coordinate 14,102,757 of CM026083.1, forward strand.
CTGGATATGTCTGTGTATGGTGGCTCTTAAAGCTCTGACTTCATACTCTTGATAGGGCTTTGGTAAAGATTCCTCTCAAAACTTTTTTCCTTCCACTCAATACAGCATGGATACAGCACTCTGTGAACATCAGTTTATTTAGCAAATACTTTTAGTTGCTTAAACTTCTTGTGCAATGTGTCAGTGTTTTTCTGTTGGAAAACTGTCAAGCCAGCATTTTTCCTCCATTACTGTGTCGTGCATTTTCCATGTTAAAATCTTTTTTAATTAGTCTAATGTAATATAATTTCTTAGGAAACAGAATTTGCTTTTTCCATTAGCAGAAAGTCATAGTCATCAAAATGACCAGAAATCAATGCTTTAATCACCTGTATTTATATCAACTCCTAGCAGGTTTTAGCTCATTCAGTCATTTGTGCTTCTAAACTGTGAAAGAAAAAAAAAAAAAAAAAAAAAAATGCTGAGAAACTATATGCTATTAGAAAAGCTGGTCATTCTGTACAGCGACTGGCAAATCCAATTGCCTTTCTGTCCTGCAAATGCAACTAGGTGTGATCTGAGCTCCAGCTTCTGATGTAAATGGCTCACAGTGCTTGACAGTTTGATGACATAGTTTGCTAACACTATGTGTAGCACTTTAAAACTACTGAGCTTTCAAGCATATATATTGGGGTAATTATAATAAAGGATCATGTGTTTCTTAACTCAAACATTGGTGGAACAGCCCAGTTGCATTTTTTGTTGATTCCATGTAGCTTATACAAAAATACCAAACTAGCATAGGAAAAGAAACGAAACTGATGAGTTAAGTTTAGGGGGTAAAACAGCAGCTATTGACCTATTCAACAAACCTTAAAATCTTGCAGAAGAAGCTGCTTCAGGGAACCTCCCAGCTGCTGCATTCTCAAATTGCCTCAGTCAACTGAAATTTAGTTTGATCAGTGACCTTTAGCACAAAAAAAAAAAAAAACATACCTTTGGTATAAAATTCCTACCAGAGTGGGGGACAATGTCGCTACGACATCAGTGTTGCATCGCTTGTCCCAACCTTTAACCTAACAGGCACATATGTTACTACACACAGAAAAAACATGCTTACATGTATCTTGTTTGTCACCATGGTCCCAGGGATTATGTCTTTGGACAGCTGTTTACCTCAGTGGGAGAAAGCAGGGAACACTCTTTGAGCATGTGACTGAGGACTTGGCCTCCGAGAAATGCAAGGGGGTCAAATTGGACGCTGCAGCAAAGCAGTTTAACATATGATACTTGTTTACTTTTTGCTTAAATAACATCTTGGGCTGGCAAGATGCTCTTTGGACAAAAAATTTAAATGCAAATAATAAACCTCCATGTCATATTTTGCAAAAAGCAAATAACACAGGAAAAGTATGAAGTCAATCCTGATACAGCTTATACACAGTGGTTTAGCAAAAGCCATGTTTTCCATAGAGGTAGCAAAGAATCAAAATGATCAGAATCATGCAGGAACAAAAGCATATATAATAGTATATGTTTATATTTTGAATATTTCTAAATGGCAGTCAGTTTATTTATTAACATTACCATGAGTCCAAGCATACATTAAAGTCAATAAAAGTATAGCTTCATTAGAAGAAAAATAGTTTTGGATAGGTCCACCCAGATTTCAGAAGAAAAGCTGACAGAGAATTAATTGTATCACCAGAAGAGGGCTGTGAACAAGACCTATCCTTTTCAGTTTAATTTGGAGAACTTTTGTATAGTCGAGTAGTAAATTATTGACATTTCAGACTCAAAATTACTGAATACTGAAATTCTATCAAATGGTGTTTAAGCAAAGTTAGTTTATAGATATGCAATCTTATGTAAACAGATTTCAGTATCTTTTGTTATATTTTTGCCCCTAAACAAATTGTTTGTTTTTGAATAACAAATGGTATTTGTCACAATAAATTCATAAAGTGTTATATTTATTCAATTATTTCATCATTTATTATTATCTCTTTTATCTCTTTTTATAGTGGAGAACATCAAAAACCTGACATTTTAACATGGATTTCTGGTGGAATCTAAATGCTTTTTGGAATAGTTAATCTTACAAATGCATTAATGGTGACATTGTTCTCTGCAGTGTTCCATTTTCCTTGTTTTTATGCCTGAAAATAATAACAAAATGTAAAATGACTAAGCAATCTGGAACCTACAATTCACCTCCACATGACCACAGAGTGTTATCAGCATGTTGACGTAACTAAGAGCTGTTACAGCAGCCACCCACGACAGAGGGACGCACAGATTCAATCGAGGAAAAAAAAATACAACCTAAAAACAAATATCAATTTTCCTATTTTTCATCAAAAGCCCAAGAACACAATTGTGTTGCTTAAGTTCGTTATGTGACTCCTTATGTTATCTTAAGACCCTTGTTTGCTTTCACCTCCACTCACACAAAACTCCCATTGCACAATCTTCCAATGATGTCACGGTTACCACAGTAACCATTCTCACGGTCCCTCCACCTCCCTCTTTGCTTTCGCCCTTCGTCTTGATCCCTTAAATCTCCTCAGAGTGAGAGTGCCGCTCCATCTGTCTCCTGCCCTAATACGTGCTCCTGCACACATACAGCTAATGTTATGTGGGTGTAACATTGATAGCTGACAGAAAACTATTCACCAGGTGTCGAGAGGCAGTTTCCCAAGAGCTAAAACATGGAAAATAATGTTATTTTTCTTTCTCACATTTTGCAACACAGTGTATGCAGGTGGTCAGTGCTGTGCATGCAAACAGCTTCATGGTGAAGATTCATGCAACAAACATGACCGGTGATTAGCAAAGGCTGGAGGACAAAAACGAAAAGACAGATGCTGTTTAGAATCCATCCGCCTGCTGATTTATGAGCACAGAATGAGGTAGGGGACACTGGCCTATGAGATGGATGAGATGGATCAGGAGTGGTGATTGATGAGAGATTCAACAGTGGGGAACACTGCACGGAGGCAATTTTAGAGATGAGAAGGAGGAAACTTGTAGACGCAAGTGCTTCAAATTAAATGCAGATGAATTTATTTATTTGTTGTTTGGTGGGTTAGTTTGTTACCTTTGGCATCACAGTCATCTAAAAAACTGTGACACTGTGCTTTTGTGGGATCAAGATGGAGCAAACATGAAACAGATTGGAAATAATTTCAGACATTTTGTAGATACTATCGCTCGCTCAGAGCTTATATGTTTGGCTGTGCTTTACTCCTTGATAAATCCAATATGGCTACCATTAAATCTTTACTTTTTCTTTAACATAGAAAGTATTCCTGAACAATTGCTTTTGTGCTTTTTGTGTGTCTGCTACATCATCTCGAGCCCCAAGTGGATGGCCGCTCACAGTCAGCTAAGTTTTGATGGAGGTTCTTCCTCTTAAAAGGGAGTCTTTCCTTTCTACTATGATCACATCCATGCTCAGTATGAGGGACTGCTGCAAAAGTAAACAAGTCCACGTGTTCAACTATCTACTGATACCACTTGCTCAATGGAAATGCTGGGGTTTCCGTACAGAGAACTTGTTTTACTAAGATCCATAATGAACTGAACTTGACAACATGGTTTTATAACTAGGATCAAATGAGAATGTAACAGACTTTGAATCTCTCCACATGACTGGATTGAATCGATGCCATATATCTGTATATAAATTGGTTCTGTTTGTTTTGCAAAGAGGCTTAAGATGACATTTGTTGTGAATTGATGCAATATTAATTAACTAATTTGAATTTTAAATCTAGGTCAAAAAGCTCTATAACTGTCCTCCAAATGATCAGTAAATCCTGGTCAGTCAGGGCTCTGAAGCTGCTTGTGAACAATATGTCCCTTAGTGGCTGATGCTGGTCAGGACCTGCTGGGAATCAACTTTTGCTCTCACACTAGTTCAGTTATTATGCAAGGAAGCAAGTTTATTTTTAGATAATGCAACCAGAGAAAACACTCTGTGTGCTCTAAATCCTTGCACACAATCCATGAGAGAACTTATGTGTTCTGCAATAGTGCTCTTGAATGTTCCAATTAATTTGGATCAAAATTCAAATGTGTAAAAGTGTAATTCAGATAACAAAATTAAAAATACAAAAGATGACATTTGTTTTGTCAGGATTGTAATGTTTGCTTATTTCCTTCCTCTCTGCTACTGTTTTTTGTGTATTTAAATTAAAGCCCAGGTCATTGTGACAGCAAAGCGGTCATATCACAGTCAGGTCTCAATGGCCACTGTTAAACTCTACTTAGGCGTTATGCAACAGGCAGAATACAATGACCTATTTAGCCCTACTGTCCCACAATCCATATTATTACTAATGTATTTCTACTCTCAGTGAAGGGTGTAACAGGGACAGCATATGGAAAATAAAGGTGTTGTAAAAACACGCATTAGCAGTTATAGGGTAGAATCAGTAATAACATGGTGGATGATTACAGTAAATAGTAGCAATGAGCAGCCAACAAAAATGGGAAGGCAAATATAGGAAAAAGTAAAAAGAAACTCTGATCAAACAAGTGTAGAAAAATAATTCAAGCAAGGCAGTTGCTTGAATTATTGCTGTCATGTGGACACCGGTGTCCCCATGGATCCATTGGATAACATGGAAGTGTTTTCAGGGTAACAGTTAAGGGGTTTTAAGGACTGTCATAGGAATATTACACATTGTCATATTTTATTTTCTTATTTTCATCCCTTAAAATGCTAATTTCACAGATTGAAGTATTTCTCACTCTGGGCCTTTTTCTTTTTAAAAAAAAAATGCAAGAAAAAAATGTTTTTTCTCCTTTCTTTATAAGCAGTGTAGAATTTTTGTTGTTGTTCAGGCTTGTTTTGGAGAGATGGATGCCATCTGAGCAGAAATAAAAATGAAGTTTACTGCAGCATTGATTTTGATCAATTTTTACATTTTGTGCAAACTCGCTAAAACATGGTCAAAATGATGATTTTGTCCCCTATCCCATACATGGAAATTGGTGGATTAACAATTTATTAAGAATTTATTATTGTTTTTGTTTTTTTTTTAATGGTACATGTTTTTGTTACATTCCCCTTGTTGTACGACACTTTGGTCCAGCTAGAATGGTTTTAAATGGGCTTTCAAAAAACTGACATTGACAATAACAGAAAACAATAAGGGATTTCAGTACAAACAAATGAAAAATTATATACTGAAATCAAAATTAGAATGCAATAGAGCTACATTAAATAAAGGAAATAAGCATGTTGAATTAGACTCAGTAGCATAAAAAACCCAAAGGGACACAGAAGGCATATTAAAAAGATAATCATTAAAAGTTGTCAAAAGCTGTTTCAAAATTAACATTTGCAGCAACACTACTAGTACCAAGCCCCCTAAACATTTTCACTGGAAAGGAAATAATTCTAATGCCTCAGCTGTTGCACCTATAAATGTTACCACCAAATTAGTAAACTTGTGATAATAAAACTTATTGTTTGCTGCTTGACACAAAACTAAAATTACACAATCCCCTGCTGAGTTTACCCATGCATGTCTCCATTTAGGCCCTGATGCCGCCTCTAATCAGCCCCCTTGTTGAATGCCAAACCAAATGCCAGGGCTGCCCAACTTCCCCTCCTCTCACCAAATTGCTCAATGGCCTCCTTGTTCCTCACTATTTCGTCCAAAAAATGTGGCTCAGTGAGCACAGCCTTTAAAGTGTGTTCCTTTGTGCACAAATATGGATGGATGGATGGATGAATGGACAGTCATAAAATGTAACAAGTGAAACAAAAAGGTGGATGAGTTCGCTTGTGGACACACCCTCGTCAATAAACAGCATGCATATAAACACTGGAGAGCAAAGGCTGTAGCCACAGGAGATGGGATGAGAAACAGGGTAGGGAAAGCAAGTGGAAAAATCATTATCTGACTCTGAAAGCTGTTTCAGGTCAGAATACTGGCAATTAAAACTGTAATGGTGCTCACAAAAAATACCTGTATTTAACTTGTGTCAAAACATTGACACATGACTGCATGGGTCCAGTGGCTGTTCAGACCAGAGCTACCTCTTAGCTACCTCTTGAAATCTTTAAAAAGGCAGTCCTTGATTTTTAAAGGTCAAATTTGAGGTGTTTGTTTGCACGGATTTGGATATCCAAATCCAATTGTTTTTCTTTTAAGATTTTTCTTTTATTTATGTTTCTTTTACTTTAATAAACAATAAAAATCTTTTTTGTTCCAAATATTATTTGTTTAGGAATACAGACCATATAAGGTCGCACTAATGTTAAACATAGACACGTTAACCCATTTTTTGGGTTGAAAAGCTAGATTTAGTCCAAGACGGCCTAGCAAAATAAACAAAATTGAGTTCTCATTAACCCATTAGTTTTTATACTGTAGCAAGGAAGGAAAGAGGATGGTTCATCTGCTCATATTGTGTATCATTTTAGATCAGCATTTTATTAAATTTTACCCTTTCTGATACAATAACAGTTGAGGACAATTGTGAATGTGAGTACAAGAGGTATAAAAACATCAATACAATCCATTTAAAACTCTGTTACCTTGCTTGGAAATGGGGATGCAGAGGGGAGGATAACAGGAGTGAGAAAATGTGTAGAGAAGAAAAAGCAGGCGAGTGAGGAGGGAATTGCTTCAGTATCTGTGATGCTGATGTGGCCAGATATCTCCAAGCCTTTGGGAATCTGCAGGGAACATGATTCTGTTTCTATTCTTGCATATCTACATCCTGTGTACAAACTGCTGGATCCCATCATCATCCTGTGCAAATGTGTTTTCTCTATTACTCTGACCATCTCATCTATGACTGACCCACAAACAACTATTGAGTCTGTTTAAATGTTAATTATTCTAGAAATGCTTTAGAACTTGACTTACTTAATAATTAAGTGATAAAATATCCCAACGTTCAATCAAAAGGGGAATAGTGAAAGCTCTTGACTCTGGTAGCAAGAAGCTCAGATACGATGTGAACCTGATGTCATGGCATTCTCAAGGACAATGACAAGCCAAAGAAATGTGGCACAGGTCCAAGTTCCCCCACACAAAACACAGAGCAGAAGCAATCAATAGAAAATGGAGCTTGAAGCTAAAAATAAATGAGGACAAGCAGCTGCAAGGAGAAATGTGAGCACTTGAAATTGGAAGAGGGACAACAATAAAGACAGCATTTAGTGGTCTGACAGCACAATCTTACATTATGTATAAACCAGAGCTCAGTTTGCATCTTGATGTTCACAATAACAATGTTGAAGCACCTCCAAAGTAAAGAAAATGTTTTCTCCTTTTAATATAGCAAGATCAATTGGTATAGAGAACAGACCATTGTATCATGACTATGATAAGTAAGGATTTTAAAAGAAGTTTGAGTTTTGTGCTTCTTAAGTTTTCTTGACATGCATGCTTTCCCAAGAATGTGTGGCCTTGCAGCTGTCCAGTGAGATCCTTGGGACTCTGTGACCCCACTTGGAGATGTTGGAAGGACTGATACTCAGCTAAAGTGTGGGGGAGGTGAGCACCAGTTAATAGAATTAATGATCCTATTGGCCCAGGATTTATCTACAGACTCTTGCTGCATGAGGACAGCCGTTGTTAAGGACCAGGAGCAACCTCAGGCACACTGCACTAGTTTCAAATCTAACAATAGGTTTGGAGGTTTTTCAAACTCTGCTCCAGCTGCTGTCATGGTACCATGGCATAAGGCAGGGCAAGTTTGCACAAGTATAGCACCATTCATACAGAGAGTAATTCAAAGTGCTTTGAATTACAGGGGAAAAAACTAAGGAAGAGGGTTAAAAAAAAAAAAACACCAAAAAATAAAATGCAGATTAAAAAAAATCAATGCATCTCAAAAATCAACAAATAAGAATATGAGGCATAATCACAGAACTAGAAAGAAACATGATTAAAATTTTCTAGCAATCTTCATGGATAAGCTGCAGTAAAAATTGTGATTTTTTTTTTTTTAAAATCCTGATTCAAAGGAGGCAACCATTTCTGTCAAGCACGGGTTTTCAGGTAGGTGGTTAAGGTAGAGGAGCTAACAAAATGCTAAATAAACTAAATGCTGTCTCACCTTGCTTACTTCTGGTCCTGGGATCACAGAGTGAACATGTCTCTAATGACTTGAGAGGTGTACATTGTTTATACTTAATTTGCAACCCTGAAACATATTTAGGACCAAGACCATTCAGTGTCTCATGGAACTTCACCAAGATTTTAAAATATTTTAAAAAAAAAAAAAAAAAAAAAAAAAAAAAAAAAAAAAAAGCATGGAGGCATTGTGATCATTTATGGATGGTTGTCATGTGAACCTTTTTGCTGGTGTGGGTCGGGAATCTGAAAGAAGCATTTTGGATGAGCTGCAGCTACATGATTAATTTTTACACAAACCTGCATAGACATTATTACAAAAATCTAACTTACTTAAAAAAAAGTCTGCACCAGTTTTTCTGTGTCCTGTTTTGTTAGTAAACCCTTTATTCTGTAATTGTTTTAGGGTGGTAATGGGCTGATTTCTTAATGGACTTTATTTGATTGTAAAATTCAGGTTTGAGCCCATGATGACATCTTTTTTGCGTTAGCCCCACAGACATTAGTTTAGTTCTGATTTCTAACCCCAAATTTTTTTGGAAAAAAAATAAAACAATGGCTTTCCAGCATCAAACTAAAGGAAATCCTGACCCTACAGTGACCATAGTTGATTATGATCAAATGTTAACACAGGCATGTACAATTGCAAGTCATCCGCATAGAAATTGTAGATGTTATAGTACTCCATAATCTGAGCTGGTGGAATCATGTGGATGTTGGTAAAATTTGATTGATGCTATGGAGCTTTGATGTACCCCACATGTGATCTTTGTGTGCTATCTTTTATAATCACTAAATGAAAGGGACTTAAATTAGTCTTAGTCTGTTAAATACGATCAGATCCAGCTGAGCACAGTACCAGACACTCCTGGCAACTGTGTATATGTCAATCACAATGTTAGGATCCACTCTGTTGAGTGTGGCAATAAGATCCAGTAAAACCAATATGCACATTGAGGTCTTCCAAGACCGCCACTGAACACCTGACATGATGCCGCCTGTCAATCAGTCCAGTAAGTTTGTCAGCAACTGACCAGTCAGCGGTTGCAAATTGTCTGAAGTAAGCAGCCCTTACCTGGAGGAACTGAACCTCCAACAACATGTTGGGGTTTATCATTACGAATGTGCTGCAATCATAGAGGTTTGGTGAAAAATAATCAGAAAAAATGGTCAAACTTTGTCAGTGGGAAACATGCAATTACGACACGCTTTACCCAGAGCATTTAGAGGGCGGAATAGAGCTTATTATTTTTCCCAAACATAAATGCAGTCTGGAAAAACGTAAAAGATGGATAAATGCTTGCAGCCAACCTAATGAGCAGCTGAATACTACAGAGATTGATGGTATAACTACCCAATGTTCATCTGTATGAAGGTAACTGCGAGAAAATCTCCCATTTTTTTGTCATCATTACATCATATACTTAATGGTTAAGTCAAAGATTACTGCGTCAAACTGTGTCCAAAACAATAAATGTGTGCTCTGGCTACAAATGGGTACAGTTTCTATGTAAAGCAGTTATTTTTCAGGTTTGTGGTACAGATATTCATACACAGCCTGACATACATGATCAAAACATAGTTCAGATTTTCACGAGCTCGTTTATGTACTCAGCTGCTTTTTACAAGTGCAAAATGCAAATATTTGATAAATGATCCAAATAAAATTACATCATATGAAGAACAATAAATAGATGACAAATATCCTCCAGCAATGTCGATTTTGAGCAGCAAGACTACCTAATAATTCCAGTGGAACATCACTTTATGGCACAGCACCATTATGTCTGGATGCCCAGGGTCTAAAGCCCAGAAAGGTGGTGCAGATTATATTTGTCTGCTTGTTCCACATATTGTGTTGGCAAAAGATACCTGCGTGGAACAGATTAGTGCCGTTGGAGTGCTGATAATATTTATGTAATAAAACCAAAACAAAAACACCATGATTAAACTTTAATATTGTGCCATGTTATTTATCAAACAAAAATGAATATTAAACAGCCGCCAGAGAGCAACAAACCATCATGGAGCCAAAAGGATACTAAAAATAAAACAAATAAAAAGAATTCCCCCTCTCAAAGTTCCTTTTTGGGCTAGTATGAAACATATTCATTGTTTGCACAAGCAATTTAGCGCTCCTTATATGGAATCTTTTAAGATCAGGCCCTTGGGCTTTAACCTCAGTTTCATCAAATAACTTCACAGACCTAATGAATGACTCATTCAAAATATTTTTTGCCTATCTTCTTTGCCTTAATGTTAATTGATAAGGCAAAAATGCCTCACCAAAAGTCTCAGGTAACGCTGTGAGCATCACTACCTTCACCTTATAATCCTGTTTGTTTGTTGGAGGTTTGCTCTACCTGAGTTACACTTCTGCATGGGCAGAGCGAACTTACCTTGGCGTCATGTCAATTGCCACACCACTCACAGTGAAAGGCATCTCCAGATATTTTGAACTCGTTCTAATTGGCAACGGCAGCTTCACCATGGGAGATTAGCTGATGCTAATGGGTTGTGGGCATATACTAATGCTGAAGCCAGGAGCTAATGCCCAAAACCAACTGAACAAGGACTGGTGTATTCCTTCTGTTCCTTCTTGCACAAACAATACTGGTCCTACTTTCTGATTGTTGCCCCCAACGTCCCCATGTCCACATTTCTCAAGGGAGGGACATGTGTATCCCTTATCTCCTCTATCTGTGTCCTCCAAACTGTTGAGATTGGTCTGGTAGATACATATGGAACATAAAACATATGATGTGAGCTAGTACAGCCTGGACTCACTTTGCAGCGTGTGTGATTGTTATACCTATGGCTTCATGCTATCAGTGGCGCAATGGGCTCTAAAGCCAAATACAACCCTTAACAAACAACACTAACAACTAGTTCATTAGTGAGAATGGTATTTTCAGAAATAGTCCCAAAGTTCTTAGAAAGGTTGAAACAAATTCTAGTTGCTTTAAATTTGTTTTGGAAATATATATAATACATTAATTTAACAGACATTAAAGTGCTATTGCTCATGTCACAAAATTTTGTCACATCAAGATGGAATTGCAAACCCACATTTCTGAAAATTATTTTCAATGCAAAGAGTTATGGGCTTAACAGTGTATTCCCCTAAGAGAATAAATTAGGAACAAACTAAGCACAATTTCATTCTATGTACACATACTCCATTCCTGCAAGAATGAACTTCACTTCCCAAAGTCAGCCTGTTTTCCATCAGCAGTTCTGCTTACTGTTTTTTTTCAGCTGTTTAATTCCTTTGGCCCTGCAGTGGGTTGCCTTCAGCTCCCATAGCTCATTCAGGATGCTGCAGCTAGTGTTACACTCTAGTGTGCAGGGCTGACTGAGTCCTGCTGTAGTACTCTTTTGTTTTGATGCTTGCAGGTTGCTCATTTTCATTTCTGATTGCAGCTGGAGCTGGTAAAGGGGCTTTTAGAAAGATAGGACAATTAGGTGCATCGCTAATTGTATGTTTTATTTTCTTATATCTTTTGAATATTATTAACCAAATTCTGAACAAATGTTTTAATGATCAAGATGACAGAGAAAAAAACTCAGTGTATGAATCCTTATATTATTACTTAATTCCCTTAATGTTAAAAGAAACAAATGCTGAGATAATAATAAAACCTCTCATCATGTATTAATTATTAATGAATATGCTCCTTCTTCCAAGCTTCTCTTTGTGCTCCAGGAAGCAATATTCAGGTATAAAGCAATGACAGCACCACATTCTTTCTCTTAATTACACACAAAGACGGTATATGCAATAATATCAATAATTCATCTCTTGAGTTCTACTCTTAGTTTTGTTTTGTTTTGTTTTTTTGGGGTTTTTTTTGTACAGTCCACACAATTTTAGTTTTAGGAACACCATTCTACTGAAACTAAATTTTAAGGCTAAATTAGATAGCCATCTTCCTTGACTTAAAGAAACCATTCTTTGACACCCTTAACCATTCGGTCCCTCTTGCCAAACTCTCAAAATAAAAATTTTCAGCTGATTCAATAAAAATGGATAAAAATCGTATCTGAGTACCATACAGAATAGTGTGCTTGAATTGACTGACATAGTGTCTGAAATGGTTTGTTTTAATTTTGGTCTACCTCAAACTTCCATAGTAGGTCCTCTGCTTTTTAATTTGTAAATTAATTAAATGGTAAATGGTCTTTACTTCTATAGCGTTTTATCTAGTCCAGAGGACTCCAAAGCACTTCACACAACATTAAGCCATTTACCTATTAATACACACATTCACATGGTGGTCAGCTACATTGTAGCCACAGCTGCCCTGGGGCAGACTGACAGAAGTGAGCCTCCCATACAATCAGCGCCACTGGGACCTCTGACTGTCACCAGCAGGGAAGGCGGGTGAAGTGACTTGTCTAATGATACAATGACTGAGATGGATAGAGCAGGGTTACAGGACAAACTCCAACCTCTTGAACTACCATCGCCCCAATTACTTTCTTGTAACTTATCTTCCCCATACCAATTTAAAAAACAGCTAAAAGGTTGTCAGGTTATAATAGTTAAGATGTGTGACTGGTTATGTATCTGACATTTCCATGTCACCATTGATATAATCTTTACAAACATCTGTACAGTCCACAATAGGCTACGTTCACACTGCAGATCTTAATGCTCAATTCCAATTTTTTGTGAAATCTGATTTTTTTTTCGCATAGTCGCTCACATTTCCAAATATATCCAACTTGTATGTGGTCTCCTGTGTGAATTACAAACATCCTGAAAGTGTCCCACATGAAGAGAGAAGAGGATGCAATAACGTCACACATAGCGAGCGTGCTCAGTGTTTGTGGAACTAAACATGGATGGAGAATATTTAGTGATTTTAAAGTTGTTGTCCAACCGAAGCCAGCACATTAACAACTCTCTCTACTGACGGCTCTCCACATTATCATCTGCCATGGTTGTTGTATTTCTTCCTGTTTCAGCATATTAGGATGCAGAATATTGATGCTTGTCAAGTATAAATGACGTATAGGTTGGATGAGTGTGACCTGGCCGTACAGACACAGGTCACATTTGAAGAGATCAGATACGTCTCAGATTTAGGACCACATATCCAAGTGGCCTGTGTCACATTTGTAAAAATTGGATCTGTGTTGTTCAGACTGTCATGAAAGATCAGATGCAGGTCACATAAGAGCAAAAAAAAAAAAAATCAGATTTGGGTCACTTCAGGCTGAAGTGTGAACATAACCATAGAGATCCAGAGCCAAAGGTTATAGTTGCAGGGAAAATACAGTATTACAGGATTATAAGTATTTAGGTGTAATGATCCATTTCAATTCAATTCAGTTCAAACATACTTTATTGATCCCAAAGGGAAATTAAATGTTGATGTAACTCATTTAATTAAGGAGTTATTATAGATTGAGATAGCTGTATGCAGCAAAGATCTCCTACAGTTGTCATCTGTTGGGGCAGCAGCATCAGATGGATTAAAAGATGGATTAAAAGTCAAACTCACACACTCTCTGTAGAGTTTTAATAAATAATTACTTATCTTTTAAAGACTGGATTAAATATTTTGATACTTTTCCAAGGCAAACTTCTGTATTATCTGCACAGAATAATTTGAAAACAGAATATAATTATCCTTTGTTGTCCCTCAGTGGGAAAGTGTAGCCATATAAGATGCAAAGCGACATGCAAGGGGAAGCACACAGATGGAATTAAAAATTAGATATAGACTACACAGGAAGGATATACAATATACTATATATTTCTCTCTCTCTCTCTCTCTCTATATATATATATATATATATATATATATATATATATATATATATATATATATATATATATATATATATATATATATATATATATATATATGCCAGCATCTTGCAGGGTGCAAGATGCACAGAAACATCTGTGCAGGATATGGACTGGAAGCCCCGAGATCAAAGTGGGGCACACCCCCAAAGGTGGTGGAGAATGACCGAGCTAAGATCCTGTGGGACTTCCAGATCCAGACAGACAAAATGGTAATGGCGAACCAACCGGACATCGTGGTGGTGGATAAACAACAGAGGAAAGCCGTTGTGGTGGATGTAGCAATACCAAGCGATTGCAACATCAGGAAAAAGGAACACGAGAAACTGGAGAAATACCAGGGCCTCAGAGAGGAACTGGAGAAGGCCTGGAAGGTGAAGACCACAGTGGTGCCTGTGGTCATCGGGGCCCTCGGGGCAGTCACCCCCAAACTGGAGCAGTGGCTAAAACAGATCCCAGGAACAACATCAGACATCTCAGTATATATATATATATATATATATATATATATATATATATATATATATATATATATATATATATATATATATAGATAGATAGATAGATAGATAGATAGATAGATAGATAGATATGAAAAAGTGTGGTGTTTGTTGTGAGCAGTGATGGTTATAGAGTTTAACAGCTGCTGGGAGAAAAGATCTTCTCCCCTCTGTTCATTTGGTATGCAGCAGCCTGTCACTGAAGGAGCTCTCCGGTTCTGCAACACTGCCTTGCATGGGGTAGATGTTGTCCAAGAGTAGGGCTGCAACCAACAGTTATTTTTGTATTGGTAAAATTTTATTGTTTGGGTAAAAACAGTTGGATAAGTTTAAGCCCTTTCCACCCTGCCAGCATATGCCTTTATGCAGAAACAATAATGAGTATAACAGACATGTAATCTTTGATTATGTGGACTGTCGTCAGCTCTGCACAAATACTTTCAGTCCAAAATCTTTGTTCCAGTGTGTAGCATCATGGTTTCACAACACCATTCATCCTGGAGATTGTTTCATTTATCACCTGGGGCTGGACAGATCACCTATTATATCACAATCCACCTTGTCTCCAAGGACACTAATGTCCCCCATTAAAGGAGGATGAGAAATCATGTTGTGTGTTGCATACACATACAACTGTTTGTTTGTATGCTTATATGAGACAAAAGAAAATGTGATGACAGAAAAGAGGGCAATTAAAGACTTTATTGCTTTTATATCTTCTTTTTGTAAGAAAACTTTTTTTTTGCTTTTTCCCAGAGAATGATCAGCAACAGCGTCAACAGCCTTTACACTAAGTGATAATGATTTCCTGCTGTGGCAAAATGCGCTATGGTTGTGTCATCACTATGGTATAATAACAACAATGAAAAAAACGCAGCATGTGTTTCCCAGAGAGTATTAAACTCAGGACTTCATCAGTGACAGCAGTCTTACGCATCAGATGTCTAAGAGAGAAATAAAAAGTAACAAGACGTACAGGCTGCAAATCTGTTAATAATGTAGGATCAGTTATTTATGAGGCCTATAAAGATTCTTTATAGAGGTTCTATGGCAAAATATCATGGGTTGGACATATTTAACAGAGGATCTAAAAATACAATCAATACCAGATGACAGGAATGATTAATTTCGGGTGTTTTAGATGAAGACAAGGATAGCTTTGATGATATTTGGAAGGTAAACTTCTGGCTATAAAGGAGAACCTACATGGCCTGCTACTGAGGAGACAGCTAGCTGACCAAGTGAGGATGCACCGAATGCAGTGTGCTTGGACATTCAAAATGGGCCGAAGAGACACAAGGTTGGCATAGCTCAGAACTTACCTTTAAGGAACAATTACATGGCTTTATTCTGCTAATTCTTGTTGCTTGAAAACAGCATAAGTACAAACAAAAATAGGACTCTGTTTTGGTTTTCTTTTTGACTTGCTTCCTAGCAATGTCTCTAAATCCAACTGGACAGCTAACTTCTCTCTGGCCAAATGACAAAGGGATGGTTTGCTGTGAAAGCTAAATCCTGATGCAGTGAAGAATATCTGAGTCGAAACTTGATGCAGTAATGGAAATACTGGAGACTCACACCACCCACTGAAAAGTAAAGCAGTTGCTTACCATGAATACTCAACATGGGCCAGTGGAGTGAGATTTTGCAGAGTCGGGAGTCTGCACTGACTATTTGTAGCTTATAAGTGACAACATCCAAACAATAAAGAAACACAGAATTACAGTTTATACAGTAGTAATCAAAAACACGTGGAACCAAAATATTATTTCCATTTTAGCTTCTGTAATGTATCCACCATTTAGTTTGATGACAACTTTGCTTATATTTGTCATTGCTATAATCCACTCGATGAGATAGACACCTGGGATTTGATTTCCACAATCTCAGCATGTATGGGAATTCTAAACATGCTGAACTTTTGTTGACATCATAACCTTCGCTCTACCTTCAATCTGTGGTTCAGTTCATCCCAGATCATCTCATTCTCTTCTCCTTGTTCTTCCTTGGAAATAACATCATTTGAGCAATGCAACTCAAAACTGCTACTTGAGCTCTGTGAAGCATTTTTGTGGACTGTATTATTAGTGTTTTTGATATGGATTTTCATAGGCTTGTACCTGTCATGAATTTGTTCTACACCAAAGGTAGCTTTTGGTTTTCCTTTCCTGGAAGGGCTGGGATGACCTTCATGTTTTAAAGTAATGATAGACCTTTGCTTCTCTTTATTAAGCTGAGAGTTTCTTGACATAATAATTATCACACTAGTATAGAGCTTAGTACCAGCCCAACCTCTGTGCAACACTGCTGACAGCCTAAAACCAATCAAGAAGGCAACACATTGTAGAACTTGACTGCCGATGTGTACGCCTGTTAATTTAAGATTATTCCAAATGTCCACCTCATAGAGCTGATTGAGAAAATGCCAAGAGTGTCCAAAGATATCACAGCAACAGGTAGCAACTAGGATTTTTAACTAATTGTGGTTTGTTTTACACATCTTTGTTTACTACATAGCACCACTGTTTGGATGGTGTCAGAATTAATCTAAAATTAAATTTAATCTAATACTTTTGATTAGAATTGTATATAAAATGAGAATAATTTTTGTGGGGTTTTTTTTATTCAAGTTCTGTTCTGAAAAAATGGATCAACTGCAGAATTATTCCTTCTTACTCATGATGTCAGCTGGATAAAACTTGACAATTGTTTTCAAAAGTGCCGGTCTCACTTTACAGTATACTGTGTTCTGCCTCAGCATCTCTGGATGTCAACCAAGTAAGAGCTGCTCCCCAATATCAATACAAGTGAAAATATTTTCTATGTACTTTTGTTGTCTTTGATTACATGTCTCCAAAACCTTGTTGTCCATTCTGAAAATATCCTCTGTGGTTCAATTTCACAAGAATGTGAACTGGAGCAGAAAATAACAGAAATATTTCTGTGTGTGCTTGAGCAGTTTTAGGAAGTGAGCCATTTCCACACATCCTGTCTGATGAAATATTCTTTGTGAGATCGACTGAGCAAAGGCTCTGGGCAATGTTTAGATGAGGAAAAAAAATGTCCCTTACATGGAAACAATAGAGTCTTTGGACTTACCATCTAAGACAAAGTGAGATTTGTTTTCATTAAACCTTTGAAACTCTTATCATTTAGCTAAGCTCTGTGAAGGTCAATCTTAGTTGCTCTACAAATTTGGCTTCCCACAGCTCACCCAACAGTTGAGCACTTTGAAGTGGTTATGGTGCAAATAATGTTGGGAAGTACACATCGCTGACTATGTTATATTTCTTCTCCTATTTCATATACTCAACACTCTGTGTGCTCTCATCCTGCTGCCTCAGCTCTTTCACATTTTCACTCAATGACTTTTTTATACAGAAGATTCAAATGATGCAGAGAGATATCTTTCTGCTTAAAAAAATGTGCTGATAAAGTTACTCCTCTGGGACCATATACTCCAAGTCAGTTTGAAATGTAAAACCACCCTGTCCGGACAAATGGTAATTGAGATGCTGACAATGTATGCAGTTGTTCCTAATACGTTTAATTTAATTTCCAGTCAAATGATGGGTTTAAATTCATTACTATTACTATAGTATGTAAGTATGTCGGAGATTTGCTAATGATTCTTTATTTTTTAACCTCCCTTACCATCCTCCTCACTGTGCTTGATGGCAAAATAAATCTAGGATCCTCTTCCTGCCTTCTTTGTCCCTTTGTTCCCCCTTTGTTCAGTTTTCAACTTTTTCATTAATGTTCTAATGTAGATACATGAACGTTTGGTTGGGGAGCTTTTTTCTTGTCACTACTTTGTCACTACTTCCAGATTTCTGTGAAAAGCAAAACTTTTCTACCTGATATTTTTATTTGTCTTTCATATGCTGAAGAGTAGCTGAAAGAAATGGGGCTCTGTCTTCATTACATCTTAGTGAAAGGAGAAATAATACATTACTTAATAGCACTGCTTTGGATAAATAGATTGGGTTGTTTTTTCCAATGCTTAACCAGTTTAGTGTACTGGTATAACATTACTATATTTTACTAAAACTAATATTATTATATTAACTATAATGTCAGAGCACTCATGACCAAAGTACTTTTATTTTTCAGAATCCTTTTCGAAATCCTGGGAGGGATTTTGTTATTTTATTTATTTAATTTGGAATTTACCCTGTGACATCTACTGTTTGCAATGCCCTTATTCCAGATATAGCAAGACATCCCCAGAGGTCCCTGGTTAAAGTCAAAGTCAAAGTAAAAATGTATTTATATAACCTAAAACCACCTGGGTGTCATTCTGTTTTATACATTTCAAAGACACAATTGTACATGGTCACAAAGATGGAATCATAAGTATGTTTTTACCATTAAATCATATGAAAAATAAAGACAAGATATAACAATAAACAAAAACTCAAACAAAAGCAAAATGGAACCATTTAATAAATTGCAATGAAAACAAGCCTTGAGGGAAGATTTAAAGCCGTCTATGTAATCGAAGTTTCTAACATTATTTGGGGAACTGTTTTATAAAAATGATATATGGTTGTGACACAGTAGTTTTCCAGCCTGTTATTGTAGAGTATCAAAAATGTCAGAAATCGAAGTCTGCCCTTCACATAGGAGACAGAGTGCACATTTGCTGAATATTTAATATTTCTGAAATAAAATCTTTGAAAACAAATCTAGTTTGTTTGGGAATCCAGAGGAAATATTTCAGGACTGGAGTGATGCGGTCAAACTTTTTTTTATGTTACTTAGTACCCTGAGACCAGAATATTAAATCAGCAGAACCCTCCTAACATCTAAAAAAAGAAAAGCAGAGAATAAAGAAAAAGGCAAGAAATAAAATTTAAACAAGGGTAGGTGAATCAGGATTTGGGGTTCATTGCCACATGTGAAGTGGACTTGAATTATATTCTTACCCTCCCACTACTGTCTTCAACACCAGAGTGGTTCCCTCAGTTTGGTAAGCATTATCTGTAAAAGGTATAAAGCTTGATTTAGTTTTAAAACAATTAACAGAACTGAAGCATCAGATCCAAAGAGAGCATATTTTAGGGTAATGCAATGATAATCTGCTAATTTACTAAACTGGATAAAAGGCACAAAGAATTTTTACTTTGCTAACACATGGAGCACACTACTAAATTAGAAAATTAAGAGAAAATCTGTTTAAGTGAAGCCGACGAAAAGTAATTACTATTCATTAGTTAGGAAGTGGTTACAATAAAATAGCTGCTTGCCTAAACATGCTGATATCTGGAGTCAGAGGAAAACTTAAGTTTTAAAAAAACTGGAACTTTAATAAACAATACTGTAAAGGACCCAATTTCAGCTTGTCAGTCCCCATAGTGAGAAGGATGGTAATGAATGGTAAGGGAAGTAAAAGAACCTCTTACAGCTCATTGTTAGAGATCTGCAGCATAGTCTGGCATTTTGAAGTCACCAAATCTCCTTAATAGCAGTGTATTTAAAGCCCTCTTTACAAGGGCCACCAATAACCTTGTTTTGTCAATAGCAGGGATCTCACAATCATGGAGAGTAATTGAGTTTGAGGTCACTTTAAAGGTCATTTTGAAACTGAAGTGACATCTGTTTGTCACAAACTAAGCTAATTATTGGTGAATGTTCATCTAGGTGAGGGGCCACATACACTCATCTGGCACTTTATTAAATACAACTGTTCAATTGCTGGCAATCACATAAATCGACTCAGCCAATCACTTTGTAGGAACTCAGTAAATGTGGGAATCTAGTGGTGGTTGCTGAAGTTCCAACTGAGATTCAGAGTGGGGAAGAAAACGGATTTAAGTTGCTTTGAATGTGGCAAGGTTGTTGATGCCAAGACTTTTGCTGTGGATCTAAGAAGAAAAGAGTGGATGAGAGCTGGACCAACAACTCACTACCCTATTACCATCTAACTTCTCCCTTAAATTGAGGTGCCGAAATCTAGTCAGCAGGACTGTTATGAATAAGACTGCAGAAATTTTGACTGAGGACTACAGCTGTTTCAAGAACACATCATTAAAATGTTGCAGCTTGTTAAATAGGCATATTATTGTTCCCTCTTGAATGATCCTTTCAGTCAGTTAAGAAATAGTAGTAAAGTAAGGAGAAGTGTCCTGGTAAAGGGTTGATTTCATCAATAAGAGGTTGACTATGCAAGTGTTAAAGCCCAGGCAGAAGCCCATATCTGTTCCACCACCTATTAAACCTAAATATGGATCACAGAATTTTAAGACCTTAGAGTTGTAGAAATAAATGTAAATTAAAGATAATCTGATATCATTGTTAGTATTATCACAGTATTACGTGTAAAAGTGGCTCAGGCATGTCCAAATTTCTCCAGTGCTTTATGTCTTTTATCTGCTGGCTTTAGTGCCATTTATCTCCACTCCTGCTGGCCTTTCATACCTTCACTCTATCCCTTACCTGCTCCAACAGAGCATGTCTAAGCATCATTGATTGATATAGCAGTTACTGTGTGAACGTACAGACATTTCTGCTGAGACAACAAAAGTAAGGGCATTAATTTTGTGGCTTCATTAAAACAAATCAGAGTCCTTGCTTTGTTGCAGATATAACGTTTCTTTTTTAGGCAGTCATACTCCCCTAAAAAAGTTTGGTGTTGATGGAGAGTAATTTTAAAGCTTGCAATTATGCAAGAACAGTTTGGGGGAAAAAAAAACAATTTGCAAAATGTATAATGTAGAGAAAGTATATTCTGAGTCTGAGCTCAGCATTCTCCTTTATTGCATGGCTTGGTAATGTCACAGCTGTCAGCCGCATTCAGTGATTTACAGTTTCAGCATTAAGAGAGGTGTCAACAGCAGAAACAAATGGTCCGTGAGTTAATATACTGACGTGCACAACATGCAAACAGCATTTTCAAGGGGAACAGATCCTGCATGCATTAAAACCTGTGCAGTTTAGGAAGATCTGAAATCCTGAAGCATTGAAGACACTTTATTTAAAGAATAGAAAAGGTGAGGGAGTAACTTTTGATAAAACTAACTATTTAAAATCTGTTACCTCTTTTGTGTCTATAAACACTAAAGATGCAGAAAATGACCTATGGATTACACAACTTTCTCTGCCTTGATTCCTGCTGCAGCTTCTTTTGCCATTTTATTCTCTCTGCCAGTGCATCAGCCAAGTTCCTGAAAATGCATTTGGTGGAGGTTTTGGGAGAGAAAACTGCTTGTTCAGACACAACCTTTCTTCCCCAGGGTTTTTTTCTTCCTGACATTTGCAGTCACTGTCCTTCATTTCCTGCAATATGTACTTTTGCTGCCTCATTTTCTCCTTCTCTGCTTTGCTGTGTCAACACGGATAACATAAAACACATTCTGGCTTGAGTGAGGCTGTTAAAAGCCTACTCCAGCGAAGGTTTGTGGTTAAAATCAGTTTAGCAGTGTGTTTTACATATTCAGACAGAACATGTTTTGAAATGAGCCAAGTTCTCCCCTGCAGACATTCTCACTAAAAACTTTAAATGTGGGCTGACAAGACCATACAGAGTTCTTGAGGCCTGAGGTTGCTCCGTCACCCCACCTGAGTCCTGTTGAGCAGCTCCCGGCTTGTTGCTGGGTAAAAGCAAATCGCCACCCCTATCTGTGATTGGCTGTTGCAGTCCTGATGGCCTTATCTACTGGAACACTCGAATCCTCTCTGAGCACAGCCATCTGCCACAAACAGACAGAGGAGAACGGTCCGACCAACTGTTCTGGGGCCAGGTGTTTGTAATGTGTTGGTTGCTAAACTTAGACAACACACTGTCAGGTTATCTGATCCAGTATCAGTCACCATACCATTGAAAATAATAGGGAGATTACGTTTTTCAGCTGCTGACTTTACTTTGTTTTTTTCATTTTATCACGGTCATGTATATCTATCTTCTGTGCTGTGCGGAAATCTTAAACCATCTCTCATGTCTCACATTTTCCTTCCAAGTAGTCTTAGTTAAAGTGATTCCAAAAGAGCTGAATGCCTGTCATAAATTAGATCAGGTGTTCTCAAACTTCATGTGTCAAGGTCCAAATATCATTTCTAGATAAGGTCAAAGGTCAAGAATAAATGGTGATGATTACATCTCTTTTAAAAAATAATAAATAATGACACCATCCTAAAAATTGACTGGTTAATGAAGTAAATCATTCTAAATTTGAACAGTGTTGCTGTTTTCTGAAATAACATCAGGTTTTATCATATAATAAAAGTTGTATGATAAAGAATAATAATGATGGCTGTGTTGAAATTAGGGTGCGATCTGTGTTGAATCAACATGTATAACACTTTTGTGGTGCAACTAACTGGAATGTTGTCATTATTAGGTTTAAGTTACGCCTCAGTTTAATTGCTCAACATGGGCTTTACTCCAGGCTAAAGACATGTCAGTTTGTTAAATGTATACCTGCGTTATGAATTTGCATTTCAATTTTACATGATGAGACAAGACTTTAGTCAAGTCAAGTTTATTTGTATAGCACATTTCAGCAGCAAGGCAGTTCAAAGTGCTTTACATCATAAAAACATCAATCAAGTATACAGCAAAATCATCCAAACATCAAAATCATCGAGCAAATCATCAAAATTATCTAGCAAATATGCATGAAAATCATCAAAATCATCTGTAAAAATATTGATCAATGATTCACTTACTTTATTTACACTCAAACTTTTCCACCCTGTGGAAAACCAAGCTTATCTTATCAAGCTTATCTTACTCGGATTTGTTTGCAGATTTATGGTCCAGACTACTACTCAAAGGCAGCTCTAAACAGGTGGGTTTTCAGCCTTGATTTAAAGGAATTTAGTGTTTCAGCTGTGTTGTAGTTTTCTGGGAGTTTGTTCCAGATTAGCGGTGCATAAATACTGAAGGCTGTTTCTCCATGTTTGGTTCTAGTTCTGGGGATGCAGAGCAGACCAGAAACAGAAGACCTGAGTGGTCTGGAAAGTTGATACGACAACAGGTCTTTAATGTATTTCGGTGCTAAGCCATTCAGTAATTTATAAACTAACAAAAGTATTTTAAAGTCTATTCTCTGAGCTACAGGGAGCCAGTGTAAGGACTTTAGAACTGGGGTGATGTGCTCTATTTTCCGGGTCTTAGTGAGAATATGAGCAGTAGCATTTTTGATCAGCTGCAGCTGTCTGATTATTTAGGCAGACCTGTTAAGACACTATTGTAGTAATCAATGCAACTAAAGATAAACGCATGGATGAGTTTCTCTAGCTCTTGTTGAGACATTAGTCCTTTAATCCTGGAAATGTTCTTCAGGTGATAGAAGGCCGACTTTGTAACTGTTTTTATGCGTCTCTGAAGGTTCAGGTCCGAGTCCATCACTACACCCAGATTTCGGGCCTGATCACTAGTTTCGAGCTGTAATAACTGAAGCTGCGCCCTGACTCTAGATTGTTCCTCTTTAGGTCCAAAGATAATGATTTCAGTTTTGTTTTTGTTCAGCTGGAGAAAGTTTTGGTACATCCACACACTGATTTGTTCTAAGCATCTGTTTAGTGCTCGGATGGGTTCAGACTCACCTGGTGACATCGTAATACAAAGCTGTGTATCATCTGCGTAGTATAGTAACTAATCTTATTAGTTGTTATAATCTGAGCTAATGGGAGCATGTAGATATAAAATAGGAGGGGTCCCAGGATTGAACCTTGGGGTACTCCACATGTAACTTTTGTCCACTCTGATGAGATGTTGCCTATTGACACATAGAAATCCCTGTTCTTTCGGTGGGATTCGAACTAATTAAGTACCGTACCAGAGAGTCTGACCCAGCTCTCCAGTCGCTTTAATAATATATCATGATCAACAGTGTCAAATGCTGCGCTGAGGTCCAACAGAACGAACACTGTGGTTCTTCTACAGTCTGTATTTGTGTGGATATCATTGAACACTTTGATGAGGGCAGTCTCAGTGCTGTGGTGAACACAGAGACCAGACTGAAAGATGTCAAAGCGGTTTGTCATTCTTAAAAAGCTATTTAACTGTTGAAACACAGTTTTTAAGGTAAATTTAGGTTTAGGTTTAGGTAAATAACATTTCAGGATCACTTCCTATGAATGTGGCACTATGGCATGCAGTATGTAATATGCTCGCCTTGCTAAGCCTGGCCATGGTTGTTATTGGCATGTGAAAAATCTTTTGGGCTTTAATACTGAAACTCAGAGTTGTATTATTTACAGAGAATATGCATCATAGCTGGTGAATTTACCTTAAAGCTTGATCCCATGCTCTGAAGATTTACTCACCTCAACATTCAGAATGTTGGGCTACAACAGCAGAGCAGCCCAAGCTACTTTTTGATTAATTTGACTTTTAATTAGATGACCTGTTGAGGGCATCATTGACTGTATCTATCAATAAATAAATGTGAAAAAAAGAGATAGTGGCATCACAGCAAATGGACCTTAATCTTGACCCAGTAGCACCTGTAAATTTCACACCTGTTATATTTAACCCCATTATATAGGTGCATTAAACAAAGGGGCTGTATCTTAAGCAATAAACATAAGGTATTTTGTAGATGTGACTAGATTTTACAGAAGCTGCTTAATTTCTATACATATGAGCCAAGTTAAAACAGAGTTATGAGTTATTGAATACCAACAAAAATGGGCTGGGTTATTTTCATAACTAAACTACTGGGTAAAATCTGATGAGTCATATGTTGAGTTAGTTTGACCATATATTAGTTTGAAAGTTGTGACTTAGGAGTTGTGTCCTCTGACTCAACTTGACTTATTCTGTTGGGTCAGTGGTTGGGTAGCTTTGATCAAATCTTAAGTCAAACTTTTACCCAATTCATTTGGTTGAAGTCAAGCCACAGAAGAAGCCACATCATTCTTCACAAACTGCTGTTTTCAACTCGACTGTAACCTGATCAGACAATACTGGACTTCTCCTCTACTATGAAATAAAACACAGTAAGTAAAAAGTGAATTCTAACAGTTTATTACAAATTACTGTTTTCTATATAGAATTTAACCAACTCATTAAAGGCTCTTTAACAGATAAACAGCTTTAACAGCTAAAATCTCTGCAGACCACACACATCCTGGACACATACTGCTTAGACTTTTACCTTCAGCTCAGTGCTACAAAGTGCTGTTTGCAAAAACCAGCCTCCACAGAGACGGTTTCTACCCCCAGGCTGTCTCTCTGATTTATATTTACCAGTCAGTGTGCCCAGAATGATATCATCCATATTTTAGGTAATTTGACTTAGTCTTCTTGCTTTGTTAAAACACTGTATATATAAAGGATGCAAAACATTATTAGCTTTTTATTTTACCTTTTTATACTACATATATGTAAATACATATATGTGTATGTTTCTTCTGTGGTGTCCAAAGCGGGGTTGTTTATATACACAAGAATCAAATGAATGGCTCTTTACCAGGCTTTTGCCAAAACTTGAAGGCATGTTGAAGAGGCAATTCAACCATTTAATTTGAGCAGGGATGCATCTAAAAGTTGCAGGACATTAGCTCTTGAGGACTGGAGTTAGAGACTCCTGATATAGATTATGTACCCTGATGCTAAGTGGGTCCTCCTCCTGCTGTAGCATCTCTATAATCTGGGCAGATACATGATTTTAGGCCCAAAACAACAGCAGAGTCACAAATTCAATTAAAACAGCCAGTAGCACCTTTTTCTCAGATTGTAAAAGCTGTTGTGGTTTAAAAGGGAATTACTGTCAAACCAAACTTTGTTGAAATGTGCAGCTTTTGATTTACATATGCTGATCCTAACTCCCTAGTGTTTGTTGGGGAGAAAGGAAAGGAGTTCCAGTCACAAAAGTAAAAGTGACTTTCCACATAAAGCCATAATTCTGTCTCAGTGAATACACTTTATAACTTATGTAAAGCCACTCCAAACTTTATGGAAAGGTGAAATTGTAACACTCTTCAAACTAATTATGCCGATACAGACTCCTGCTTTTAGTCCCTATGGAGCACAACAGGGACTCAAAGCAGCAATTGGAGCTGCTTTGGCATCTATAATCTTTTCAATCAGAAAATTGAATAATGAGGGTTTTAGTAGTTTAAATTTGTAGCTCAGAACATAAAATGTAAAATATTGTAATATTACTGGTTTGACTTCAGAAGGACTGTTGTTGTGCATTGGCCTCCCTAGGTGATGCAGGCAAGGTGAAGTATGTGTCCCACTAATGGTGGTTGATGTGTATTCCACAATATACATGAATCATATCAGAATCATATCAGAAACATTTTTCTGCCACCTAGAACTTGGAGTCATGTCCAGTGATGCCTAGATTTAGTACTTTGCATTTAATAATATAATATAATTTTATATGCTATATACAAATTAAAAATCTTTACTCAACATAGGATGTGCCAGACAACAAAAACAAAAATAATGTATATTAAAATTTAATTTAAGCAAATTCAGACAATAAATGTTTAAACGCCATTAAATTTGCTTTTAAAAGAGCTTGAATCACATGCCCTCCATTTGAGGTCTGAACTTCAACTGATTTATTTAATTAACATTCCCACAAAAATTAGCTGATTTTATTTAGTTATTTGAATGTAAGCTCTATTAAACAGTGTTATTAATCATCATTTATTGAGTTTAAATGTTGCGTTTGTTGTGAATAAAAATGCCAACTACTTTTTTTAATATAATTTAAAGTTAACAGAAAACATTAACTGCAGATGATTTTTTTTTAACAAAATCCTTGAAACAGAACAGCAGTGCAAGAAAGGTAGTGCTTTTTGGATGAACCCTACTTGCTTTGTTTGATTTGGTTGTGGTTGCAGCAGGGCAAATAGAGAGGACAGAAATCCCCAGAAAACTACTTTAGGTCCTGGAAGATGTTCTTTCCTTAGGATACACCAACATATGTGGCAATAAAAGAAGATGTACAACAGCAGCTTTCGCCATTTGATACAACTTTCAGGTTATGTACAAGCAAAAGTTCCTGTTTCAGTCCATTATTACTCTTTGCTATAAACACATCAAGCTTCTATGTCATTCTCATATCTGGTCTGCCTTTAAAAAGGTAATATCCATTTATCACTAATCTTTGTGCTGAATCCCAGATGTTGGCAGATGCTGAATGTTTATGTTGTTCTTGCATATAAATCTCTTCAAATCTGGTCAGTGTTGAGCTATAGAAGTGATAATGCTGTTACATCGTGCACACTTGGATATATTTTTCTTTATAGTCATTTTTTTTCTAATTATTTCAGATGCAAACAGTTCTGCTGCATTGGTATTTTAAACATACTGGTTCAGTGCACATTACTTGTTTCACTACTGGATCTGCAAAACCTACATTTCTGAAAAAGCATGTTAGAAGGGCTCGCTGACCTGCCAAAAACACACTGAAAGAGGCTGCTCAGAGTTCAGTTTTGTCTCACCCTTCATAAGTTTTTACAGGTGTGATTGTCACTGTCCAAAGAAGGGGTTAGAAATATTAATTCAAATCAGATTTTTTTTTTTGTCATCACTAGTGAAGGGAACCTAAAGCAGTTTTAAAAACATTAATCCAAAAAAACAAAAATAACCTAAATATAAACCTATTTAGTTCAATAAACTGCTTGGATTGAATAAACTGCCGTGTTATCTTTAATTTCAGATCAGCACAACTTGATATTGTTACTTGAGAGAAACAATGAAAATGGAAGAAATCATGAACAGTGATGGAATGAAAAAAAGAAAAAAAATCCTTCTCCTGGGAGTTATTAGAGATACTATCTCATATCTGTAAAGGACCCTCTTTGCTCAGTTGAGTTTATTAAGTTTGAGCACAGAACTGCAACAGGCAGTAGGTCATGTCAAGCCACATTTCACAATGAGCAAACAATGGTCTTCAAAACACCTAAAACCCACCAGAACATTTTTGTTATGTTCAGATCTTTTTAGTTTGTTACTTCCAGCTTCCTTTCTCATATCTTTTATATAAACATCAAAAACTGTAATGTAAATCAGCTAAAAGAAGTGGAAGCACCTCAGGCACTTCCTATACCTAAATAAAATACCTTTTGTTGCTCAGTTTGACCTCAAATCATGCTACATTTATTATAACAGGGAGTGGGAGGTAATTATCTTATGTTACTTCTTAATTTCTTTTTATTATGTTTTTTAAACATTTTTGACACTGCTTTTCACTATTAAATTATTCATCACTCGGCTCAGTTATTTTTCACCACGCTTCAATTGCCTTATCGATACATTAATTCTGTTGGGGGTTTTTTTTGTGTTGTTTTATGAAGAATCTGTGAACAAGATCATTTTAAATTTACATTTTATGTTATTAGATTCACTGTAAACGGAGGCAGATGCAGTTTTTAAATGTTTATTATTTTTCACAATAACAAGCAGTAAGGTTAGGTTGAAAAAAAAGACTGGCAGTCAAGCCAGAAAAATCTTTGACATACAGTTGGATTTGCAATGAACTTTTGTATTTTGTGTAGAAAGGGCAAAATACAGTGCCTTTGAGAGTGTTTATACCCCTTGTCATATTGCACACAAACTGAAGTGCAGATGTATTTTATTTAAATGTATTTGGATTTTGTTTGATGGACCGACACAAAGCTGGTAGAGACATACATCAAAAAACTTCCAGGTCAAACTGTAATAATGATTGTTTTACAATTAATAACACAGAGGGAATGAAATCATATGCACATCACAATTTTCAGATATTTATTTGTGAAAAGTTAGAAAGCTGTGTATACTGTGATACTCTTTCCACTTCACAATTTCCACTTTCCACTTCTTTGTTAGTCTGTTACATAAAATCTCAGTAAACAGAACAGAACATGTGGTTGTAGTGTGACAAGAATGTGAAGAAATTCTCTGGGTATGAACATTTTTGTAAGGTACTATGTATCTCTTTTAAGCGGCAACATGCTTGTTTAAAGCTTCTAGCGCACCAAATATGTCCCTGAGGTTAAATACACACACAGTATATCTCAAACATATAACTATTTTTTGTTCTCTTTCTTGTCTTAAAACATACTTCAGGCTTCCTCTCTAAAAGTTTACAACTTACTTCAATGTCCTCACCAAAGCAACCACCATAACCTGGAAGTTATGATGGCTGGAATTTTATTAGTGTGAATGTGGACAAGGATTGAGTGCTCGTGTATTTGTGCACACAGACTGGGAGTTTGGCTAACTGATGTCCTTCTAGAGATTAAAGCTGATTGCAAACAAGACACAGGCAGGGAAGCAGGGGGAGGAGCAGGCAGAGGACATGGGTAGTGGAAATTTTTCATCTACCACAGGCTGCCAAGGCAGGGGAAGGAGTCTCCACAAAATAATATGTTGAGCATAAACCCAATGCAAACAGAGCAAAGTTTTGTGATCTGTGAAAAAGATAGAAGTGAGATTTAAGTCAGATGTTTTTTTGTGACTGAGCAATCTGTTGCACATGAACATGGTTTACATGCTTCAATATTCCTTTGAGATATTGAAAGATAAGTTTTAAAAGGCCAGACTATATCTGATAAGAGTGTGGAAAGAAACATCTGGTGATTTCTCTCCTATCTACAGCAAACAAGGTCGAAGATCCCGAAATATTCCGATGGTTTTGCACGACAAATCACAGAAGAGTCCCCTCTGTTTTATCGCAGGTCAGAGCAGGTTACAAGGCTGTGCCGTGACTACACAGGCACACTGTCCCTCCTTCCCGTATTCTTTCTGTCTGTTGACCACCTGGCGTTAGGCAACACGCTCCCTTTCCATCTGCTCCTGTTCTCAAGCTGAGGAAAAAAACTGAGGGACAGATGGATGGATGAAGGGGGGTGTAAAAATAGGAGTAGGAAAAATAAACAGTCAGGTCAGCAGTGATAGCAGCTGAGTATCCTTTATCAGTATTAGATTAACAAAAAGTCTGAGCACTACATGAAGGCACACATTGAATCAGCAAATAGAAATTTTTGTATTGCACTGCGTCAAAGAAATATCAATAGTGTTTTTGCAGCAACACAGTTCTTTGTATTCATGTGAGACTGACCTGAGAAAGAATAATTAACGTCATAAGTTCTAAATCTCCTGGAAACATTCGAGAACATGTCAAAAGAACATGAATAAGCAGTGACAGCAGCATTTTCGTCAGCACTAACAGGTTTTGATTTAGACTGAAATATCTCCCCTGTCAGACAGAGATCTGATATTTTTCGGCTCTAGTCTGAAAAAAGGGGTTTGATTTTCCAAAAGCTGAGGTTTAGAGAACCAAGCTCCTGAGATCACATACAGAAACTGGACCCATGTCAACAACATTTACCGTTTGTGTGTCGTGCCCCTTGAAATAAATATATTATAAATTACATATGTAATGATTAGACAGTTTACTTAATTTTATGGCTGCATGCTGCAAGACATTAAAAATTGATTTTATCTGCGAGCCTTATCCATCAAAATCAATGGGCGGGGCTACCACTACTCTTTTCAATTTCAATTGGTCTGAAGCTGACTTGCTTTGCAGGTTAACCAGTCAGATGTTCGGGTGGATTTAGCCAAGAGAAGTGATTCTTTAATTATTGCACAATGATCTGTAGTACAGAAAGTAAAGAAATACTAAAATATTTATACTTTTTTTTATTTATATGGTTTTAACATATAATCAGTTTAACATGTTAACTAGTAATCAATGCCACATTTATTTATTTATAATATTTAGAACATACACAAATGCATTTGATTATGTATGTTATAAACATTTCATTTAAAGTGTAACTAATCCTGCCTGTGAAAGCATAACCCGCCATTGGCAAATTTTGAAAAAGTGGGCGGAGCCAAGAGACAAGTGTGATGACGAGCGGAGGAAGAGGGGCTGTGATGAGGACGAAAGAAACACTGTTGTTAACTTATCCACTTTGTCGCTATATTTATTGACTTTTCAGACCCCTCTAGTGACTCTTTTTCCCCAAAAACCAACTCGTGATAAATCTAACGATTTTTTTTTTTTTTTTTTTTTCCTGTGTTGTTGGAGACTTTTATGGCAGCAATGCTCTGCAGCTCCGCTCTGTTCTGAGCAAACAGCAGGTGCTGCGGTGAGTCTCTCACATTTTCTAAGCACCGCAGTCAGTCTGATGCAGTCATCCGTCCTACGGCATACCGTCGCCAGTAGTCAGAGTAGAGGAGATCCATTCTACTCCATGTCCACATTGTAAATAAATCACACATTTGCTAAGCTGAGTAACGCTATCAGTCCATGCGCGCTGGAGTTACTCAGCTTGCTAGTTCAACTCCAGACTCGCCACCAGGCGGGGCTGTGTGTCTGAGTGAGATGGTTTTAAACTGGAAGGCGGAGCTGTGACGTAGTCTATCAAGCTGTACCGCTGCAACCAATTGGAAAATTGAACTGCTTTAAGCGCCGTTCAATCAAAGGAGGCCAGCACTGAGACGGTTTTAGGTAAAATATTGCAGAACTAAACAAATTTACATGAGGATGTCAAAATTTGCACAGAAATATAAGGATAGAACGCTAAATAACCTATTTAGACAGTTTATCAGCAAAAAACAGTTGATTTGGGGGTTAGTTACACTTCACATCACAATATACAGAAATATAAATGTAAATATATATTTCATAGTTATTTAGTGATATATTTATTTCTTACACTGTGTCACTTTTAGTAATTGACAGCAGTCAACAATATGGTGTGTAACTAATATTGTGTCTGTCAATGGCTGATGCGGTGCATGAGAGCTGGATGTTGTGTTTCTGTGACATTTACCAACAGTTGACCATAATCATTCAGTGTCTGATTACTATTTGTCCAGATAAGTTTGTCTTTTATCAGGTGACAAAATGAACACTGGAGGACCTATGTCACAGGTAAACACCTCTTAGCACAACAGTTTTGATTAGAAGGTGCATTTGATATGAAATGCCCAGAAGACTGTAATTTGGAACATACTTGTAGTTTTACTCTTGTAATGTTGTAAAGGTAAAGGATAGAGTATACTTTAATTTTATTTTGGCTAAATAATTAGAGTATTCTATTAAAAATGTTACCTCTTCCAAGGACTCTACAAGTGTGTTTAAATATCAATAAAATCAAACATACTCACTGTCACACACTATTGTAGATTAATTTACAGTCACTTTTTCTCTGTTGGATATGATAATTAGATAATGAAATCCAAACTAGACTGATGCAGGTGCTACAACTTTAAAATTATATGCATTACTCAATTTACATACAGGTGATCAGTGGTTACACCAGATGAATTGGTGGTGAGTGCTTTATATAATCTCTCTTTGTTCTTCCTGTCAGCATTACTGTCAAAGCAAGACATTGGAGGCCATATTAGATGAAAGACCAGATATATTGTAAATCTGCATATGTAAATATCTTTTGTTTTCAATTAAGATGAATGAAGAAGTTTGCAGTACCAACACCATCTACAGCTGTGATAAAAACAAAGTGCACCATCATTCAAATTTAAGGATTTACTTTATATGGCATGAGCATTTAAAAATATATATATATTAACTGAGCTTAATAAGGTTTGCAAGTGTTTGTTCTGCACACCTCGCTTAAGGTCCCACAACAGCATTTGAACCAGGTTAAGATGTTTTCTATGATTGGGCCACTACAACAGTGGTAACCCTTCTGTTGAAGAAGTCCTAATGTGTCCAGCGTCATTGTGTCTAAGGGCGCCCCCAGAAAATTCTCATAGGGTGCCCAGACCAGGCCTGTAAAGATTATCGGTAGGCAACTCGGGGTTAAGTGCCATGCCCAGGGGCACATCGACATGTGAAAGGAGGAAGCTGGAAATGAACCTGCAATTTTACAAATGCAAGATGACTGCTCCATCCACTGATTGACAGTCACCCACACATTACAAAAAATAATCCAGTTAGATGACTCTGTATGCCTTTGTACAAATTTAGCATGATGATCTGGGGTGGTCAGTGGGGTGGCAGCCATTTTTCCTCTTGGGGGCGCTACTGCTGCATGACTCAAATTTCAGTTTCAAAACAAGCCTAAATTATTACCCCTCCACCTCTGTGTTTGACTGTTATGGTCGAACATGGTGGTATGAGATGTTTGTGTTGATTCACTGTGTGTGGTTTGAGCCAAACGTGACACTGTGCATAATAGCCAAACATCTTTACTGTCATCTATGCTGTCCAAGGACATTGTTCAAGACTTTTTTTTAATTATTGTTCAAAACATCTTTGAGTTTGGTCCACCACTGCAAACTTTTCCGTGATAAGACAAATTCTCCTACCAGTTGTTTCAAACAGGCCAAATGCTTTTTTGTGCCTTTCCAATTGTTCTGCTATATTATAACATCTAAGATACATATTGAAGATTGTAGGATCTTAAATGGGGTTCTTGTTTTGTTTTTGTTTTTGTTTGTTTTTTAAATTGCTTTAATTGATTAGTAATGTTTTCCTAGAGTGTTGAGCAGTACAACACATCGGATTACAATCGTCATTCCAGCTTCACTGCGGGCAGTAATCACAAGGAGCTGCTTGGTTGCAGTAGTTTGTAAGATCATATATTTCAAGCATCAGGCATTCATTCTCTACATATCGTTAATATATATGACCAGTTGGATGGATTTCAGTTTATAAATCACTGAACGACTTTGCACCAAAATACATTAAAGACCTGTTGTCAGTTGTTCGCAGCTTCAGTTATTACAGCTCGAAACTAGTGATCAGGCCCGAAATCTAGGTGTAGCGATGGACTCGGACCTGAACCTTCAGAGACACATAAAAACAGTTACAAAGTCGGCCTTCTATCACTTGAAGAACATTTCCAGGATTAAAGGACTAATGTCTCAACAAGATCTAGAGAAACTCATCCATGCATTTATCTTTAGTTGCATTGATTACTACAATAGTGTTTTAACAGGTCTGCCTAAATAATCAGACAGCTGCAGCTGATCCAAAATGCTACTGCTCATATTCTCACTAAGACCCGGAAAATAGAGCTCATCACCCCAGTTCTAAAGTCCTTACACTGGCTCCCTGTAGCTCAGAGAATAGACTTTAATACTTCTGTATACTTTACTTCTGTTAGTACTTCTGTTAGTTTATAAATTACTGAATGGCTTAGCACCGAAATACATTAAAGACCTGTTGTCGTATCAACTTTCCAGACCACTCAGGTCTTCTGTTTCTGGTCTGCTCTGGATCCCCAGAACTAGAACCAAACATGGAGAAGCAGCCTTCAGTATTTATGCACTGCTAATCTGGAACAAACTTCCATAAAACTGCAAAACAGCCGTAACACTGAGTTCCTTTAAATCAAGACTAAAAACCAACCTGTTTAGAGCTGCCTTTGATTAGTAGTAAGTAGAACATTGATAAATATTTTCGAATTATATTTCCTTGATATTTCTCAATGATTTTGATGCATTGATATTTGCTCAATGATTTTGATGATTTTGATCATTTTCATGTATATTTGCGTGATTATTTTGATGATTTTGCTGTATACCTGATTGATGTGAACTGCCTTGCTGCTGAAATGTGCTATACAAATAAACTTGACCTTGAACTTGAGATAATGTAAATGGACATGTAATTAAGCTGCTCTGTTATAAATTCAGTTTATGTTTGTTGTATCTAAGCAAGGTAAGCTTAAATTTTACAGCACATAGATGCTAGACAGAATAAGCGATATTTATGTACACAGTTCCTATATAAGTTAGTGTGTAAATTTCCTACTATTTTGTGACATGAGATCATTCAGAAAGACACACACACATATACATACACACACACACACACACACACACATATATATATATATATATATATATATATATATATATATATATATATATATATATATATATATATATATATGTTTCACAACAACACAAAAACATGGTGACCTTCAAGGTATTAAGAGACGTCCACCCAATCTTTCAGTTTCCTCAGAGATTGTCATAAAGCACGCACTCTGAGCTGACACCTCGGGGTGCGAGGTGTAGGCGTGAGTTATGTGCCATAAAAAAAGAACAGCAAGATCAAACCCAGTTTGACTGTACAGAGTGAAGATGTTTGTGTTGTATTTCATGCAAGCTCCTCCATAAAACTATCCTGTATGCTTCACAGTTACTGACCTCAATTTACTGCAACAGTTTAAAGGAATAGGCTGAGTTACACCCCACATTTGCAGTCAAAATGTTTCACCAGGCAACTCAGTCAAACTTTAATCCAATTTGGAAATGTTTGTACTGCGCTGTGCAACGGTCAGAATACGTAAAACCATCTGTGTTTAGATAAGAAGAACCATAGTGAAACATTAATTTTTTCGCATTCATGATTGCAGAAGCTCTGCTCCAAATCAGTGAAAGAATATTTTTTCACAGTGTTTCGTCAGACCAATGAAGTAACAATTCTGATACAAGAATTAGCCATTAAAAAAAATACTAAAGACAAAAAAAACAGTATGTGTTTAAGCTTCAGTGTTTCTTTACATCATTTTGCTTCCTCTTCAGGCTATTTGGGGCATGAGGTTACTTGCCACCAGTAAGGTTTAGATCTATTTTGGATCAGAGCAGGGTTTCTTAAGCAGCAACATAATCACAGCTAATATGGACAGAAATAGGAGCTGAACCAGGGCATCACTTTCAGAGTGCACCACTGATGCCCTTATGTTTTTCCTGTCAACACAGCACACAACTGCAGACTGTCTGCAGGCAGAGGAGTCAAGTAAATAGAACTGCAGAGAACACTGCTCTTGACAATGATTTTCTCTGAAAGTTTTTTTTCAGCTGCATATATATATATTTAAGATTTGTATTTCAGATTTGCAAGCTGCTTTTTAAAGTGGTGTATTTCTGACAAATGTGTCCATACATTACCACTTATGAGACAGCAGCAGTAAAATGTGTTGTTAGAGAAAGCATTCCCATGAAAGAGCAGGCTCCCCCCAGAGTCTTTTCAAGTAAGACTCAGTTTTTCACATTCCTGAAGGCAACCTCTGTTGGGCAAATATTTGAGACAGGCCACAAGTTTGACTTAACAATAAGGAGCCTAAAAGAAGTAAAGGTAAGAAAAGAAGGAAAATGGCCCAAAAACAGTGAAAGAAGTTGAAAACTAACAAAAATATACAAGAAATGTCAACAAAGTGGAAATAGAAATGTAAATAAAGGCAAAATAAAATAATAATGAAATGTGATCAAAATTCACTACCCCCTTTATTATTAAAGTACCTATTTGAAGCGGCTAAGCAGAACTCTCTGGCTTTCTTACTTCAGGAAAAGTATGCTCCACGTGCTGCGATGCAGTGTTTTGTTGTTTAAAGATTTAGGATAACCTTCTGTTATGAAAAAAAGCAAGTAAGGTGTGTAAGACAGATGAAAAAAATATTTTCTTCCCATTAAAACACCCACACTGGTGGCATCTGGTTGCTGGCCAATTCTTCAAGGGATGGCACCCAGCTATCATTGTCAAACATGTTCTATCTAGATGCCTCAACACTTCTTTTAAAACTACCCATGACTGAAGTCTACTAATTAGTTTCATCAAGATGTGTCAAAAGTGAAAAGGTGGCTGAGAAAGAATGCAGAGAATGGGGTGTTCAATTTTAATTTATCTGATTGGCTCCAAAACAGTATCTCTTAATCCAACAGGACCTACTAGCGGGCTAGTGGGTAACATCCTTATTTACAGACGATAAAGCAGTGAGTATACTAAGAAACCCGAAGTTGTGCTGCATATCTGAGTTACAACCCAAAACAGAAGTAAAAGTGGTGGAGACTATTGCCACTGATCATAACATACTTCATTTGGTTACCATGGAGATTCTGTCTAAGCTGAGTGAAAAGGAGACAAGGTTTTAAGTTCTTTCTTCCACATCCATTCTTATACAATTCATGAACAGTAGAGTAACAGAAGTCCCCCACCTGATGACCATGTAGACATCACTTATTTTCAGGATTTCAAGATCTTATTCAACAGACAGGATGAACATCCAGCTCCTTATCTATATATCTGTCGAAGGAGTCCAGAACTTTCACAATTACAACAGTCCTGGCTCAGGTTGAGCTATGGGAGGTTCCCCAATAGATGATAAGGGAAAGACATCATCTCTTTGGTGTTGCACAGGAAAACCTCTCAAACAGGAATGTTTGTAAAGAAACATGTCTCAGGAATGTTTCAAAGAAAAAGTCTAGCAAGCACAGAAATAAGCGATGTTGAAAGAAATAAGATAAAGGAAGCTCAACTATCATGACAGACACAGCTGATAAGAGTGACATGGTGATGGCATAACGCTTGGATTAATGGATGCTTCACGTCTCACTCCTTCTTCTTCTCCTTCCACTGTCACGTTGAGGTAAGCTGCATTTAAAGGCCCTCTCTCACCAGATCTGCCAGCCAAGTCAGAAATATGGCTCTAAGAAGGAGGAAACATGGACTGTAGATGACACGTAACCCTTGGGTGATAGCCCTTATCTAAAATTTATCGGCAATAGAAATATTCTCACACGAAACTTCAGAAAAATCATCCAAAGTAAGTGAACCTATGAAAACATTTTAACATCAAAAATTATCATCACAGTCATATCAGTTTTTAAAATATGAAAAAGCATGAAATTCACAACCATTCAAGGGTAGCAAAAAAGTGCCACTCAATTATTATTAAGAATCACAGCTACAAAATAAACATGATTAAAACTGCCTAGTTTTCTAAAAACACACAGTCCCTGTGTTAACAACAGAACCTTTCTCACTTGTTCTACTTATCTGTGGCTGTCAAGGTCTTCAGCTGTGCCTCAATTTAACAAAACATTTCCTATAAGTTTGAATTGGGAATGACAGTCTGGATGACTTCAGAAGCAAATGAAAGGGTAAAAATATCACACATTTGAGGGTTCATATTAATCTGAGGATTAATAAAACTAGAAGCTAAGAATGACATTCAAAACAGAACAAGATGCAGAAATTTTTTAGCCATCTATAAGCATTTTTTTCCTCATGGGAATTCAGCTGTCTATTTGGTTCAGGTCATTTCTTACAGCATCTGAAAAAGAAGCAACCAGACCTTTTCCAGGAGGTGTCTCAGCAGCAGTTGCGCAGAAAATTGCAAACATCTAGGGGGAGCCTATGTTGTGGGGATTGAAAACAAATCTTGTAAATTGTGATTTTTTTCCTTTAATTGATTTCTTTTTGGCTATAACTGCTCTATATACAACAAAACAGCAGTGTTTATAAGTCAGAACAGCTATAATACATATTAGAACATTAACAAGATTAGAAAATGCAGAATCAGAAATGAACACAGTGACTGGGTGATACATACTGTGCTCTTATATGAGAATGAGAAAAACAGGATTCAGTTAGAGCTGAAATGAGTCTTAGTTTGGAAGATAATCATTGTAGATTAGGTGCTGGAGAATCACCAGTGAGATCTTCTAATAAGCATTGATATTCAGTAAGAGTTTATACATGAGTATGCATCATTTTGGAGACTTTATGAATTAGACTTTGACATGACCAAACCCACACCTTTAAAATAAAAAGACACTGTAATCTTCCAGCATACAGCTTTTTTTTATTATGTACACGTGCAGTTGGAACCAGATTTCTCACTCAAATCAGACTAAGGTTTGTTTTAGGGCAAGTGCTAAATGACAAAATAATAAGAGAAAATATATGTTTTACCTACATTTCCTTGATATTTGGTAAAATTGTCTTTTAGACTGTATAGCTTGGGTCAAATGTTGTGGCTACCTTTTCACAAGCTTTTCACAATTGTCTACAATCCCACTCTGTAACCAATTCTTCGGTATGCTTAGGGTCATTGTCCGTATAGAAGACCACTTTGTACTGAAGCTTTAGCTTCCATACTGATGTTCTGAGATACTGCTTAAATATTTATTTGTACACAATGTTCTGTCCTGAGGGAATAACATAACATGATATAAAGGTAAAAAAAAATCAATTTTATATAGTATCACCCCCACCCCTCCAAAAAACACACCTTTAACAAATATGTAAAAAACATATTTTTATAGAAGTTAGCTACTGCAGCTTTAAAGACATTGGGATTTTTGGGTATTTAAATGTATGAGATTGAGGACAGATATCGACATCTTTCCATGTCAATGCATTCAGCAAATAGAAATAATTTTGTTAATCCTAAGTGACCTAAAATAAGTTTGTCTTATTTACTGTCTGACAGAGAGAAAAAAGGTCATGTGCCTGTCCATACAGTGTATGTAAATACTTGGTTTCAACCGTAAATAAAGCAATGTGAATAGCTAATATCGATCCAGTCATTTTGAAGGTGAGATCTGTTTGAAGACAATGGTATTAACCTTTAAACAATTGTCCAGACAGATAATTGGTAAATGTACAGCTCAAACTCCTTTACTTCTGTTTCCAATGAAATAAGCCCCAGGGCTTTTCTGTTTCAGTTAGCACTGACTGACCTCAATCCCCTCCCACTGTGGATTCTAACCAGTTGAGCAGTCCTTGGTTGTTGTCAGAGAAGGCATCAGTCCAGGTTGTTTTCAGCCCTTCAGCTAGTCAGAGTTCCCATGGCTGTTGTGTTTAGCCTCACTCTTCATGCCCCCACCAAAGGTTCTCTCTCGAGCATGTTTCATATGGTCATTACAGCCATTCTGCACGAAGTGAGAACTTGAATG
The DNA here is from genome assembly GCA_014839685.1 of Anableps anableps. Lineage (NCBI taxonomy): Eukaryota > Metazoa > Chordata > Actinopteri > Cyprinodontiformes > Anablepidae > Anableps > Anableps anableps. The sequence continues at coordinate 14,142,786 of CM026083.1, forward strand.
GTCTGAACTTAAGATGCACTTCAAATGTATTGGTTTTGAAACTACACAGATAGCCAAAGAAAGCAGAGCAAATGAGTAAATTACAAAACATTTCCTGTTGGTTCATATGGTATAATTCAAATCATTTGAGTTATATGAAGATACAACTATGATGTTTTTAAAACCAACACCTCAAACACACTGCTTTCTGTGCTACATCATGAAAATCTAAAGAAATCAGCAAACATATCAGGATTTTTAACATTTCTGAACCATGGAGATACACAAAAGAACTCTACAAACTCTGCATCAATCAGAGGTAGGCAGTTACACACTTTCAAACCCTTACTGCTTCAAAAAAATGGAAAAAAAGTCTTTCAAACTTTTTAAAACAAAAATAATGAAGCACTTACCCAAGATTCCCATGGTGCACCTTTATAATTGCTATTAACTGTTTTTGTCATTAACGCTCACACTTCTTCTTTCTGCTACCAGCAGGTTTCACTCTATTCACTAAACTGACTTGGCAAACATCTATTGACATGAGTGATGATCTTTAACTCAGCTAACATTTAGCAAATAACTTTGTGAGAGCAGTTTATATAACATCCTGCATTTATTTATTCACATCTATTCCAACAATGTAAAACTCACCCAAAAGAAAAGAAAATTATAGGTCCTTCAATCTGAGTACAATGATTGTGAAAGAAGGGAGAAGCAGATTCCACAATTACAGATTTTTTTTTTATTTATTTTTTTTTTTTTTTACAAAATCACTGGAGAATTAATTGGCAAAAACATTTTATTTACTTTTTACCTATTAAAGTGATCAGAGAGCCAAAAATGTTTATTGAAATCCACTAATTTCTGTTTCGTTGAAGCTTAAAATATGAAGTGATGAAAGGGTGAATTTCTCTAAGACCCTCTTCAAAATAGTAAAGACAAGAGAAAATGTCAGTCAAGTGAGGCAGATGTATCTTGAAGAAAGTAGCTATTTGCCTGTACTTGTCTATATCTAATATCAGAGCAATAATTAAAATGCTTAAAACAACTGGAACTGTGTCAAAGCAGTCTAGAGGAGGAGCCACATTTATCTTTCCATCACACACAATGAGCAGGTTGTGAAGAGCTTTTTTGAGCTCATCTTTAGCCCAGCTGAACTAGCTTGATAAAAGTGATTTCTCACCAGAATAACAATGCAGATCGCTCCTTGTTTATTTCTTAACATAAGTTTATTATTTTTCTTCTTCTCCTCCTGACTGTTGCCTTCTTTATCTAATGTGTGTTTAGTGCCACCTTCAGACTGTGGTTAATATTGTCCCTGCTCACACAGAAAATGGGGACACAAAAATGTGGGCAACATAATACCACTGCACACTCCTACCCAACTTGGTGGGTGCCAATGACAAAAACCACAAACATCAATGGATGTTATTGAGATTTTATATCATGAAGTGAAGTGAAGTGAAATGAAAATGATACATGGTTTTTTAAAACACCTTTGAAGCAATACTTTAAACTGCAGTCACAACTATCTCTTGAGTCATGTCTCTTCCAGTTTTGCAGATGTAGAAACTGAAATATTTTCTCAGTCTTTCTTGTAAAATAGCTCAAACTTGGTCAGACTGGCTGGAGAGCATCTGTGAATATCAATTTTCAAGTCTTGTCCCACCTTCTTAAGTAGACTCATGTCTGGACTTTGGGTAATTCTAACACATAGATATACTTTGATCTAAATCACTTCACTGTAGCTCTGGGTATTGTTTAGAGAAGTTGTCCTGCTAGAAAATGACCCCCTCACTCACACACACACACACACACACACACACACACACACACACACACACACACACACACACACACACACACACACATCTCAGTATCATAACTGCCCTATGTTTACCTCCATCCATCCATCCTCCTATAACCTCTGACCAACTTCTCCATTTTTTCCTGAAGAAATGCATCCCCACAGCATGGTTTTGCAGTTTTGTCAAGGTGATGTGTAGGGTTAGTTTTTAGTGTTAGTTCCTATGTAGAACACCTGTTTTCATGCAAAGATTTATGGATAAGTAGACATTTCTAATCAGATGCCTTTGGAAAGCAATCTGTTGCACTGTGGTTTATCATAAAATCATTCTTACATTTTTTTGTTTAATTACAAACCATGTATCACTTTCTTTCTGCTTCACAAATATACACCATTTTGTGGCGGTCTATAACATACAATCCCAATAAATCCATTGAAAGTTGTGTTTGTAAAATACAAAAATGTTCAATATATACAAATATTTTTGCAGGGAATCAATATTTGATATGGATGTTTTTACTGTTGGTCTGTATACAACCTTGCATATACACCATACAAAATTCATTAAATACTGTTATTACTTCCAACTACAAGCTTTCAGGGATTACTTAAAATGAACTATAACCACATCATTTTTTGTGGGAAAATAGGGAGTCTTTATTCTTTAAAAAACTAATAAAACTGAACATGTTGCTACAACCCAGAGAGTGATCACGCCTACAGCTGTAAAGGGATAAGCTCTCTGACATAATGAGCCTGTGGCAATTGCCTAGAAACAGACAAGCACATACAAACAAACCCATATTGGCTTGTGTAAAGGTCATGCTTCCTCTCCTGATGGATAATCTGATATTAGCTTTGATATTATCATCACGCTGCTTAGTCAAGGTGGTATTTGGTGAAACAGAGCCAGTTTCTGTTGTTGTTGTCGCTCAAATCTGCTGGAGACTTCCCCAAAATAACTGGTTCAGCATCATGGGAAGTGATTGTATTTGTACCAAATAAGGTAAGAAAAGTGTAAATGAATTGTGAGCCCATCCCAAAAAAGACACTGTAAAATGCTCTTTTCCTTGGCGGAAAAGATGTTTCACAGTTTCTGACATTTAAGTACAGTTGCACTCAAAGGAGTACATACTCCTGTAAAACTATAGGCCTTTAACACATCCTTTCCAAACTGTTTTTAAATATAATGCGATATTAATCCTGTACAATTCAACTAAAAAACAAACAAATATGTTAGAAAGAAACAAAAAAAAAAATGCAAAAGTGCAATAACCTGGTTGCTTAAGTGTGCATACCCTTAAACTAATCATTTGACCTTCAAGTTAAGCTTCTGGTCTTTAATGGCTGAAGTCTATCACTATCTCATGCCCTGACTTGGTAATATTTGTCCCCTTATACCTCACAAAAGTTCTCCAAATCAGTCAGACTAAAGTCATCCCTGTCTACACCCCACTATTAGATTTCGTTCTGGACTCTGTCTAGGCCTTCCTACAACTTTAATTTCAACCCATGAAGTCATTCTTTCATTAACTGGGATGCTTGTATTAACTTTTATGCAGAAAAATAAAGTTCATCTTCATCTTTCTAAGATTTTGGGTCAAAACTGACAGGTATTTGAACCTGTTGTGAATTTCATGAACACTGACACCACTGTATAGTTAGATACTTTTAATCCTTTGTAACCTCTACAGATTTTAGCCAAAACATCCAAAAAAAAGTCTAACTAGGACAGTTTAACATTATATCTGGTTCAGATTTACTATAAATGATGGCATTTCTCAACTCAAGAGGACTGAATCATCAATTATAGTAAATGTGAATCAAACTGAATCAAAGGGTGCCTCAACTAAGTACATTGGACTCCCGGTTTTCACAGGGGTTATGGACCATAACCGTTGAGTAGCTGAAATTCATGAATACTTTAAAAATACTTATAAATACCTATCATAATAGTTCAAACACCAAACATACCTTAATATCCATTAATGCGCACAGTGGAAACCATCTTTGCACAACCGCAGAAGCTAATATCCATGTTCTTCCCTATCTCTGCTCTTGGGTATACAGCCAGTCAGGAAAATGAATGACGCTCTTGGATTAGCTGCTTTACAAACACCAGCCTAGCGAATCAGAGCGCCCAGGTATTTCAGCTTCCCAAGCTGCATTTTTGGGAGTGTGAATGCCCAATCTGGTGCAGGTCAAAGAGGCAAACTCTGGTTCACCAAAAAACATAGCTTTTGCTGTGTTATAAATGAATGAATTGCAGGAATCAGACTACAATGCAGAGCATTGTGGGAAAATGACAAACAACAACCACACATAACAAAAAAAAAAAAAAAAAAAAAAAAAAAAAAAAAAAAAAAAAAAAAAAAAAAAAAAAAAAAAAATAGCATCCAGAAATGGCTCCTTCTCAGATGTGGAATGAGTACAAGATAAGCGCTTTGATAAAAATATGATCAGATGAAAATATGCCACAGTTTAAAAATAAAAATGTACCAACAATGTAGTCTAAAAAGGTGGTTTGCTTTGAGATAGTGGTAGTTTTGAAGAAGATAAGGATAGGTTTACCTGGCATAAAGAAGTAAATGCCATTTTTGACATTCTTAACACTACCACAGGGGAGGAGGGGAACATAGCATTGAAAAGGTCTAGCTCAGTAGTTTCCAGTCCTGGACCTGTTACTGGTCTTCCATGTTTTAGATGTGTCTCTGCACCAGCACATCTGATTAAAATTGTAGTATTATCTCCTTGAGATGCCATAAAGGCTGCAAAAGCCTGCTCATCACACCCATTCATGTAAGTCAGGTGTGTTTCAGCAGGGAGACACCTAAAACATGCAGGACTTCCTGAGGACCAGGACTGAGTTAAGATTGACAAGATTTATTGTAAAACCAAACTTGGACTGGTAGAATGTAACAACACCAATTAAATTGAATCATGGGTTGGACTAATTTTTTTTATTAAAAGTGGTTTTTTATGACTTTGACAAAGTTCAGTAATTTGTTCAGTAATTGCTGTTTTCTGGTTTCAGGTGGTGTCTGAAAGGGAAAGTACAGGTTACAGGTGTTTCAAGCTCCAGTGCTCGAGGGCCAGTGTCCGGAAACTTTTAGATGTGTCTCAAGTCCAAAACCACTGAATCAAAGGTTGATCACCTTCTCATGCACTCAAGTTCGACAGAGTCCTACTAATGACCTAATTATGGGATTCAGGTATGTTGTTGCAGAAACGACTCTAAAAATAGTAGGACATTGGCCCTCGAGGCCTGGAGTTTGACACCTGTGGGCTAAAATGTCTTGATGGAAGGCAAGTATAATGTAAGTATTTTGAATGTGCTTTACAGTTCTCAGGAGGGAGAACGTGACACAGAGGAGAGTCCAGGTGGTTCCAGAGGTGAGTAGTCTCAGTTGAGGTTCATAGGAATTACCCTTGGTAACACAGAGGACACATATCCAAAAAGATTAAACAACTGAGACTACAAAAGGAAGCTTAATTATACCAAAATGGTCGCTCATCAGGTAAAGAGTAGTCATCAGCTAGCTCCTCTTATCTACAGCTTCCTAATCAGTCAACCTGCAGTGAGGTGTGTGTGCCTCGGCCTGCCTGTTCAAGCCCATAGGTGGAAATCTGCAGCCCAGTGAAAGATCTGCATGCAAACACACACAGAACTGTAACTTGAGATGCACAGAAAGAAAGAATTGTTTAAATCTATTTGTTTTTAGCAATCATAAAGTTTCTTTTTTGAATTTATGGAACATAATCAGAGTATTTTTAAACCCGAACACCACTCCACCACAGATAGATTTCTCTGCATCTCTGCAATCCTCTAAAAGGCTCACTCTACCCTTACAAATACTAGGGCACTGTGTCATATGAAAAACGCGTTCTAACTCACAGAAATAATATTTTCCCATACAGTTTAAGATGTACCATGTGCTCACCTCATGCTGTCACAAAAGAGACGGATGTTCTTTTTCCTGAAAGGCGGCCCGGAGGTCATACAGACCCGTTCCACCTCTGCAGCTCAACCTTGGCAGATACTGTAAATTTCCTTCACCTCTGGTTAATGTCTTCAGTGTGCAGCATCCAGTAGAAGCCAAAGAAGCCATACCTGCTCATGCTCACATTTCACATATATGTGTGTGTGTGTGTGTGTGTGTGTGTGTGTGTGTGTGTGTGTGTGTGTGTGTGTGTGTGTGCGAGAGAGACAGACACAAGCAGAGATTAATTTAGTTTGACATATATGAGGTCACATGCCTGAAGGAATGGTTTATGATGTTGAGCTACAGTAGGATTTTATCTCAAACTTTCAGCTTTAAAATGGGCTTGGTCTTACAAGAGATGCATATAAATAAACACGGGAGAAGTTTTCCTCTTCAGTGTTATTAAAATACACCTAAGAAAAAAATGAGAAAGGAATGAATCAGACTGATTTCAGTTTGCTTTTTACTGCTGCTATCTTTAACTTTTACATGGAAGGCAGCCATACTGAGTTTTGAGGTCTGGGTTTGGACAAACTTCTGTCCATCCTACTTGGAACTTTTTGGTTTTAGGGGACCTTTGTGTTTAATTGTTTGAATCTTAAAATGGAACACATAATTAAATCACATCCTTCAACCATTAATGCTGCGCTATTGGATACAACTGTTTATTCTTTTTTTGTTTGTTTGTTTTCATGATGTAGGCTTTACCCAACAAGCTGACATGGTCCAAGTCCTGTGGTGCTACCATTTTAAAATGTATGAAAGAATGGAGTCTGTTGATTTCTCATTTGGTCTACAGCAATACAGATACTTATGACAGAAACCTACCTCACACAACCACACTTAAAAAAAGGTCCCTTTGTTGCAAGAAAACATGAATGTCCTTACAAGCCTTTTTCTTTAGCAGTGCGAAATTGCACTGTCCATGAAAGAAATCAGTAAAACTGGAAAGAGGGAAACCTTGCTCTAGTGAAACGACATACAAAAAAAACATGCAAGCACATAAGACAGTGGCCTTTATTAGTATACAAGCTTATAAAGACTGCACTTACATGTATATTTTGTATTTATGTCAGAGTTTCTTGGTGCCTCTGTGTATTTCTATACCCACATCATGTCTATTTCACACTCACACACACATTCAACACACGTGGATGTTCCTTGACCTAACGTGCTTCTTTTGCTGGGTTGAGGTTGCCATGGGAACACATCTTTGACAGTTTTCAGCTCACACATAACACGCACACAAAAATTCACTCAGGAGGCAGAGAAAGTACAGACATTGGAGGGAGAAAATGAGGACTGTCTCCTTTTTACAAGCTGTGGTGGACTGTTGAATTAGCCAAGATTATGCCTCTGTGTGGTAACATGTTAGCCTGTTGACAATTGATCGCAGATCCTGGATGCAGGATCTATCTGATTTTACTGCGAGAAGTTAAAGCATAGTCAATCTCTGTCAATTTTTCAAATGAAATGCAATATTTTTGGCCACCTGATAGTTATACTCTCCTGCTTAATTTTTTTGTTCAAGTTCAAATATCGTTTAATATTTTGCTTTGGATACTTTTGAATACTAAAGAGCAATGTGGTAAACTGTCTATCACTGTGGTTTGCCTTTCAAATTTGGAACAACAGCATGCATGCAGTAGAGCAGGTGAATTGATAGGAACCTCCAACAATGGCAAAAAATAACCTGAACTAGGGCGCACAAAAATGTATAGTAACAAAGTAACATCAGCCTCACAATTTCAGGCCTCAACACACTTTTTGGTGTCAATATGAACAAACCACTGGGATCTGCTGACAGATTTGCTATTTGAGATCAGTCAAGTCAAGAACTGAGCCATCTCCATCTGTGTGCTTACTGCAGGCTTCAAGTCATATCCTGCAGATGCAACTTAAAGTTATTTCAATTTGATGGGGGGATCAGGGTCAGCTATCCCAAACAGGGTTCAGAATAATTCAAAAATAAATAGGGTAATCTAAAGTGACACAATCTAATTCTGTTATACATCAGATTTTTAAAACCATCTCCTTAATGCAACAAAGCAATGAAGTACAAACAGAAGTAAGCTGACATGCAGTAGCTGTATTACATGGGTACCAAATGGTTTGTTTATGGATGGAATTTGGTAGAAGGAAAGAATGAAACTGAAACATTTGGGAATGAAACAGGGGTATGGAACTGGCAAAGGGGTGCATTCACCCAAAGCTCTCCCTTGTACAAGTATGGTTAATGCAAAAAATCAACTCAAGAATAAAGAGAATGTGTCTCCTGCCAAGAGTGGCTACTTCATCCAAATACCATGTAAAGATTCACTTCTGTAAACCCTTTGCTTTAATCTGTTTGTATGAACCATATGGCATGTGCACATGTCTGAAGAATGGTACTGATTATAGAGTATTTATTTCCAAACCCAAACAGACATTCAAGAAACAGTGAAACATAGGCTCAATGTCTTCTTTATTGGGTAAACCTGCTCAATTGCCTTTTTGACCAAATAAATAGCCCAAACACATTAAGCAGCTCAGTACATTGAAGCATCTGGATGAATTGAACATGAAGAAAACAGATCTTAGTGACTTTATGGTTGGTATGGCTGTTGGTGCCACCTGGGCTTATCTGACTTTTTCAGACGCTGCTGATCCACTGGGATCTTAGAAACTAACATGTAACAGAAATATTATTCATCATCGTCCTCATTAACAGAGAGAGCTCAGGAACTGTCCAATACAGAGCTTTGTCACACCCAGAGAGATACCAAGGCCATGAACATCATGACTGATGCCATACAGACTTCTAGGCAGGGTGTCTACATAAAATGTAAAAAATTTACAAGGAGGCCTCATTCATTTTCCTTAGTCACACACATAAACATACATCTGCACACAATGATATAAGCTTGTTGTTGCTTTCGATGAGGTGGGTTACTACCGCAGCATTCTCTTATCTGTCTCTTTGGAGATCTTCAAGTGAGTCTGACACAGGGGGGCCCTTGGAAAGGTCAGCATTGCTGTGAATCCCCGGTGGGAGCATATCAGACATAACACTGGGGGATCAAAAGCTGAGAGGCGGGATCTCCCTGCGCGAGATCATAAAGGTGGAAAGTCAGACTGAGAAGGAGGATGATGAAAGACGTCTTGGATGGGAAGAAGCTGCAGAGGAAGCAGGGGATGCAAGGTTTTAGAGAGGATAGATGTGAGCTGGAAAAGGGATCATTCCACATGTGGTCTGCAGCTGGTCAATACAGTTTTAATTTAAACCCTTATTACTCTGGCTTGGTCAGTGAGGACAAAGGTAAATGTGACCTCATAAATATGCGGGGGGGGGGGGGAAACAATCTTTAGCTGACACCTAAAATCTGCAAGATGTACACATCTGTCTGGACTTTGGCTGAGCCATTCTGGCACATAGATATATTCCATTGTAACTCTGGGAGTTTGCTAAAAATTGTTCTGTTTGAAGGTGAACCTCCATCCAAGTCTCAAGTCTTTTGCCTCCAACATATTTTCTCTCAGCATTGCTTTGCTTTTAGCTCCATCCTTCTTCCTATGAACTCTGACTGCAGCATCCCTATCCCTACTGAAGTAAAGCATTCCCACAGCATGATTTTGTTACTTCTATGGTTCCCTGTGGGGATGGTGTGTTTAGGAAGATGTGCAGTGTTAGTTTTCTGCATCATACAGTATTTCAAACATAGCTCAATGAGTTCAGATTTGGTCTTATTTAGCCAAAGTACCTTCTTCCACAAATGTTTTCTGTCCTTTACATGGTTTGTATCAAACTGTAAACAGGACTTTTCATCATTTTTCTTAAAAACTGCTCTCTTCTTACTACTCTTCCAAAAAAACAAGATTTGTGAGTGCATGACCAAAAGTTGTCCTGTCAACAGATTCCTCCACCTAAGCCCTGGATCTTATTATTACTTGTTACTGTTTGTAATTTTTTTTGTTTTGTTTTATTAAAACAGGTCTGTTTTGTAAATGAGATCTTGTATCTTAACTTGATGAGACAACCTGTATAAATAAATGTTAAATCCATTTTTTTTAAAAAGAAAAAAAAGAAAAGTTGAGTTATAAAATAACAAAATGTGGAAAACTCTAAGACCATAAAAGCTTTGGCAAAGCAAAGCCAAAGCTTTGCCTTGCCAGAGGCAGCATGCAACCCCCAGATTTCTATAAGTATTTTTTTCTACAACTATTTACTTTACCTGTAAGGATTATCCAGATTATTTAGCTCATATCTCCTGTTTATCTCACAGGAAAACACATTTTCACAAAGAGCACAGGAGGTCTAAAGGTCTAAATTACCTATTCTTTGAACAAAAAAAAATTACCACCGTCTGTATGAATCACATAATTTGAAAGCAAAAACAAAAACAGTGACTCATAAGACTAAAACCTTCCTGCTGCTGCTTGAGTCCAGAAGTACAATGGTGTAAAGAAAAGAATAAAGAAAGGGGGAGATGGAGGAGAGAAAGAAGGAGAATGATAACAGTTCATCGCCTGCGTCACTGGTAAAAGAGAAACCAGAGCCTTGGGGTGGAGTGGGATAACTAAAGGTGTGTGGGTGTGGGGGGAGGTAATATTATCCACATCTCCTTGCTGCATGTCACACTCTCCAGGGTAGTGATGTCACTCTGTCCTGCACGTCACAGAAGTACAGTACACAAACCCTCATGGAGCATGTACAGAACAGTATCCTTTAATAATAAGTGTACATGCCCAGTGGTTACTCATCCATACTTGTGATAAATAATTTCTGTTTTTTCTATAGAATAAAGTTAAGTGGATGGATCCAGATAAAACAGGTATTTTACCAACAAATTTCCACAAGATGTGTTTTCCCTAAAAATGGGATGAGAAATAGCTTTGCACCCACTTACACTCTCCCTCACTGCTACTGTTTGATGTCACATCAGACTGTGTCCCCGTTTTCAACCCCACTCAGCACTTTTACTCTTCTATAAATAGTCTCCCATTCGAGCCAGCCCATACCATTTACCCGCCTTATTTTATCCAGCTGTGATCAGGCCTCACCTGGTGCTTCATATACAACATGCCATGATAGAGAGAGTCATGATGACGAATGGCTGTGTTGGATCTGAAAACACTTAGCCCAGCCCATCAAAGGAAAATACCGCAGCACCTCAATGGGAGGCCAAGGACGTTCCTACCGAGACCAGAGGAGGCTTTTAAATCACAATGGGGGGAACACTGTGTACTGCAGTGCTAGGTGGGGTACACAACTGCTACCTTCTTCTATCACTTTAACATGGACTTGATTAGATGAACGTTTAATAACATTCCAGCAAAAACATGAATGTATTCAAATCTTTTTGACACAAAATAATTTGTCTTCCCGTGAAATAACTCACTCTCTCTTTTTCTTCTTCATTTTAAACATTTTTATTTCCTAATGTAATATGTGTATATTTAAAGGAGCTGAGAGCAGTGTGTGAATTAGAATATCTTACACTGTGGGTAAAACAAAGCTTCAGACTGCTAGAAGCTGTATGTGTTCATTTAAATACCTCCTTTACTATGAGATGCTCAATTTTATGTTGTTGGGCGACATTAAAGAGAAAAGTATGAAATCAGGTGTTTGTTTATGTATTTATTTATTTTTCCCAGAAAGCAAATGTAATTTTTTTGTTTTGTTTGGTTTTTTTGACAACTTTTTATAGCTTGATATTTAAGGAAAAATACATTAAAACACATATCCTTAAAGTACAACATCCAGTTATGGGTTTTAAGTGGCTCGCAGTTCCAAATTATTTATCATCATATCAACATATCAATTTCAGAACTTTGTTGTTTGCTAAAGCTCCTCTGTTTAGACATCCTCCACTCCCTTGTTATTCCAATTTTCTTAAATTTCTTCTTGTTTGGTTAGCGCCCAGCCTCTTTTACATTAACGTCACAGTAGTCACAACAATATTCAAACCAAGTACAGGTGTCAACTTTCACAGGATAAATGATCAAAAGATTTAGCTCTGACCAGGGAGTTGGTTTTTATAAAGCCATAAAGGTTGCAGACAAGCAGATCCTGGCTGCTCATAATTAGGGGCACTTCAGGGGAGCAGGGAGGGGGAGTTAAGAAGTACCAATGGAGCAATTCAAGAAACAATCACACTTCTCAAATCCCCTTCTGTCAATAAAGTCCTAGAAGCTGTTTTCTTAGAAATTCATTTTATACATTTTTGGCATAATATGGATTTGACAAATCTTTTTATGTTTTATCATAATATGGAAATATAGTGACTCTCAAAAGTTTACCCACCCGTACTAAAAAGAAAAGACTCTCTTTAATGTTCAACTCAAATCCACCACCTCCCCCCCCAAAAAAAACCCCTAATTGGTTAGAAGAAACAAAAGAAATAAGAATGTTGCATATGTGTAAACAGATTTAAACAAATGCTTGATTCAAGCCCCTTTTGATTTAATTAAAACGTTCAGTTTTATTGGTTGCACACCATTCATCAGTGATGTTGATAATAATATTATATTTCAGTTCTCCCAGCAGAATTTGTCAGACAAAAAGCGGAGGCTGAGGGGGTTGAGACACACTGTATACAAGGATGAAGGCCTCATTATAGTCAACCACAGATCAACAAACAGAAATCTAACCTAAGAAAACAGCAGGGTGGTGCAGGGGGACACGGTGGAAGTAATGAACAGACTGAATGTACCCACAGTGGCCCATTTATAAGGCCTGCTGATTAGGCAGACTGCAGTCAGAGGACAGGAAGGTATTTTCACAGCAGGCAGGTGAAGCTACCACTAACCACCTGCTTGTTTGAGTCAATGCAAAGCTCCAATTGTTTCATGTTTGTACAGGACACTTTCTGCCAGACTGAATCATTAGAGAAGAAATGTTACAACTTGAGAGACATAAATGATTGCCTTTGTTCTTCATACGTTCTTTTAAGCCCAAATTGGCAAAAATCATACTTATGGCAAAGTGTCAGTATTAGCTGTAATATTAATAAGTCTTTCACAGCATTAATTCATTTTTACATTTTATTCCCATGTTTCCATCCTTAAGTAGCTGAATGCCTTGGGAATTTTTTTTCTGCGTTAAAAATGAAACGAGTTGATTCTATTCAGCCTCGCAGCTGTAATTCAGTCTGTCATTCAGGCTCAGAATCCCTCGCCTGTATGACATCAGGAAGCTCTTTGTGTGCCTGTTTGCGACATCCTTGTTGGCTCATGTGTGGCTGAAGAGGATGAGATGAGAGTGGGTGGGAGGTGGGCTCTGAGCTGTGATGTCAGGGAGGTGATTATGTGTGGAGATGCTGCATCGACACAAGCCTCCTACTGGCTGAGAGGAGACCACATGAACTGTTTGTGTCTTGCGTGCGTCATGAAGATGGCATCCAGAAAAGTAGATGTTCTGTCTAAGTTTGTTTTATTAGTTCAGGTGATGCAAACACATTTTTGGTGAGACTTACTGTGGACAGAGAAGTCAGTCATATTCCAACTAATGACCACTCAGGTTTATATTGACCCCCATGGTTAGGTTTGAGTAACCAGTAACTCTTTGTGATAAAATGACATAAGTCAAGTCCAAAATAAAACGTGTTAGAGAAAATTCATCCTAAAACGAGGAAAACGTGTGAACTTTTTACCTGTCAAGTCATTTGGATACAATATATGCTGTCTTGGAAAAAATAGCTAAGCATATAGCATCCCCTTGTGGATGAAATGACACCTCTGAAATCGATGTTTTAAAAGCTATTATTGTAAAATAAATTTCTGTTTTGTTGCAGTAGCATAATTGCACATGGAAAAATCTGCTGCAGGTCTACATCAGTGATCTTTGTAGATTTTTTTCTACCTCTCCTTCACTGTGTCAGCTGGCTATTCTTTTTCACTATTCCCTTTGACTGTAAAAAATAAGTTTTTGAGGAGTTCTTTCCTGATTTTGTACAGCAACACACTACTTTAATGGCATGTTCTCTTGTCTTTCCTGTTTTGACGAGGGGCTAAGAGAATCAGGCCTTTGTGTCACATCATGTTTACACCCCTGCGAAACAGGACAAAAAGTTCAACATTGTGATGAACTTAAAATGGTATGCATTCTGGATTTTCTTTTTGGAGAGAGCAGAATTTATGTTTCCATCAGTTACAGTAAGTCATTCACATCTGGAGGCAGCATTGTAGATGTTTTACATGTTCTGGGTTCTTTTTGGACATCTTCAAGGATTCACAGATGTGTTTATGGAGTAATTTTGCTAGGTCGGCCACTCCAAGGAGTTTTACAACTATTCTGTTTTCTCCATTTGTGGATAATGGCTCTCACTGTGGTTCACTTAAGGCACAAAACCTTAGAAATTGCTTTGTGGCTTTTTTTAGGACTTATGTCACAAACTTCATCAAAGCTCAAAGCTTGATTTGTTGATCCATTTAGGTTCTTTAGCCTACTTCATGCAGTCAGACAGGTTCCATTTAATTGACTTGATTCTACAGGTTTAGCATTATTCAGACCTGGGTGTGTATCGAGAAACTGAACCCCAAAACTGATTAACATTTGTGACTCTCATAATTTAACCACGGGACAATCAATGTTTATATCAGCCAGGTTGATTTGGATATCATATTTCCTTAATACACAAAATCATCATTTTAAAACTGCATTTTAATTTACTATGGTTATCTTTATACAGAAGGAATGTATAAGGGGGAAAATTCTCTCTGTAATGTAAATCAATGAAACTGTTTAAGCAAACCTTGATTATGGGGGAAACCATTGTTCAAGCTAAGTTTCAAAAGCTAAAGAGCTTTTTTAAATAGAATTGACAATTCAGCACACATCTGCAAATATAAAACCATACATTTTGTTTTTAGACTCCAAAAAACCCCCCTGCTAACTCACAAATGCATATTCTCCTGTCTGTTTCATTCAACATGATAGAATCAAACCAAGATTTTACAGATGCTAGTTTTTTTTTTTTTTTATTTAAAGCAATCCAAACACACACTTGTTTGCATTAATCTAATTTATTTAACCATTATTAACAATCATGTAAACTCATTGGACTATGTTGTTCACAATAGCCTCCTATGATATTTTGTTCATGTAGAAAGTTACATTCTGAGCCCAAACGAGCTCCTTAACAAAGCAGAAAATAAATACTGGAATGGCACACACGCACAATATAAAGTTACTGCTATGAGATGGACTTGGTATTGGACTTGGCCCAGCTCTTTTAATATAAAAACAAATTAAAACATCTGCAATCGTAGAGCCATCCTGCTATCATATTACAGTCAGTCATTAAGGACACTCTTTATGAAAGTGTCTCCCAAATGAACAAAAAAACCCCAATAAAAATGTCATGATAATTTTGCCTTTAAGACCTCCAGAACAAGAACAAATAAAAAACAGGAGAGATGGATGGGGAGACTCTCTTTAGTATTGTGTGGTCCCTGGAATAAAACTTAAAACAACCTATTATCTCATAAATCCCTTGACTCACAAATAAAAATGTCCCTTCTTCATCTTCCATCATTTGGTTACTGTGACGTCCTTACAAAAAAATATTTGACCTTTTTTATTTTCCCTTCACACAATTAGGACACGGTAGATTACATTACTTACACTCATATTCCTCCAGACTGTAGGTGACTAACATCAAACATTTTAAAGTGCCAATGAGCTGAAGCAAACAGGAAGCACTGAGCTGACGGCACCGCCAGCCTTTTTTTTTTTTTCACCAACGGGACAGAACTTAAGCTCCAATGTGGCCAAGCAGTCAGATCTTAGTGAGGACACAGGACTTCCTCATGCAAACTAATGCTAACCTGGTTCTTCTATTCACAGGAAAACCTCAACAAAGTGCATGGATGTTTCTTCATGTGGCAACCTGGATATTCAAATTTAAATTCTAAACCGGCCTTGGAAACACCGTTTTATCCCATTACTTTTGATTCTGATAATGCGTAAAACTACTAAAATATCCCTTTTATGTTTCATATCTAAACCCTTTTAGGTAAACATTAACATGATCAGACTAATCACGCTGTTGTGCGGCCGTATTCCTCTTTTATACCAGCTTTTCCAACATGCAACCCAGCAGCAGGGGGCATCTGGACGGTTTCTATAGGTTAACATAAACACATGAACATGACCTTCCACATGTTTCAAATTCATGAGGAATAAAATGGTACAAAACACTGAATAAAAATAATTAGTAATTTTTTGTTGTAGTCGTTTTGTTTTCTTTACAAAGAAGTCGTCTACTCAGGCAGAGGAGATAGTGAAAAAACTCGAAGCAGGACATGCGGGCTCGCTGGATGGCCCCGCGGCTGATGCAGCAGTCTGCGATGTTTTTCAGTCATGAGGGGTGGCGACCTGCCAGACGATGAGGTGGCTTCGCTCAGCCTTGGCGGGCGCCACCGCCTGGCTGCCGGCCTGCTCAGATAAACCATCCAGCTCGCTGCCTTCATCGCCTGAGGAGGAAGGAGATGAGTCAAGCAAACTGTTGCATCACAATAAACAGGTGGGGCATCGGCTGTAGTTCCCGACCTTAAATTTGTTTCTCCACTGTGTACAAAAATGCAAAACACTCCTGGTAAAATGCCCAGTTGTGGGGATGTAAAAACAACGAGTGAATGAGAAATCATTTAAAAACATTTTCCGCACATAATGAGACATTAATCTGGACGATTCAACACGGAAACATTCAAGTCTGTTCGAAGGAAAACAGCCAGAAATTAAGTCTAAAATATTAAAGCACCTTTTGATTCAATGTTAGTATTCAGTCTTCTTCGGTAGAATCTATCCGCTTCTCACATCTTAACTTCACAATATTTCTGACAATACTCTGCTTTGTAGGAGTTCTCCAAGTCTATCAGATTTTAAGAACATTCCTGGTAACATTCTTCTTCCAAAGATCTTGGGTCAGATTCAGTTCTGGACCTCTGAAAACTTTAATTTACCTCTCATTAAGATATTATTTTGTTGATATGAATGTATGCTTGACGCTTCAGCAGAGTTTTAGTTTGAGGGTGAGCAAACCGATTCAACCAGGTTATCGTAACTTTCTTATGTTTAACATTTCTTCTCCTGAAAGATTTGTATGTTGTCATTTAAGTTGAACAGGAAATAGGAAAAAAAAGTTTTAACATGGTACATTTTTTTTATATATATTTGAAACCTGGCATTACAGCAGAGGTTTGCAGCCATTTCAGAGCCACTGTACATGAAGTGTGTTGGACCCACCAATTCTAAAGTCGATGTAACCTTCTCCTCCGCTCATGACCAGGTATGTTTTGGGCTCAGATGTTGCTGTGTCTGAGGATTCAGATGGAGGATCATCAGAACCTGAATCTGCACTGCCTGGAGGTGGCATCGCTTGACCTGGGACAGAAAACAAAATAAAAAGCAGCCCAGAGAAACTTTTTAGCTGATCTACAAGATTTTAGCTGACTTACAGCTTGAACAAAATAAGAAACACTAATGAGTATTTTGACAGAAACAAGCAGATACTTACAGATATTTGCTCAGGTTTAATCTCTGACAGATGAAAAATAATCCCATTCAAAAAAACTAAAACTACATCTTGGAAAATAATTCTTCCCATTTTTTTCTGTTGACTACTTTCTGTGTTACCCTGGTCACTGTTAATAATAACAATGTCAGAAAGCAACATTCCCCACTTAAAGGAGCAGCAAAATATAACATTTTGTCACTTTACAATGAAAGATTACTGAAATGGATGAAAAACCATGTTTGCTTTGAAGGGCAAACAAAGCTGTTTTACTTCATCACTTATAAGCACCATTCATACACAAGACAATTCAAATGGCTTTACAGGACGTCAAAGTAAAGACAGAAAATAAAGTATAAGAAGAAAAAGATGTTAAATTATAAATATATACACCTGATAGACAGCCTGTCTTTTCATACCAACATCTGCCTCGCCAGCCCTTGACTCTTACCTGGTACTGTGACAAAGAACTTCACTGCATCTCGATGTCCGTGGAAGCAGAGCTGGGCGTGGGCCATGGAGCAGTACGGTACGAAGTTGCACGACACAGCACCCTCCGAGCAGTCATCACTGTAGACCCGTACAGCACTGCCAGGGCGATTTGGCACTATTCCTGTGGTCTTGTTAGCTGAAGAAACAAGAGAGATGCATTACCCCATTTTGAAAAAATCTGGTTAAGAAAAGGGCCTTGATTGAAGTGGACATGACAAAAATCCAGCAGATTACAGAGCAGTGTCCATGGCAACCAAAGTTTCCTTTACTCTACATGTTGTGCTTGAGATTTTAATCATCTCTGCACCATTTGACCTTGTTTTAGAGGAAATATATGTATAACACATATATATATATATATATATATATATATATATATATATATATATATATATATATAAGTATATATGTATAATATATATAAGAGTGGCTACAAAAACAGGCAGGGAAGGGGAAAAAAAAAAAAAAAAAAAAAAAAAAAAAAATATATATATATATATATATATATATATATATATATATATATATATATATATATATATATATATATATATATATATATCAGCCTAATGAAATGCGACTCTTGATACCTATTGTTTGCATAGTGTGTGATTTTATTACCGCATTATTAGAACAGGTTTTAAAAATTACTGCAAAATTTTATGTGGATGTTGCAAAACTGTGGATGTGTTTTTTTTGGTTGTTGCATTAAGGAACATCCATTTTCTCTAGCTACCTAATATTTTTTCATTCTTTACAATAAATTTCAGATTCTGTTGGCTGCTCCACGTAATTCACTCTGCTTAGATATTACCAGCAGCTGTTTGGGAGAGCTGCTCAGACAGCAGCTGAAACGCTGCTTCTTAAATCATAAGATGCTCAAAGCAAACTGCTCAGTTTAAAAAGCAGAAGAACAACTTTTATTTGAAGTTTTGTCAGCATACAATGAACCAGAACAGCACTGACATCTGTTACAAGTCAAATTATCAATGAGTCATATCAAAACAGAGAGTAAACATGTTAGGGTTAGCTTAGCAATTCAGCAAAGTCAGGCACCTGAAGCAAATTTGGTGTTTTTGCTCTAACACTCTAGACGTTTAGGTAATTATGTTATGTATGCTTGTGGTACCTTCAGATAATGGGATGGAGATAATGACTCCATTTCCTGTCCCCACCCACAGTCTGTTGCAGGAAATCACCAGAGCTGTTATTCTCACAAAAGAGAAGCCCAGTTTACCAGTACCTGGAATGGAAACAAGCAGCAACAGAGTGAAATGAGCTCAGTATGTCCAAAAAACACACAGATGATAAAAATGCAATAACTGTGTTCTGGAGCAATAAACATGATCTCAGATAACTTTTATGTGGTTTCATGTAACTAATCTGAGTTATAAACAGCAGTCATACCCAGCATTTTGCTGACATAAGGCTCAATGTCCACATCTTGCAGGTGCTGGTAGGTGTGGGCATGAAACAAGCGCAGTGTTGAATCCAGTCGGATGGAGACCCAGATGCCGTCTCCAACCCAGGCCAGTTGGCGCACCTGACTCTCTTTGCGAGGGTGAGCATCAAAAGACTTCTGGAAATTTAAAAAAAGAGCAATAAATGTCAAATGTTACATATCTTTTGCTAACTAAGACAGAGTTCACAGAACTGGCGTACCTCTATCCTCATTGCTTTGGGCTGGATAACATAGATCTTATTTCTGTAGCCACACCACACCTTGTCATGGACTACCGCCATGCAGCGGATAGAGTGGTGTGGCCGCCCCAAATCCAACAGGTGGTAGTTGGTCAGATCCCACTGACCGTCTGGAAGCAGCAGAAAATAAGAATAAAAAAGCAAAATTGTCATGAGCCTTTGTAGTTTTTTGCTAAAAAAAAAAAAAACCCTGTAAAAATAAGAAATTCCACATGAGCGAAAGACAAAACAAATGTTAAACTCTTAAGATGCTGCATGTTACACACTTACCGGTGCCTCTGTGGAAAATTGCTAATGTCCCATCAGCCAAAGCTACCAGCACCCTCCCTTTAACATGCCTGCAGCAAGCAAAGCATATTTTAGAGATCTTTTAAGTGTCACTGTATCCTCCACAATTATTTGCACTTCTGGTAAAGATGTATATAAAGCCCTAAAATAAGTTGATATTTAATTGCAGTACCAACATCTGAAACAAAAATAAAAATATATAAAAATCCTGCCTTTAATCTGAGCAGCTTTTATAGGAGGAAAATCACATTTATTAGCATCTCTAACATTTCCTAAAATAAAGATAACTGAGACGTCTTTCTGATTCACATTTACAGTCAGAGCAATAAGTAAAAAGTTAAAACAACAAAATCAACATTTTTCCAGTCACAGAAATACCTGTTGGAAGACCCGAAAATAAAGGGAATTATTCAGGATCCAAGGTTCTGGAAATGAATTGTGAAAAAAGGAATGATCAAAGATCCTTCTGAATACAAGGTGCTGTCCAGTTGTTAAAAGAAGTTATACAAAGTAGAGCTCCCAGTAAGTGTGGCATCAGGGGTTTTGCAAATAATGGTGGATTTTTTTACCCAATTTAACTTATGTCATCAAATTAAACATTGTATTTTTATATGTTAGTCGGAGATTATACGGCTGCAGTAAAGGACTCATTTCATACCATACGTTTTATACAACATCACCAGAAGTGCCAATAAGTGTGGATGGAACTGTATGTGTGGCACATCTAACGCTGTACTCACACAATGCTGAGGATGGAGTCTTTGAGCTTGATGGCATGGAGACACTTCCTCCATCGTGTCACAGACGAGTGCACATACAGACTTTAGGATGAAGAGAGAGATGAATTTAGGACTTTAGCAGAGGCTTTTGAAAATGAAATACTTTAAGTCATAAATAATTCTGGGCAAATCATCAGATCAATGCCAACAATAAACAAATCTACATTTATTATCAACATGTTATAACTTCCTTTCAGTAAGCATGCTTATTAATGGTGGAGCTGCCCTTTCACTTCAGCTAAACTAACAGTGCCCTCTGGTGGAGACTGCCATGCTCACCATCCGTTCTGAGCTCCCAGCCACATGGTTGGAAGAGCGCTGCTCATCCTCAGGACTTCGCAATCTGACAATTCCATGACTTCTGGCAGGGAAGGCTCACCATCCTGCCCAGAGCCCCTGAAGGCAAAATAATCAACAAATGTCTCAAACATAATAATTTATCTTTGAACACTATTACAGTAAGTCCAATTCCATTTCAGAGCTGATAATTCTCACCTTTGTGTGTCAGCAGGACAGGAGTCAGTGGGCCCTACCCCCAGAGGATCTGTAAACACATGCTCTGTGTAAATTCCTGGCTGGTTTGGATCTGCTCCCTGATCCTCCTCTCCTTCTTCACCAACACCAGCGTTGGCCTCTGTCGCTTCAGTTGCCACTTCGGCTGTAGGAACACCGTCCTCTGTTGGGCTTGCCTCTCTGGACAGTTCAACTGTGGGAATTGAGAATTAAATGACTGTTGCACCATCAGTATTTCAAATTTATAACTCAAAGGCTGATGAGATACAACACAAATGTTTAAATAGCAATGCTGTTATTTCACTGAATACTGTGGAAGACGATCCAAACAAATTAAGGTATATCACAGAAATGTGGCAATGAAACCAAAGCTGTCACATTTGTTGTGTTGACCCCTTACTTTTAAAATTGTATGGGATATGTTTAAATGAAGGTAGAACAAAGAAGAGTGTTAACACTTACGTACTGTACCGTAAATAAAGTCCTTAAAGGTAAATGACACTAAATAATCACCGTTTGGACACGATCCATGTACTATGCAATTAATTTAGCGTGAAACAGGCACATTCCAATTGAAAAAAAATTGTAAATAAATATTTCTATATGTCATAATTCAAAAGTTCCTGTGGGGGCTGCATGATGAAGTGGTTGGTACCACTGTTGCCTTGTAACAAAAAGGTCCCTGGTTTAAATCTTTCTGCATGGAGTTAGCATGTCAGGGTCTCTGCAGGTTTCACCAACTCAAATTTAAGACCTGTCCACTGCAGAGAACTACCTGAGCCTGAAGTGGCGCTGTACTCCGCTGGCTGCTCTGAAACACCTGAGCTTGCTGTCTGAGGAACAGCGGTGACGCCTTCAGCTGACGCAACTCCATCACTGCCTGTTGAGCCCACACTGGCTACGCTGCCAGCCAGCGACACCACATCCCCTTGGCTGGCCTCCAGGTCCTGGGGTACCTCCTCCCCCGCAGGATAATCTGAATCTAACACGCCTGAAAGTAACACACAGGATCATTTCTTAAACTACTAAAAGGTGTGGTAAGTCAAACAGAACATGAAGTGTGACCCCCGTAACCTACCAGGTACGCTGGCAATGCAGACCACATGTGTGTTGCAGGCGTAGAACGTGTCAAGCAGCTCAGTAGGCTGGGTGGCATCCACTACCATAACTTTAGTGGAGGAACTGGTGCTCATGCACACCCACACACGACTGGACATCTCATCCTGGACCATCAACTCCTTCTCCCCTTTCTCCTGTTTTTCAAAGCAATCACATAAAAATAAACCAATAGAAAAAAATGTTACACACTTATCTCCCGCTTCAACACCACATTATTCTCGTATGAACTACTTACCTTGTTCTCTTGCTCCAGCTGGTCCAGGCTGCTCTGGGAACCCTTTATCTGCTTTGCCGCCTCCGATGAGGAAACCATCCGACCCCCAGACAGGTTGACCCCTGCAGCGCACCACAGCTGACGAACAGAGAGAGAGTTTGTCACACACGTCTCTTCAAAAATTAAAAATACACTAATTCTTAAAACGCGTTGCTTTATTTTCTGTGTTATCAAACTGTTCACTTCTGTACCTTCATAGAAGCATCTTTCTGGTCCAAAGGCCGCAGGTAGACTGGAACGGGTAAATTCATTTTGTTTTCCATTTGTCCTCCATTTGCAACCTGCAGAAATAAAACCAGCGAAATAAAAGCGGACATGTATGTGAAAAAGAATTGTTTAAGGGCAAGTAGACAAAAAATAAGAAAGCATATAAAATATTTTCCTCTTGTGAGCATCAAATGAAGGGACTAATGCTAAAATCCGAAGCATGAATCAAATATTAAAGCAATGTAAACAGAGAGAAAAATATTTCAAAAAGATAAACAGTTAGATACAAGTAGGTGAGGCGCAACACAATTTAAATAGACAGATAATCCTCATGACAATCGATGAGAATCAGTCATAATTGTGTCAACACTACCTTGAACAGAATTCATACCCCTTGAACTTTTTCACATTTTCTCATGTTACAGCCATAAACATCCATGTATTTTACTGGGACCTTTTATTTTGATACAGCAGTACAAGTAGCGCATTATTATGAGGTGAAAGACAATGTTTACATTTGGTTTTACAAATTGAAATCTGGAAAAAGGGCATGAATTGGAATTCTATATTCAACTGAGAGTCTGCAGGGAAACTTAAAAAGGGATGTTCACAGATCCATCCAATCTGACTTAATTTGAGCTATTTTTCAAACTATAACCCCAGAAGCAAATTCAGACCCACACCACACTTTTCAGATTTTTATTTGAAACAAAATGTTAAATCATTTTGTTTCTTTTCACTTGACATTTTGTTTACTTTCTGATAAAAATCCTAATTAAAATAAAACCTCAATAAAGTACATTGCCATTATAACGTGACAAATTTGTTGAGAAGAAAGCAAGTGTGTGTCAGCATTTCACACCTTGTGTTTGTTCGGCAGGCTCCATCCGTGCACAGTGACCCGTCCATCTTCTTTCTGCATGTGGGCCTTAACCTGTTGGTACTGGGCTTTCCTCTTCTCCTTGTGGGAGGGGGAGCTGGACTGCTCTGTTCTAAAGATCAAATATAGCGAAACATCAGTAACTAACAGGTTCACTGTATTCATGCACTGCATGTCATTTCATCACTCACCCTTCATTCATGAAGTCAAATATCTTGGACTTCTCAGTGGGGAACTGTGAGAACGTGCTGCTCCTCTTCACCAGGCTGCATTGGGAGTTGTACTTCAATTTGGACGGATCCTCGACTGTTTTCATGGTCGGGTAGCTGGAGGAGGAGCTAAACAGTCTGCTGAAGCTGCAGGAGGTGAGGTTACAGAAAGCCGAGAGGGACACAAAGCAAACAGGAGTGCAGGGGAAGAGTAAGGTAGGGGGTCACAACCAGACAGTAAAGGAGCACTAACATTTACTGCACCACAACAAACAAGGAAGCATGCTAGAAGTTTTAGTGTAACTCAACACTTTCTATCACATCTTTCTACATTCAAACTAATAATAAAACACCCAAATAAAGATGTTTTCAAAGTTTTGATCATCGACTATTTTAAAAAATCAAATTTAAATCACATCAGATGTGATTGAATGTGCATTAACTCGCATTCTGATTTCAACTAGCTCTAATTAAAGAAAAATAAAGCATTCATGATATCTGCATAAGAGTTTTTGGTCACTTCTCCTTTCTGAACTAATTCTCATAAAACTAAATAATGCCACTAATGATCTCTTTATAAAGATCTTTATATAAAGCAGAAACTTTCTTAAAAACAGGAATTTTAAGCAAAAGCCATTTGGATATGTGGTCTACCTGCAGCTTCCTGTGAGCAGACAGAATAGAAAAAAACATCAAAAGGCACAAAGCAGGCAGGAGATAAGAAAGATCCAGGAACACAAGGAGAGTCTTTTCTAAGAAGTTAGTAATATAAGCAAACAATCAGTGCACAGACTTTGGATAAAGATACATTAAAAACTCAGGAACAGTTCTTTGCCAGTAGAGGGAAGTTTAACAAGGTTCAACAATGTCAAATCCTCTTTACCTAATGCTGCCCATTCAAAACCAAATCCACGAACACATAATGAAAAGAACAGATTTATGGGTTTAAAGTAAAGTTAGTTTTAAGAAAAACTTGGTTTTCTGAGCAAAGTCCTGAACAATGTAATGAAGTACATTTGGAAGGACTTACAACTGCCAGATGCTTGATTTCTTTTTTTCTGTAAGAGCTGGGTTTTCTCTTGAAGCCCTGCAGGAGAAGACATTATGACTTTTGTGTTGGCTAACGTCTACACACGCACAGTTAAAAGCATATACAGTTATTTAGTTATTTTAGTTACCTGATCATCTCCGTCCACCTTACAGCTTCCTGGAGCTCCATCAGCCGCTCCTTGTACTGGTTCCTCTCCATTAACACTCTGGCCATTTCCACCCTGGTGAAGCGCTTCCTCTGAGCGGTTGGTACCTCACTCTGTGGCAACGCAACACAGAAATGCCATCTTTATCTTCAGGACAAAAATATGAAACAGTTGTAGTGCAGATGAAAAACAGATACTCACATCTTCTTCATCTTTGTTTTTCTGCTTCACTTCCTCTATCTCCTGTCGCACTCTGGAAAAGATCAGTTACTACACTTAACAGGACGTACGAGAAACATTTTGACGGTTATTAGTTTGTAGTTCTAAAGAGCTATGATCAAAAACTAAATCTGCTGTTTTAATCTAATATCTATCACATTCTGAAAAAAATGTTTAAAATCTGAGACCGTAAAGAAAGACTAATGCATGTTGAACAGAAATCAGGGTCATTTTATGGATTTTTGGTGTTCTCTAAGCCCATTTTGAAACAACAATGACACAAAGACCAAAACAGACCTTTAGGGATGATAATTTCCCCCCAAAGTGTTCCCAGTAAGCAGGGTGATATTTTTAAGATTATCCTTTAGTGGAGTATCACCAGAATTGTAGGCATACATTTCTGTGTAAAACATCTCAGTTCCATCTCCCCAGTCATAATTTCTGCTAACTTCCAGCTGTACAACAAGTTTAATATCACCAGGATGTAACGAACATCATAAGAGACTCTGCACATCCAGGTCACCATCACCTCGTATACCTGCCCTAAAGCAGCCATCTCAGGCCATCAACAACACATACCTCCAGAATTAAAACAGCTTTTATTCATGTGCTGTCAGAAAACTCAATTTTAAGAACTGGCAACTGTTGCCATTTCCTTTTTTATATTTTCAGCTGTACTTTTATCATATTTGCAGGTATATTTTAAATATTTTCTGTTTACATACATGTGGTATGTATGTACATCCACGAATGCATGCACATGTATATACAACTGATCTATATGTGCTTGTGTGTGCGTATTTATAAACACTGTGTGTGAAAATACATTTATACCCTTATATTGTCTCATGTCTGTCATGTTTTTCAATGCACCAACAGAGAAGCACCATTTGTTTATTGTAACAAAAGAACTGAATTGAACTGAATTGATAGGTGCAATTTGCAAATATAACATTCACAGTATTTCTTCAAAACACTTTCAGCTGCAGAATCAGATCAAGAATGGGCAAGTGACCAAGGACATCAGCTCAATAAATCAACAGTACGAACTTGTTTGACACTGGTCACATTCTAAAGCAACGTAGAGTAAAATCTATAAAGTCTATGTGTAACTCTGGCTTTTCTGTCACACTGTTTCCAATGTTACCATGAATGCTAAAACTGAATAACACGCATTACATGGGTATAAAAGTGAGAATAGATAATTATGGTTTTGGTTGGTTTTTTTTAACATTAAGTCCTGCCATATCTTTGAAGTATATGTGTCATTTCTTATGTGCTCACTATATAACTATACTGAGATTAATGGGTGAAATTCACAGTGTTCTTTTGCCTCATGACCGGGGCACAATATTTTTCCTTGATATCACCTATTTATGTTTATGTTTATTCCCATATTACATCAACTGATCAACTGAAGCATCAACTGATGACTGGGAATGAAAGTTCAATGCCACATGAGTGTTCCCAAGGGGTCAGATTAGCCAACAATATTGGATTAATTTACCCTGTACTTGGTGGAAATGCAGGGGCATAGGGCTGAGCTAGGCTTCAAAAACCAAGCCTTTTTAAACTTACTTTTTCAGTTCCTCCTCCAGCTCTCTGTTCTTCTCCTCCATCTTGTTTTTGGCCTGCAGCAAAGCTTCCATCTCTCCCTGCAGCACCTCTTTCTCACAGGTCAATTCATCCACCTTCAGGATCAAGTCTTTATTAACCACATTCAGAGCATTCCTGAAAAAAAAAAACAGTAAAATTGCACATAAATGCTATTGCACAGGTGAATTTCAATAAATTAGAATACCCTTGCATTTTTTAACATACTCACTTTGTCTCAAGCAGCTGTGAATTTTCTTGGATTAGATTCTCAACTTCCCGACCCATTCCTAAACAGGAGTGAAAGCAACATTCATATTTTAGGAGACAGAAAAACTATTTAAAATATTAACATCAATCTATATTTCAAACTATTTTAGCACTACAAATACAAACTAACTACAAAATTAAATCTAATATAGACAAACACAGAAAACCTCTACTGGGATATCTACTACATTCACAAAACAACAACACACAGCAGCACAGCACATGTCACATGACTGACATGAGAGGAATGGATAGAGGGTGAGGTCTTACCAATCAAACTAAGGTCTGAGAAAACCATGCAATCCGAGTCAGGCGGAAGAGTAAGAACCAGAGAGAGAGATAGAGAAATGGAGATAAGCATGAGACAGTGAAATGACCAAATGATGAAGGAGCCAGAGCTAAATCTGTAGCAGCAGACCCCACAAGCCATAAAGGAAGAGCTGCTGCCAAATTTCTCAGGCTGGTTACATCTGATAATTAAAGCATCAGAAGACAGGAATAAAAACACGAGGGCTAAAAATATCCATTTACAGCTGAAAAAAAGAAAGGATTCAAGTCCTGTTCATGCAGAAAACCTTCTAAAAACAAAGTCAAAGAATAAACTGTGTATTACTGATGCTAACTGTTGTTTAACATAATGAAAATGAAGGTTTTGAAGTATAACAATGGTGCATATGAAAGAGGGTGACTAATGAGTAGAAGTCAAGGGAGCATGACAGAAAACTGGAAACCAGAGGAAAAGGTTGAGATTATACACACCAGAGTACTCCACTGGGATTATGGATAAAAGCCAGAGAATGGGATACAGGAGAGAGAGAGGTGATGTTACCATGGGTACAGCGCTAAGAGAGTATATAACAGCTGGACCAGAGCACACAGTGGGGAAAAGAAGTGTGGAGCAGATGTAATAGTAAAATATATTCTGCTACTGCAGTTTTATTTTATAATATACCAGTTAGAGCAACTAAATAACAGATTTACAGTAATTTGCATCACTCCATTTTGTCACAAAAAGTGAAAACTATTTTCCATTTATTTCATTGGGATTTCATGTAACAGACTAACTCAAAGTAGAATATAATTCTGAAGTGGAAGGAACCTTGGGCTGTAATTGCAGTTTCAAGTTTTTTTGTCTCGATCAGCTTTGCACATCCAGAGACTTCTGCCCATTTTTCTTTGTAAAATAGGTGCCTTTAGTTCTATCCATCTCTTTCTCAACGCTCACTAATCTCCCTGCCCCTGCTTAAGAAAAGCATCCCCACAGCATAATGCTGCCACCATCCTGTTTCACATTGGGGATAGTGCGTTCACGGTGATGTGCAGTTCTAGTTTTCCAAAAACATTGTATTTGTCTCTGATGTGAGCACCTTCTGCCACATGTTTGCAGTTTGCACATGGCTTGTGGCAAACTGCAGTGGGGCTTCTTTCAACAAAGACTTTCTTCTTGCCTCCTATCCATAACAGATTCTCCCACCTGAGCTGGTGACCTCTGCTCTTCCACAGTGGCCTCTTGGCTGCTTCTCTGATAAATTCTCCCCTTGAGGTGAATGCCCATGACTTAGTAGGTTTGCAGTGGTGCCAGACTTTTTGTTTTCAGGTGATGGATTGACTCAGCTCCATAAGACATTTAAAGCATGTTGTATATTGTTTTCTAACCTAACCCTGCTTTAAACCTCTCCATAATGTTATCCCTGACCTGTCTGTTGTGCTCCTTGGTCTTCATGACACTGCTTGTCCACTAATGTTTTCTGACAAACCTCTTCAGCTTTCACGTGACATCTGTATTTATAATACTTATGGACTGAATTAGACTTTATTCACTAATTATGTTACTTCTGAAAGTAAATGGACTTAATTAGAGGTATTAGTGTAAATCAGGCTGAATACAATTGCAGACCACACTTTTCAGATGTTTATTTGCTTTAAAAATGAAACAACTTTTTTTTCCTTTTCCCTTTCACTTCATAATTTGTCACTGCTATGTTGGTCTAGAACATAAAATTGAAAACACTGAAGCTAGTGGTTGTAAAGTGACAAAAAGTTCAAGGTGTAAATCCTTTTCCAACGCTCTGCAGCTGGCAGTAAAGTTAAACAGATGGACAATAGCAATAAAATGATATATTATTGCCAAGTTATATAACAAATGTATATGTAAAAAAAAAAAAAACAGAACAGTGCGAAACATTTTATCTACACTACATTGCAGACGCCTCCGAAAATGTGCAAAACTTGAGTGATATTTATATTCTTTCCTTGATCATGGTGTAGTCTTTAAAATGGCATCCAAAAACTGAAAATGAAGCTTCATTAGATAAATACTGTAAATATTATGGGGCAACAGCAATCACTTTTAAATAATATGCAAATCCAAGCATTTATCAGTCGCTTTTCCATAAAATCCAGTTGAAATGTCCTCAGAAAATCCATAAGAGTGGTTCCTGTTTAAACGTAGTTTTAACTCACCCAGCAGGTCAGCCCCTTCATCCACATCCCCTATGAGCCCCGTGCCCGCAGATGACAGCTCTTCAAACAGGGAGTCTGTGTTACGGTCAAATGCCAGGTTTTCGATACCTTTCGTGGGAGTGCTGAAAGAGTATCCATAACAAGAAGAAATCATGTTTTAGAGCACAAAGAAAACTTGATTCAAACAGACCAAACAGAGCGCAACCTTGCACAACCTGCAAGGTTTGTATCCAATCAGATCCATGTCCAACTCTGGAGTAGACTCAATAATGTCCTGAACATCTGAGTTTTCCTCATTTTCAGGCAAACCTACAGGAGACACAGAGCAAACAAGAGTTGAAGAAGAAAAGATATCCTGTTGAACACTAAAAATAAGTTTATAGGAGGGAGGATCGAGAATTTTTTATGTATCAAGTTTTAATACTGACGCCATATTATGTGAACGAGAAAACAAACATAAAGAAAAAACATAAGACAAAACTTCAAAGTATTTTACTGGGATTTCATGTGACAGATCAACACAATACAGTGCATAGTTCCGAAGTGAAAAGATAAGTATACATGATGTTCAACAATTTGTTTGCAAATAAAATCTTAAAAGTGAGATGAGCCCCATTTAAAACCCCTTAACTGTCATCCTCAAAACATCTTACATGTTAGTCAATGGGTCCATGACAGTTAAAGGGTTAATTTGATGCCCTTACATAAAATATATTGCAAATCATATAATTAGAAAACAAAGTCCACCTGTGTGAACTAAAAACTACAACATCCAAAGACAGCAGCAATGGAGTGGAGCAGATTAAAGTTATATATATATATATATATATATATATATATATATATATATATATATATATATATATATATATATATATATATATATATATATATATATAAAACAGAATGGCCCAGTCAAAGCCCAAACCTACATCTAACTGGGAATCTTTAGAAAGGCTTGAAAACTGATTTTCAACATAAGCTCCCCATCCAATAGGACTGAGTTTGAGCTAGTTTGCAAAGAACAATGAGCAAAAATGTTAGTGTTTATATATGTGAAACTGGAAGAGACTCACATCTGTAGTTGAAACAAAGGGTGGGTTCTATAGTATATTTATTCGCAGAATAGAAATCCAAACCACCTTTCTGAGATTTTTACATGTAAAAGAAATCATTTTGTGTCAGATTCAGTTTTGCTCCAGATTGTGTTGGTAAATCACATCAAATCCCAATAAAATACTTTGAAGTCAAACAAAAATTAAAGGGATATGAATTCTTCTTTGACAAGGCACTGGATGTATGAACGTACCCACTGATATGGTTCTGGTCCCTGGTGCAGCCTGCACCTCTGTACTCTTGCTGCTCCCATCCTCTCTCTCCATGTCTGGGGCTGTGGTCGACATCACTGTTGCTGATTTAGCGCCAGTGATGTTTGACATTTCATCCTTTTATGGAATAGGCAATTAGTTAGAAAGTAGACCTTTTAAAGGGTCTAAATGAAACGGTAAATGAAGCCAAGTGAAAGGACAGAGTCAGGTCACAAAACATACAGAACATACAGATTAATATCTGTGGATAAGAACTAAGAGCACATAACTCAGAAACTCAACGCTACAAGGAAGTGTTGAGGATAGATGGACAACACAGGACTGGCACACAAATACAAAGTCGACAAATCACTACACAGACTGGGGAGAGCTTAGCACAACATCCATGAACAACAACACAGGAGGGATTTACACAACAGGATGAATCTACACAAAATAAATCCACAGAGGATCATAAACTAAAAGCTGCTTCAGAAGAAACCCACTAAAATAAAAGTTAACTGATACAAAACTACAGCATTAGGAGGCAGAGAGCAAGCTTTAAAGGTTTGTTATTGTACAGTGACATGATGGTTAATGTACATGAATGAAGCAAAAACACAAAGCAAGTGAAATTCAAAACTCACGCCTTTTAACTGAAATGAAAAGAGGCCAGATGCAACCAGGCTGTTGTTGGCTTTAATACATGAATAATTAAGCAGATCCCATATGTGCACATAGATTTGGCCTTCAGACGGGGGCGTGGTTGCATGTGGCGCTGCACAACAAAGGGGAGTCTGTGGGGTGAGGGTCTTAAGATGAAGCAGCTCTTTGGAAAAAGATGAAACTACAGCACTGAAGCCTGCACAGGCATGCAAACAACGAACTGTGCCGTCGGCAGCCGGAGTGCTGGCGAAGACACTCATCCAACTACCTTGCAATCATCTGCCAGTGAATTCCCCCAAGTAGGGTCCTGCGCACTCTTACCCTCCCTTTCCTTTGGGGGGTCGACAAAGTCCAACTGCTTGGGGGGGAGAGCAAGAATGAAGCTTGAATGTGCAGAAGCAGTTCAGCAGAAATGCAGACACTGAAAAGTGTGCATGACTGTGAAGTGAATGGCAAGGTGCATTCATAAGCCTGTGTGGTCACTTATGTGGATAACTATTAGTGTAGACTAGTGGTTCTCACAGGTTGGGTCAGGGGAGACTGAGTGTTTGGTCTTGAGATGATCTCAAGAAATCAAATTCAATTTAAAAATGTAAAGCATGTACTTTATGTGCCACAGTTTTAGGTAACAAAAACACAACTTATACATGTTTAAAGCACTATAATGGATTGCTGTGGTTGTTTTGAGTCGTTAAAATGTCTTTGACTTGTTTCCATTTAATACCTGCGTTTGTATAGTTTAGCCATTGAGGCTAATTTCTACGATTTCACAATTTAAGAAAAAAAATTAAGCTCCTTTAATTATTTAAATTTAAGGTTAAACATAGAGAAAGGAAATGTCAGTGGAAGGAAAAACAAATCTGGAAATGATTTCAATATTATTCAGCCTAAAAGGCTTCTAAACTCTGAACATTTGAGTTTTCTTGCCTTTTTGCTTCTGTGAAAATATTTTAAAAACTTTGGACTGTTATCGCTGTCAATTTACAGTATGGTTATTCTTACATGTAACAATACAAGTGTATTTTAGTCCCGTCTGCACTCTGCAACCACAGAACTGAAAAATGCTAATTGTTATATTTGAAATAATAAAAAAAGCATTTTTCTGAAGTTTAACATAATTACATAATGTAATGAAAACTAAAACATTTTAGCTTCTGCACACGTTGCCAAAGGAATTAATGCTGAGAGAAATCTCTTTATTACTATTAATACAAATTCTTCCCATTAGTTTGGGCTATTTGCTTTATCTCTAGATTGCAATGAAGAGAGTTCAGAAATAAACTTTAGGATTGCACAACAATAAACCTGTAATTGGTATATTATTGTTAAATATTGTGAGAACATCATTAGTTGTGATTAACCAACATTTCCATCAGTCTTCTTTTTATTTCCCCTCATGACCCCATCACTTCCTAACCTTCAGTGTCTATGTCAGGATATTAGTAGTATAGATGCAGAGAACCTCAAATATGAACCTAGCAATTATAGTACTGCATCCAATCATAATTTTGTAATTGCACTATTGTTTTGATTCAAGATATTTTGCCATTTTAATTAACTTAATGCTAATTTGCACTGTGTTTTAGCTCTGCCACACAGTGACCTGCTGGCATCATTTCAATGATCTTTTTGTTAGCTCACAGGAAAGCATTAATGAGGACAGGACAGCTGCAGGATGCTTGCTTTAAAAAGAAATGCTGCTTGAAATCATTCTCCATTTGCCAACCATGATTACCTCTGAAGAAAATCATTGCTTTGCATCAAAAAGGGTTCTCAGGCAAAGATGTTGCTGTTAGTGCGATTGCACTTAAATCAATCATTTACTGAATCACCATTAATTTTCAAAGAGTGAAATTCAACTGCTGTGAAGGAGGGTTCAGGATGTCAAGAAAGTCCAGCAAGTGCAAGAACCATCTCCTAAAGCGGCTTCAACTGAGGGACTAAGTTACCACCAGTGCAGGAACTTGATCAAGAATGGCAGCTGGTAGCTGTGTTTTGGTATGCACACTTTGGCAAGAACTTTTGAACTCTGGTCTTCTTTAAAGGTAGACAGCAAAAAATGTACTTTTCTCCAAGAAATAAAGCAAGAACAGACATAAACTGAGCAGGAAGTAGAGGGAATGGACTGCAGAGGACTAGGAGAATGTTTTTTCCTCTGGTAAAGCTCCCTCACATTGTTTCTCCTTGCGACATCTGGATAAAGAGCTGCCCAGGGAGGAAATGGTTACAACTGTGTCTCACCAACGGTGAAGAATCATGAGATTATTCATTAGGGTTTGTGTCTTGTTCAAGAGAGAAGGCTGAAACATTAATTTTGCCCCAAAACAAAAGTTTTAAAGGAGCAACTTTACCTAATGGTCCAGAAGAAATCTAGTGGTGAACAATGTTTATTCCACCATGACGGAGGACTATATAACAACTCAAAGATAATAACTAAGTGGCTCATGGATCAAATCTTTCACACTTTGGATCCGCTGCCAGAGAATTCCCCAGAACCTGATCTCTTTAAGAACCTTCTGACCAGTTTCAAAAACATGATGCATATCTGAATAAAACCTTTGAAAAGTTATATATTTATTGTTGAATTTCAATGTATCATAAAAAAACAAAAAGCCAGAGCAAAAGAGAAGTAGTAAGAAGTGAAAAATATGAATTAGTTTTGGAAATATGTATAAAATATTTAAATATAAATATTTAGATTTTTTTTAAACATCATAAATAACTAAGGTATGATAAATATTAAGTTGACTTATTTCTGGAACAGTTATATGTTTTACTGGGTGGTTTTCTTCTTGAATGTAAGCAAAATAAAATAACAAATATTTATAATATACTGTAAAGGTGATATTTCTTGATGCAATGAAATGGCTTTGCCTAGATAAATGATATTGCAGATAATGACTAACATGCAGCCACATGCATGTAATTAAATGCAATAAATCTGTCCTTAAACTGCAGGAAAACCCAAAGATATAAATATGACCTCAGTGTTAAAACACAAGAGCCCTCATTCATTTAAAAGCTCCTGGTGTTAAAAAAGTCCCAAGCTTTTACAATAAACCTCCTGCGATTACACAACAGCCAATGGGATTGCAGCTTTCTCTCTATGTGACTGTATATGTACCATGTATCAGCATTGCTCCCATCATGCACTGCTCTGCAGAGCTGATGACCCATTTTTAACAACAACAACAAAAAAGAAAACTGCAGTGTGACGCCACCCTCCCGGTCCCAACTGCCACAGACTCTAACATGCTGAGGAAAAAATGTGTTCTAACATTACTGTTTTATCTAAATACAAAAGAAATTCAATGCAGAGTAAAATGAATCACAATTTCTGGATATACATCAAGTAAAAACTCTGATACTTGCAACATACATTGTCGTGAAAAACTATCTGCTCACTCACAAATTTCAGTTTGCTTCTTTGTCAGACTGGATTGTTTTGAATCATCAAAACAAATTTTATTATCAGACAAAGATTACAAGTAAATGCAAAATGCTGTTTTTACATTATAATTTCATTTATTAAGGGAGGAAACCTATCCAAACCATCCTGGCCCTCTGAAAAAGAGATTTCTCTGTGAATATAAAAGCTACTACTTGTATTTACTCAGGTTATCTTTGTCCGATATGAAAATTTGTTCGAGGATCGGACACATTTAAGTGTGACAATAAAATTAAAACAGTAACATATCTGTGAAGGGGAAAAACACTTTTTCACAGCACTGTAAATTATTAGTAGAAGCAAAGTAGATTGAAAATAGTAACAATAATTAACATTTAAGTTACACATTTAATTAGCTCCACTGGCCGCTATGGGAGAGGAAGCTTGCATATTCATCAGTGGTTAAAGAAGAGTCTGACAACAGAGGTGGCCTTGTCAGAGACCAACTAAAATACGCACACGACCCGCACAAAGTACACACAAAGACTCTCTTATTTTTTTTGTGGATCTGAGCCCAAACTATGCTTCAGTAGAAAAACCTGAAACAGGCAAGAAATGTGGATAAATCATTCTCTAAATTACATATATTTATGTTTTAATATGAAAAGAGGTCAAATGTGTTCCATTATAAACGTTTCTAATTCGGACTGACATCTGATGAGCAGAAAAACATAATTTCATTCACTGTAAAAATGCAGTGCTAGTTTGAGAGGCCACAGAGGTGTGAACCTTTTCTCTTTTCAAAACAACGGTCTTTACATGTCAGAAGGCCTTTCCCAAACGCCTCTATGAGCCAGCAGCTTAATGTAGCGTCTGCTGAATAAGTCGTGAAATTTTTCTCTGATGGAAAAATCCTACTAAAATAATCCAGGAAGGAGCCACCAAGACACCCACCTTCAGATTAGTGTTGGAGCATAACTGAGCTGAGTCAGTAAACCTCCAGCCCTCTGTGCCTGGCGTCTCTGCTCTGGTGTGGGAATCTGGGATTATCAGAGGCGTTCCGCCAGAGGAGGGAAAAATCCCCAAAGAAAGAGGCCGATCTCTCCTAGACGGATATTTTTAAAAAATGGTTTGAGATCACAAGTAACAAGTACCAAGATAAAAGAAATTAGACTAATTTAATATGAAGGGTGTTCCTATTCGTCTATCCCAAACAACGCATGGCAACGCAATCTTCTCTCACCTGACCCGGCCACCAGTCGTAGACTCTGATGTCTCACTTATCTGCTGCAATTTGATCCGCTCCACGTGCTCCATGTAATTATGGATCATCTGCACAAGTAAAGGTGAACACTCAAAGAAGATGTCACAAGTTATAATGATGATTTACTCTAAAACATTTCCTTCCCTCATCTCTCTTTCTCCTTACCTCGGAGTGCCGCTGATGCAGAGCGTTGTACTCCTTTTTCAGTTCCAACTCTCGCTCCTCTAACCTGCTGACTGAACGAGATAGAAACGCTTTACAGTTTCAGCTGGTCATTATACAGAAAACTAAAAGATGGGAAAGAACAACTCAACTCAAAAAAATAAATTTTAATCATGTTTTAAACCTTTGCATGATTGTTAAATTTAGAAAATCTTATGTTATAAACTCACGTTTGTAAATAATTTCACTCGTCCAGGCTAACCTTTTAGGAAACAGGGGGAATAATATCATTGAAAAGGGTTTCGGTGTTACATAATCCCCTATTAGTGTACCAGCTTTAGACTAAACCACGCTGTGAGCTGCTGCTGCAGACAGAATTACAGAGTAAAGCCTGAATACTATCAATTACAGCAGCTCCATCTTCTGCATGTTGCCGGATGATGTCTCACCCAAGTGTGGATTTTGACACAAATGGAGGGATTTTATTTAGCTGACTTGACTCACCAATCTCAACAGACTAATATGGAAGTAAACAGAGACGTATTGCAAAATGTCCTGAGTGAGCATATAACAAATTACTGTAAAAAAGCAGTTTTGATGCCAATGGTATGCACTTTATATGGCCCACCTTTAGCTTTGATTACAGCAACTTTAAGCCATTGCTTTTAGTTAGGCTTAGGAACAGTCAAAACATTTTTTTTTTGCTTGCAATTAAAAAGAAAAAGCTCTTCATTGACATTTGCTTCTGCTTGTGTTTATATGGATTTATCTTTGCAGGGTTGGGGGGGCAGGGGGCTGTCTCCAGTGATCATTCCACGAGAGGTGTGGCACACCCTGGACAGAGTATTCAGTTAACTTGCAAGGTAACAGTGCTTGCAGCTGTGCCGCCGTGCTTAGAAATGCGATGCACAAAAGTAATCCGCTTTTTCTAAGCAACAGCTCTGGAAGTGAGAACCTCTACTTTCTGTACAGAAGTAGCAGGGGAAACAACACAGGAGAAAACACACATGGAGCTGCAGTATGTAAAGCTTATACTTGCTCAACATGGTAACAAGGGATGTGCACTTGGCTGTCTCACTCTCTGGATCGCCCACCCGCTAACAGATCCTTGGCATTATCATTCAGAAGACAACTTGTCATTTTTTTAGGCTGTCATGTCATTTGTATTTGTGAAAAACATGTTCAGATGCATCTGTATTTAGAGGTTCCACTGTACTGAACATATACTGTCATCACAAAATCAGTGTGTGCATTGATACTGAAAGTGACATTCTACAAAATTCTGTTTGCTATTATATTCCACGTCTCAAAAAAATGTTTGGCATTTTAACATTCATCCTGCTCTAGAGATCTTGCCCAAGAAGCAAAAGGTCACAGACTGAGTTGGAAGCATTCCAGTGACAGATGAGAAAGAGAGAGAAAAATGTAACTTTTTTTTATATAACCATTGTATTATAAAACAAACATTTTAGAAACAAATGATTTTCCCTATATTCAGTGCTACCAGGCAGATTTTGTAGACAAACATTTGTCTAAACTGTAATATTCACCTAAACAGGATATACAGAACAAAGTGCAGGAGGAAAGGAAATGATGTCATTTCCTGCATCTGTTTAAAAGATGTTAAGCAATCTTTTTATTATGATGTCCTTTACTGGTAAACATGGAGGTTTATTTATAAATGTAAACATCCTGGCTTTAATAAATACAAAGAATATATTATTATTCACTGACCATTTATTAATCAAAGCAAAAATAGTCAAATTATCAAAACATTACTTAAGACCCTATTTAGTAGTCAGGATTTTTTACAATATAAATGTAAACAAATATCACGCTGAGAAATCTGCAGGAATATACATCATCTGTTTGATTAATTCAGATCTGATCCTGATCCTAATCACCTTATCAATCCTAATCAGGTAATAATAAAACAATTATGATGGGTCTGGGCAGTTCTCAGGCATATGGAGATTGTGTTTAATCCTCCACTGACTATTGCCTTATTGACTGCATAGCAACTGTGGACTATGACTCTAAAAGCAATCAGATCAAGTACTTCAGTATGCAGAGATGGATGAATGATTGACCACAGGGAGTGGCAGTGATTTAGCTCCAACCCCTGACCAGTCGAACTGTGTGCACTCTGAAAGGACTACGTGTATTCTAGTATGCAGTGAGTCAGATAGAAATATGCATACAAGGATGTGGGAAAATAAATGAGAGTTTCTATGCTTTTCCAAGCTTTAACTGAATGACTCACTTTAACCAGCTCTGCTGCTTTGTGGACAACTCAGTCTGCAAATCCAAATTTTCCACCAAGACAGAAAGTATTAGCTTAATCCAGTGAGATGAGTAGTAATGCACAGCAGCATTATGGGGATAACACAAATTCCATAATCCCATTACTATCTATCCCATTACTGTTTCCCTACACAAAGACAGAGACAAAAAGTATGTATAGAGTAGTTTGGTTTTATGTCCTAATACAGGAAGTGCTCCTGACACCAGATTTATATGGACTGACTTTCAGGGTTTCAACACATTTTCATTTTCAAATTCCACACGATTTCTGGCTCAACATGCAAGTGAAAGGATTAATAGGAATTTATGACAAAGCTAAGGCAGACAGTGGTCTGGATGGATGGATGGATGGATGGATGGATGGATGGATGGATGGATGGATGGATGGATGGATGGATGGATGGATGGATGGATGGATGGATGGATGGATGGATGGATGGATGGATGGATGGATGGATGGATGGATGGATGGATGGATGGATGGATGGATGGATGGATGGATGGATGGAACTTTTAGACATACTGAAGTCTTGAAACTGAAGATTTTCTACTCTGTTTTGCTTTTTCATGTTAACTTAGACAATGTAGAGACCTTGAACTATAAGCAAAGGGATTAAACTGGGTCCTGAGACAACTAGATTATGAGGGTTATAATTTATTCTTTTGAGGAATATAGTGAGGTGACAGGTACATTTAGAGATGAACAGGGGTCGGGCATTCAGTACTGATACTGACTCTGGGTAAGGGGTTTGTGAATGCATTGTATCGAACTACCATAAGCACAAAGCATCTAAGTGGTTTTGTCTGTGAGTGCTTACTCTGGTCTGCATAGTTCTTGATTTTGAGTTCCAGTTGCCGTGAGTGAGACTCCATCCGGTCCACATGGTTCTGCAGGTCCTTCTTCTCCTGCTCATGAGTGTCTTCAAACTCAATGAACTTCTACTCGAAGCATACACAGACAAAGAACAAACTGGAATTCATTTCAAAGCCATCAAATCTCAGTCAGCGTTCACGGTTTGAAATGATTAAAGGTGAGAATTGTTTAAATTTCCTTCTATTTTGTTGTTTAGTTCATCAACACACATAATTAACGGGATAACAGAGAACAATTTCAGTTGCCCTCTGGGTGGATTCTCAGATAGGAAAATATGTGGTGGCTGTATACGTCCACTTCCTGTCCAGCTGAGCAAGCCAAGACCTCGATGTGGCTCCCATACTTCCTGTTGGCAAACAGCTATTCCTTAGCTTTGAAGTACAAATACTTACAAAGCTTGCACTTAGTATGAGTGCAGAGTTAAAACAATACATTTCTTAAATCTGAATTGCTTTAAAAATAAATACAGTTGCATGTATTTAAAGTGAATATGTATTATTAGTAAAAGCAACACTCTGATCTTAAAGAGTTACTAAAGCTAACTTGAAAACAAAATCAAATCCAGGATCTTACCGCTGACTTAAAAACCAAGTTAATAATTTTCATCCTTTTATTTTATTTCTGCATCTTTGAACACATTTGTGTATCAGAGGAAATAGAATTAAAGTAGCATCAGATAAGAGCTAATCCTGCTGTAATAGGCCAGAGA
Organism: Anableps anableps; assembly: GCA_014839685.1. Classification (NCBI taxonomy): domain Eukaryota; kingdom Metazoa; phylum Chordata; class Actinopteri; order Cyprinodontiformes; family Anablepidae; genus Anableps; species Anableps anableps. Next base: position 14,182,930 of record CM026083.1, read on the forward strand.
AAGAGTGCTTGTGGAAGCTTACTTTGTTACTTCACTAAAAGCTATGAATCCAGTAAGTAAAATGCAAAAAATAAAAAATAAATTAGATTAATCTGGAAGTAGCATCCTTCTTCTAGTGAATGTGGGGTCTTGTATGTTGACGCTTAAAACCAAAACAGTAAAACAAAGAGAAAAAAAAACCCAAAAATGGAGGCTGGAGGATGTTTCTGGTTTGACAAAGGATCACATGACCTGGAAGTAACCAGTATGTGTCCCTTCCCACTCATTCTTCCTCAGAGAAATGAGCAAAAATTCAGACACAAGACAATCTAATGAACAGCATTTTTTTCAAGATTTAAAATCATTTGTGTTTGAATTGAATTTACTGTCTTTGTGTATTTGTGTCTCCTGTCTCCCTACTTCTGCGTGCCTGAGTATATTAAGTAGCGTGTGCTGCATTCTGGGCCAGTTTCCCCACTGTGGCAGAGCCGTGGGCCAAAGAAACAATCTGTGGCAGACGGTCCGACTCACATAACACTGACGTTTATACAAAAACAGTGGCTCAGTGCAGACTCCATAAACAAACATGGGCACAAGTTAAGAATTATAATATCTAAAACACATGACACACACACACACACACACACACACACACACACACACACACACACACACACTTATCCTGCAAGAGTGCTATAAAGAAAAGGAGCTTTCCCTTTTTGAATGCATACGTTCTCTCACTTCTTTTCCTACATTTTAGCATTCATTACAGCATCCTTATTTGGCATAAATAAGCTTCCCAAAGCCCTAAAAAGGACGCTGTGAGTTTTTACCTGTCACATTTCCATGAGAGCTTTTAAAATAGAATAATACAAGGGAAAAAGATAGATTATAAAATAAAGGTGTGCATGAAGGAAGATCCTCAAAGATAAAAAAAGCATCACTCTAAGCTGAAAAAGCAGTATTTTACTGCTTAATTCAAATATTACAAGCAGAGAAGCAGCTCTTTCATCAATTTGCAATTCTTTTAACCCTTAATAATGTAATAATAAACTTAAAAACAATTAGCAAACACCTGGTGGAACTGCGCGTCTGCTGAGCTTATCATACATACTACTTCTCAGTCCAACGCTCCTAAGAATGGTTATAACTGGCATAATGGAGGAGCTTTGTTGTGATGACCTGCTGAAGGCGGAGTGTTGGAAAGAGCAGGAACTTCTTAAAGAGACAGAAGACAATTTCAAGGCATCAAATTGCAAAGTCAAATTTCTTTTAAGTTATGTTTGATATATACAAGATTTTTATAACAATTGAAGATAACATAGTTCCAATAAAATGGAACTATGTGCCTGGAAAATACACAATACTGCCACTTTAACAAAACTAAGCAATTTGTGATTGATGATAATAACATAAAAGAGAAATAGAATAGCTTTACTCAAGGACACCTGGTGGGGATTGAACCCCAGTGTCCCACATGACAGGTGGAGACATTCACCTCAGTGCTAAGGAGGACATTATTATGTTTACATAAGTGATAGACTCACACCCACCTCATAGCCATCTCTGCTTTGCATTAACAGTTTAAGTACCGCGGTAACATTTCTGACAGCATAACTTTGGCATGGAAACAAAGTGCAGCACAAATAATTTGTGTGGGGGATAAATTATTGACTGTGGCGAAAAACGCTAAAGCTCCAAAATATATTATTCCAGAAATAATAAGACACCTAATTGCGGTCTGATCACCTCTCCTAATGGAGATTTCTGTGGAGGATTAGTGTTCCAACATCTACAGGCTCCTCTAGAAAAGGACACACCATTTCTGACACTTTCCTCATGCCAGGTTTCAGCAAAACAGTAGGACAGATATGCTCAAACAATCCTGCTACCAAGCAGGGTTGGTTCACAGAGTAAGTTTCGGTAGTAAGCTGGCCCACGATAACCTGGCTTTCTAAAACTGAAAAGCCAGGATATGCACATAGTTACCCCAAAACTTGCTCTGAATTTTCACTTATCCCACTTTCTGAAATGGGCCCCAGAAGGATGCTTACAGTTGCTTTGGTTTGATCAGGACTCATAATCTCTCATATCTTATAAGAGTTGACAAGCTCTATAATATGAGGTTTTCCGAAAATAGCATACATAGATTCGAACATTTCTTTTACAATTTTTTTCCATAATTCGTGAAAATATAACTAAAAGAGAATTTAATGAATACTGATTATTATTTGTTTAGATATTAGTGTGAAATGGCATT